>CP092867.1:127410829-127683036 GCA_030710605.1 Cordylochernes scorpioides
CCTACGTTGACAAAAACAAGCCGCATGGAACCTGACATGTCAAAGTCCCTACGTTGACAAAAACAAGCCGCATGGAACCTGAGATGTTGCCAGTCCCTAGGATGGCGACAACAAGCCGCATGGAACCTGACATGTCAAGGTCCCTACGTTGACAACAACAAGCCACATGGAACCTGAATGTCGCCAGTCCCTATGTTGACAACAACAAGCACATGGAACCTGAGAGGTCAAAATACCTACATTGGCGACAACAAGCCGCATGGAACCTGAGATGTCGCCAGTCCCTATGTTGACAACAACAAGCCACATGGAACCTGAGAGGTCAAAATACCTACATTGGCGACAACAAGCCGCATGGAACCTGAGATGTCGCCAGTCCCTACGTTGACAACTACAAGCCGCATGGAACCTGAGAGGTTGCCAGTCCCTACATTGGCGACAACAAACCGCATGGAACCTGAATGTCGCCAGTCCCTATGTTGACAACAACAAGCCACATGGAACCTGAGATGTCAAAATACCTACATTGGCGACAACAAGCCGCATGGAACCTGAGATGTCGCCAGTCCCTACGTTGACAACTACAAGCCGCATGGAACCTGAGAGGTTGCCAGTCCCTACATTGGCGACAACAAACCGCATGGAACCTGAGATGTCGCCAGTCCCTACGTTGACAGCAACATGCCACATGGAACCTGAGATATCAAAGTCCCTAGGTTGGCGA
Organism: Cordylochernes scorpioides; assembly: GCA_030710605.1. Taxonomy (NCBI): domain Eukaryota; kingdom Metazoa; phylum Arthropoda; class Arachnida; order Pseudoscorpiones; family Chernetidae; genus Cordylochernes; species Cordylochernes scorpioides. Next base: position 127,411,554 of record CP092867.1, read on the forward strand.
CAACAAGCCACATGGAACCTGAGATGTCGCCAGTCCCTACGTTGACAACAACAAGCCGCATGGAACCTTAGATGTCGCCAGTCCCTACGTTGACAGCAACATGCCACATGGAACCTGAGATATCAAAGTCCCTAGGTTGGCGACAACAAGCCACATGGAACCTGAGATGTCGCCAGTCCCTACGTTGACAACAACAAGCCGCATGGAACCTGAGATGTCGCCAGTCCCTACATTGGCGACAAACCATATGGAACCTGAGATGTCAAAGTCCCTAGGTTAGCGACAACAAGCCACATGGAACCTGACATGTCGCTGGTCCCTGGGTTGACAACAACAAGCCGCATGGAACCTGAGATGTTGCCAGTCCCTACATTGGCGACAAACCATATGGAACCTGAGATGTCAAAGTCCCTAGGTTAGCGACAACAAGCCACATGGAACCTGACATGTCGCTGGTCCCTGGGTTGACAACAACAAGCCGCATGGAACCTGAGATGTTGCCAGTCCCTACATTGGCGACAACAAGCCGCATGGAACCTGAGATGTCGCCAGTCCCTACATTGGCGACAAACCATATGGAACCTGAGATGTCAAAGTCCCTAGGTTGGCGACAACAAGCCACATGGAACCTGAGATGTCGCCAGTCCCTACGTTGGCAACAACAAGCCGCATGGAACCTGAGATGTTGCCAGTCCCTACATTGGCGACAACAAGCCGCATGGAACCTGAGATGTCACCAGTCCCTACATTGGCGACAAACCATATGGAACCTGAGATGTCAAAGTCCCTAGGTTGGCGACAACAAGCCACATGGAACCTGACATGTCGCTGGTCCCTACATTGATAACAACAAGCCGTGTGGAACCTGACATGTCGCCAGTCCCCAGGTTGACAACAACAAGCCGCATGGAACCACCTGACATGTCGCCAGTCCCTACATTGATAACAACAAGCCGCATGGAACCTGACATGTCGCCAGTCCCCAGGTTGACAACAACAAGCCGCATGGAACCACCTGACATGTCGCCAGTCCCTACATTGATAACAACAAGCCGCATGGAACCTGACATGTCGCCAGTCCCCAGGTTGGCGACAACAAGCCGCATGGAACCACCTGACATGTCGCCAGTCCCTACATTGATAACAACAAGCCGTATGGAACCTGACATGTCGCCAGTCCCCAGGTTGGCGACAACAAGCCGTATGGAATGGATGGTGGTAGAAGAGATGGGAACATTCAGCGGTGATGGCAGAAGGAATTATAACTGTCAGCGGTGATGGTAGAAGGATGCGAACTGTCAGAGTTGATGGTAGAAGGATGGGAACTGTCAGCGGTGATGGTAGAAGGATGGGAACGGTCAGCAGTGACGGTAGAAAAGATTGGAACTGTCAGCGATGTTGGTAGAGGGATGTAAATGGTCAGCGGTTATAAAAGAAGGAATTAGAACTTTCAGCGGCACTGAAGAAGGATGCGAACTGTCAGCGGTGATGGTAGAAGGATGGGAACGGTCAGCAGTGACGGTAGAAAAGATTGGAACTGTCAGCGATGTTGGTAGAGGGATGTAAATGGTCAGCGGTTATAAAAGAAGGAATTAGAACTGTCAGCGGCACTGAAGAAGGATGCGAACTGTCAAAGGTGATGGTAGAAGAGATGGGAACAGTCAGTGGTGATGGAAGGAAGATGGGAACTGTCAGCAGTGAGGGTAGAAGAGATGTGAATGGTCAGCGGTGATGGTAGAAGATATGGGTATGGTCAGAGATGTTGGTCGAAGGGATGGGAACGGACAGCGGTAATCATAAAAGAAAGGGGACTGGACACTTGAGCTGATTAATGCACCCATATGTCTGATAACGAAGGGCTCGGTACTACGTTTAGTTATCATAGGAATCAGAAGACAAGATATCTCAACCAACGAAGAAATGAAAGATTTGATCTACACTAAGTGAGATACAACATCCATTATAAAAAGTTCAATACTAAGCACCCAGCCATCTGACGAATCTAACTACATCTATTATGTCTCTCTCACAATTCCATTTCTTCTCAAATTGCTCTGTTCACGTGTCTTCCGCCTCACAAACCATTAACCAGCTAGTCAGGAAACTCGCAGAGTGCTGAGTTGGGGCGCGATCCATCATGGCGGATTCTTTCTGCTCCCAACAAATCATCTAACAGCGAGCCCACATTTCAACCACCACCTCCCTCAACAATACAACCACTCGTTAAACAAATACATTTTGATTGATGCAGGCGCGCGACAAAATTACTCTTATCCATCTACTTTATCAACTTTTACAGAAGTCTAATTGTCAATGTCTGAAGAGCATCTAGAATTATTATTTGTGACTGGTACCATTTTGTAACTTTTAGAACTCCCAAGATATTTCCCAATGCGATATGATTTAAATCATTGAATGTTCCCTGAAACACTTTGGGAGAAGTTGTACTATGTTCTCCTTCTAATTTTTATAATGCATACAATCTATGTAATACTGAAACTTTTCTGAATAAGGAAGGAGTCAGATATTTTGGTCTAGACCGAAACCATGGTATACAGGATGGCTTTTGTATCACTACCATTACATTTTGTGCTAGTATTATAAAAATGCATTATTTTAATGCACATTTTGAAGGGAGATGTGCCTCTTTGGTAAATTTATACAGAATCTTTAAATAATATCTGTTGTGAGATCTATGATCGTCGCTTAGACTAACATGTGGAGAATGAGAAGTTCATTTATATCTGATCATGTCAAAAGAAACCTCCATGAGTCGTTGGTCTTCAAGAACATGCGGTATATAATTAAATATTGTAATATATGAATTGTTAATGTAAAGCAAGGATATTTTAAACACAAAGCACCCACCTGGTAGTCTAAACTTTCGTCTGGTTGCCTTAAATGTCGCCTGGTAGTCTAAACTCCCGTCTAGTTGCCTTAACTGTCGTCTGGTAGTCTAAACTCTCGTCTGGTTTTCTCAACTGTCGTCTGGTAGTCTAAACTGTCGTCTGGTAGTCTAAACTCTCTTTTGGGTGCCTAGGTTCTCGTCTGGTAGTCTAAATAATCGTCTGGTTGCCTGAACTATCGTCTGGTAGACTACACTCTATCGTCTGGTAGTTATACTAAGGTCCAGTAGTATATACTATTGTCTGGTGTGTTCTAAACTATCGTATGCAGTCTAGCCTGGATGTTAAAACTCGTTTGCGGCGACCACAGCTCGAGTTATAAGCCCACATTGAAGAATTAAAAATGACCGCTACAATAACTTCCCCATATCTGCACAAGCCCAACCCAGCAGTGTAACCCAGCGGGCAACTTGAACGTACAGTAGTCGTGAGTCGACTTGCCGACTAGAAACAGTCGCAAACACCTACTCGCCCTTCCCTGTACCACGTGTACTAGACATATTATAAAAACGTTACTATTAATATCTTTCCATCTTGTATTCATATCTCGAAAAACATCGAAACCCGAAGAGCTTCCAACTCCAATTATTTTCGCCATAGCTGATCAAGATGAACCGTGCCTGGACACGGTGCGACAGCAATACCGTCTGGAAGTTATTTCCCGGCTTCCAAATCCTCCGAACGTCACCCAATATGTCCTGATCAGTGAAGCGGTCATTTCCCTAGCGTCCATACGTCAGCCACGCTTCGTTTCTCTATTGGCCACAACATCTGTCATCATTTTACAGCAGTTTCTGGGGATAGACTCTTGTCGATGTCGGCGTGGAGAGATATTGACCGCTTCCTAGGAATTTATTCACAAAACTTCGTTTTAAAAAGTTAACATCTTTTGATGGCCTATCTAAATACTAAACAAGTGAGGTTACTACTTGAGACAAACCATGGTACCACAGTTGATGTTGTGGCTTTGTCACGGACCCAGATATGCTAGATTGAAGAGACGATCAATTGATGTCCTATAGCTTTTGCATTTATTAGGAAGGAAAAGGTAGCCTTTCCTTTTTAAAAGTATTTAGTAATATAGGATTTTTAATTAGTATATTTCCAAGTTTTATATCCATCTAAAGCATACTTGTATAAAAATAATACATATATAAACTTTTTAGTTAGGATCTGTATCCGAACAAGGGTTAAAATTCAACCGAGAAATATCCAGGCGTTCTAGTACTACTAATAATAAAACAGATTTTTAAAAAATAATCACGGCTATATAGCAATCACTCGACCGCGGACCCCCCGGTCTAGCTTCAACTCCATCTTTATATCAGTGTTAAATTGGAGAGTTAATTTGGAAAAAATCGATGTTTCATTAAAGGTCCATTAGAAATCTTGAAAATGAAAAAAATAGAATTTTTGGGAATTTCGCAAGTTACAAGAAATTTGAGAATATCTAACAGAAGAAATAGCTTTGAAACACCCTTTAACTATACAAATAAGGAACTACCCGCGTGGAGGTCTTAGGATTCTTTAGGATTACTCCATTTACTGTTTATATGTCCCATTGTTTATGTGATTTGTATGCATACTGTATAAGTCGTAAACCCGGGTAAGCCGACAAGTGAGTTGGAATCAGGTTGAGTGGCAAGGCGTGCAGAGTGGGTAGTCCTCACGGGACAGTAAGGACAAAGTTTGGGATCAAAAGGCGCTCTCCCAGGACGTCTCAAGTGACACCAGGACAGGGGGGAAGTTGAGGACTACCAGAGGAAAGCTCGGCGTCCGGCCTGGAGCCGCGGGAGCAAGGGAGCCAGCCAATATGGCGGCCAAGATGGCCGCCGTTATATGACAATGGACCTAATACTGAGCGTGCCTGTCAGAAATTACAGAAACTGTCGACTGTCCGGCAAACCATCCCTTTTGTCTTGCCCGGATCCCCGGGGATTGATTCTGATTGGTCAGTGACTTATGTAAGTCATCCTCCTCTCCCTGCGGCTCTGGTTGCAAACTGGCGCCATCCTGAGACGACCTATGGGGTGACGTCATACTTTATTACTTACATAATCCACATTGTGATATTTAAGAGCAATAGAGTGGTTAAATATAATTAATAATGTTATTATTTATATGGGTTTATACTAATTTAACTATACCTTGTCCTATGGTACAAAAATAATAAATATTTAAGTTATATTAATAAAAAGTTATAATTAATTACACGAAATATGTGGTGATAGCAGACAGGGACATAGTTAATGGTAATTCATATGGTACAAGCTCAAATAAGGACATTTACTTATAAAGCGCTATGTTTAAATTACGATATATATTCACATAATTTTCATTCTTTTAGGTAATTAACCCTTTAAATATACGAAAAACTATTAAATTCTTAACGATTGATCATAATGATTAAATCGACATAATTAAATATGAGTTGTTATCGACAAATGGAAAAGATGTAGCATCTCAAGACAAAAAAAAAAAAGAAAATAATAAATATGTGATAACTAAGTTCAGAATGGTGTATGTGACTTTGTGATAAATAAATTCACGATAAGCTCAAGCTTATAAAACGTAACAGACGATAATATAAAGTCGTCAAAAGAAGCCATATAATTACCACCATGTGTGAGTCTAGTAAAGCCCATAAACAGATCCTCTAGGGAATCTAAGTCTCCATTAAGAGCAGACGATGAAAAATAAAGCTCTAGGGAGAATTTATTTTCAGACGACCACAAAAGAGAGGGGGTTGAGAAAAAAGAGATGACATGCAATTCGCGCGGGAAAATATAAGAGATAAACTATAAAGAGGAGGGGAAAAAAGAAAGAAAGAAAAAATGAATAGGCATATTAAATATGTAAAGATGGTATTCCACACCTGTTGATGGTGATGATGATGGCGGGATTAGCTTCGAACTCATCTCGAGACATATTTAAATATTGAAAGACTCTCGTTAATCCTTCCGATACAACCTCGAGGGAAGCTGTCCTATTAGCTTAGATGATTGTTGTCAAACCTGATGACAGATGTGGACTTCTGAATTATTCAGGACGCAATGACGCCGCGACAAATAGAAATGTGCAGCATCTTTTTCTATTGTCCTCTTCTTCCTCTCCATAGTGTGTATGTAAATATCAAGAAATTCTGGAATGGTATATTAAAGTTGCATGTTAACATTGTAATCTGGATTCGGAAATTGTGAAAGAAAAAAATCAAATTTATTTTAGAGATTTATTTAACTTATGACTAACTAGAATCATATGTTCCTATGTATATTTGCCATATATATATAGAGTTTGAAGATATTTTTGAAAATACACAGTTTTTGAGAAACTGTGAACAATTTATTAATAAATATAAAATTTCCTTAAAATATTTTCGTCTGTTTTATAATTAGAAAATTAAAATGGTTACTACTATATGTTTGAATATTTAGGGGAAAACAAAAGAGACCTTTTTACTTTAAGAATTTACGATATAGGTTCATTAATAACTCTCATGCAATACAAAAATGACAACAACAACAATGGCTGTATATTCTCTACAGGGTTGGCAAACTAGGAGGAGAAGTATTTACTTTTTTCCCACTGAAATACAACATCTCTAATACTTCCCTCTGTTAAAAAAGAAGTCAAATCAGCCAACCAGTCCCATCATGTGACACAACTGCAGCAGTCTTGGCAGAGGCTTAGTCGTCAAATCTGCAATCTGTGGTTCAGTACATATAATACAAAATATAGTCAAATGACAATAAAACAATTAAAGCGATCAAATTACAATAAAACAATAGTTTGAAACCACCAAATAATCCATCAATGAATCGCGAAGCATACATTGTGTCAAAGACTCCTCTTTTTTTTTAATGCTTAGAAACAAAGCAAAAGCGTCATTTTGGAAGATCCGGTTGATATCTCCCGTTATGAAACCGTGTACTGTACTAATGATGGCCATAGCCTGAAACCATGGTTGTTGGATTTTGTCTGAAGTTGGATACCACAAAAAATTACAATGGGCATAGATTGATCCCCATCATTGACGAAACGAACTTAATCATACATAATAATAAATCCACTACATGTCGAAATGCTAGTGTGATTGATCTGACGCTGACTAACAAACAAGCAATAGCAGCTATCAGAGACTGGCACACAGAACAAATATCGCAGATCTCTGATCATGTAGCAATAATCTATGAAGTACATATAACTGACAATTTCACCACAGCTACTAATTATTCCACATGGAAATTCAGTGAAGAAAAGGCGAACTGGTCAAATTTTGGCCAGAATTTCATTAAAATAGATCAAAATAATATTGAAACCTTTTTAGATACAGCAAATACAAGGAAAGATGTCGATAGCGCGGTAAAAGAACTTTCGAACACGCTCATTGAAGCAGCGTATAATACTCTTAAACTAAGAAAAAACAAACAAATAAAAAACAACATAAACAGATGGTGGAACGCGGACTTGACACGCCTTGAGAGCTATTGTAAATACCTCCGTAACTCCTATTATCGGGCGAAAAATCCCTCTATCCATATTCAACAACAGTATAAAAGTGCAAGAAACAAATACGTCAGGGAAATAAATAAGGCTAAAAGAATGTCTTGGAGGTTTTTCTTAGAGGACATCAAATCAAAAAACCCATATGGAAATTTATACAGGGTATACAAAAATATTAAAAACGGTTCTAACCGAAAGGGCATTTTGGAAATCTTAGAAGTGAATAAAGATGAAGAACGATTCCAGAAGACAGTAGAACTTTTGAACAACCTTTTCCCCGATGATAGAGATAATGAAGACACAACCTTCCACAAAAACATAAGGAACTATACTTTAGGATTTCATAATAAAGAAAATATAATAATAACGCCCAATGAAGTAAATGGAATAATTGATGAGCTAAACTCAAAGAAAACGCCTGGAATTGATAATATTTCTAACAATATTATAAAACATACTAAACAACTAATAGTTCCAATACTGGTGAAACTTTTTCAAAAATGCTTAGATTTAAATTATTATCCGAATGAATGGAAAAAATCTGAGGTGATAATTATTCCCAAACCAGGTAAAACAGACATGAAAATTTATAAAAGCTACAGACCCATTTGTCTCAACTCAAACATTTCCAAAATATTTGAAAAAATAATTAACAACAAACTAATAAAATTTTATGAAGACTCGAATCTGCTTAACAATCGTCAACATGGATTTAGAAGATCAAGATCTACTATCTCTGCATTAAATGAAATTGTCAAAATAGCTCTAGAACATAAAAACAAAGAATATACAGCTATAATCGCAGTTGATATAAGTGGAGCGTTCGACAATGCATGGTGGCCGATGGTGCTGAAAAGACTAGATGAGGACAACGTTCAAGCTTCAATAATAAAACTACTGCAGTCTTTTCTTAATAATAGAAGAGTGAGATTTAGATACTCATCAAATGAAACCCACAAAAAATTAAGCAAGGGATGTCCACAGGGTGGGCCTATATCCCCTACAATATGGAATATTATTCTAAACGATTTATTGAATAACTATTCAGAATCAAACAGTGAAATCATTGCTTATGCGGATGATTTAACTGTGATATGTTGGGGAAACAACTTGACAGAACTTCGGAATACAACAGGAAAGGTCATGGGGAGAATATTAGACTGGTGTGGGAACAATAAGTTGACCGTATCTGAAGAGAAAACGAAAATCTTATACTTGTTTAATAGCAAAATAGCTGCAAAAATTCCTAACACTATCACTGCCAATCGGGTAGAAAAACTGAAGATTATGGGAATAACTTTTAAAAATCATAGAAATAAAAACAAATTGGATTTTGTGCCCCATATTGATGAGATTATTACTAAGACAAATAGAGCTAGTGGATACCTAATTGGATTAACCGGGAAAGCATGGGGACTGGACAGTAAAAGAAGAATAGAACTCTATAAGACACTGTTTCGAAGTTCACTAACTTATGGTTCCACGATCTGGTACAACTTTATACCCAAAAAAGTCAAAGATAAATTAAACTCTCTGCAGTACAAAATTTTGAAGCACAGTACCCAGGTTTATAATTCAACATCTTCAAACTGTACTCATATTGTTGCTAGAACTCCAAAACTCACGGATTTTATTGAAACAAATTTACTAAAAATGAATATTGGATACAAAAAATCAGATCCAACTAAAAGAAAAATGATATCTAATTTTATAAACCAGAAATTTGAGGAATACTATGGAGGTGCCAATGATAATTTCAAGGGATTCTTTGATACTTCAAGAATTCCTAACTATGTTCAACCCAACTTCTATAACGTTCAATTTTTTACTGGACATGGTGACTTCAACACATATTTGTTTCGAATTGGCAAAATTGGTTCACCTGCATGCACTTGTGGAAACGAACAACAAACCCCTGAACATCTTCTGATAGACTGTCCACTAACTTCTGATCTAAGGGAAGAAAACCAACTTTACCTGACTAATACAAAACAAGCTGCTTGCAATAAAGACCAATACATCAAGTTTAATAGATTCTGCAGGATGTATATTTTGAGGCGAAAGCGTTGACTGTACATATTTCAAGCTACTACTTATAATTGCTATATGTAAAATTTGACATTGAACGTTTAATTTTAATGATTTCCAATGTTCAATTGTATTAATTGTATATAATTTAAAATATACACGCAATTATCCAAATTGTGGATATGGCGTGTCTCTCCCAACTGTTAAATAAAATTTAAAAAAATGGTTGTTGGATTTTGTCTGAAGTTGGATACTCTGCCTAGAAGAATTGAAACAGAGTTATTGCTTTTATTCATTTTTAGAAGGGAAAGATGTCTTTATATCGTTCAAATTAATTTCTATATTTGTTTATTTGTGTAAAATTATATAAGATCAAATAAAGCACTCCTTTTACCTAATTTTTCTTAAATAAAAATTGTATTCTTTGGACTATATGTTTGTGAATTTCAATTCTTCTTATATAATATTCTATTATAAAAATGTTCAATAAATCTTATTAAAATCAACAAACATACCAGGGCAGGTTTCTTTTTTTTATTCCTCTAGTTTTCGGGTCAATATATGCCCTTTTACAGGAGAACTAGAAATATGACTTCAAGCTAACTATATAAGTCATAGTTCTAGTTCTCATGTTAAAAGGCATGTTGACCTGAAAGCTAGAGGAATAGACAACATCGTCAAAGAAACCTGGCCATAAATTGCCTGTTGATTTTGTTGAATTGTAAAGGCAGGAATGAATATGCAATAAATCTTATGTATCTTTTCGTCTGTACGAATGCCAATCTATATTTAAAGGCGGCGTAGTCATCTTATGCTTAATATTGTTACGTAGAAAAAAAGGGCGCATTCCAGAATAGAATGTTTTAGAACGTTCAGGAATAATGTATAAAAATCGGAGAACGGCCAATCTAAAGCGATTGCGCAAGGCTTAGCGCTGGCGGCTTTCTGATTGGCTAACCAACCATGACCGTTCTGGAAAGATCTACTCCGGGATATATAGGGATGAGGAACTCATGCAAATAAGAAGAAAAACGAAGCTACGTGGTGGACTCCAAGCAAGCTGCTGTCTCAAGGGGTCAGACTGCTGCTTACTGCCGACGCCAGTGTACTGCCTGGAAGATTCTAGAAGGTTCTACGAACTTCTGTCTCCTGTTCTGCTCCTTATTTCCTTCACTGCGCTGCAGTTGGTGAGTTTGTAACTGCTGTTTTCTTTATTGTTGTTTTATTTTGCATTCTTTTGTAATTATTTTATTTATTAGGTTGAATAAACTCCTGAAGATCCTTTGCACCAACGGAAGTTATTCTTTGTCAACCAACAACGCAACAATACATTAGAAATGTCGGTCCGTCATCGAGTTATTCTTTAACATCTTATAGAGATATCCCTGGAACGCATTATCTATTTCAGGGAATATAATATAAAAATTCGAGATAAAAAAAATGAACAAAAAAGCAAGTCACCGAATTAAATGAATCGTTGTAATTAGCAGAGACACACACAACACTTTTACAATAATTTTAATTGTATTAGTAATGACTATTTAATTAATGTTAATTGAAGCGCCAGATGAAAAAAAGCTTTCCATCACCAGATCCTTTCATGGAAATTAAAAATTTTAATTTCTTAACAAATTTTTCCATTATTGTCGTAATTAGCCCCGTACAATTAATAGCCAAAAGATACATTTGATGCTAGAAAGGTCACTTAAAGACTTTTTTTTTTGTCTTTGGGAAATGGAACGAGGGGGTGGGGGAATAGATAAAAAAACCAAACGAAAGAGAGAGACGAAAAAATGTAACAAAAGATGTTTAATAAAAAGGACTTTTAAAATATTTTGTCATGTATTTATTGGGTTAGAAAAAGCGGCAACTATAATAGAGATAGGGGGTAAAAAATATAGAAGATTTTTCCTAAATTATTTTTTAAAAGTTTTTTTTTTGTTCATATTGTAATGAAGCGTTTTTAGATTGTGTTCCTCTATTGTTCGTGTGTTTTCTACATTGATTTGTGAAGCATGTGGGTAGTGTATCACATCAGAGACAGCTGGGAGACTTGGGCTCTAATTGGAGGTTGGTTGTTTTGAAAGATATCCAGTCATGTTTAAAAACACTAATTGTCAGACTATCTACAAATCTTTTAATGATTTTTTAATATAATTACAGAGCATACCTATAGAGAAAGAGAGAGAGAGATATTCATAAACCAGGTTCCTGGAGCGCAGAGCGCCACTACCCAGGACACCTGTAGAAATATTGAATGTGTTACACTTGTTCAAACCCGATGACAATGCAAGTAAACAATATTTCAGACTTCTGGGTGGTCGGGAATTAAATAATTTCTATATTTCATTTAAATTTTTATTATTAAGTTTTAATATACATTCCCAGACCACGTAGAAGTAAAAGGTTTTGTTCACTCGCTCAATATCGTTAACAATTCAATTCTACAAAATATCAGACTTTTATCAGACTAATAGACTATAGAATAGAACTTGTATATACACTCATGGACAAAACTTAAGGAGGATGTACCTTTAAGTATGCATATTGGGATTCAGACAATAAGTCTGATAGATATTTGATACACAGTGTCCTTTATTGAAGACACACGTGATAACCAAATGTGAACAAAATTGCCTTTGTGAAAAAATAGTACAAATATGATATTGTACTGGCATAAGGTACATAAATTAAAAAAGAAAAAAAAAAAGGCATCTATCTATCTATCGTGAAACTGAAATTTGCTGATGTCTTGCGCCATCTATCGGAATAAATATAAACTATTCGTTGGATTTTAATTATTCCAGAATTGGCCAAATACCCATTCTTGATTAATCAAGTTTCAGTTGCCCGATAAGAAGATGTCTTTTTTCTTTTTTAAAATTGCCTCTGGTTAAAAAAAAATAAAACAGAAAAAAAAATTAAAAAATGAAACTTTCCTACATTTTGTCTATTAGTGTATATCAAAATGAGAAAATAGTTTGTGCCGTTTGTGAGACGTAATGTGCGGTTGGCATTCCATGAAATGAATCGGTAGTAGGAACTAAAGCTAAACATAATTGTGGGGATATTGCCAGAAATATATAGAATTTCTTTTAAATAATTATATAATACAATTTTAAAGTTAAACATCATATATATATACAGGGTGATCCAAAAGTCCCGCACAACTTTAAAAATTAATAACTCCGCGAATATTTGCGCTAGAGCAATGCGGTAAACACCATTGTGTTCAGAATGCAATGGGATTTTTTATGGCAAATATTGAAAATTTCGAAATTGATTTTAGTTACAATTTCATTCCCTAGATGGCGCTGTACCAGAATCAGAAATTCAGCGGCCAAATTGTTTGATTAATTGAAAAGTATAACTGATCTACACGTATTTTTCATTTTTGTATACCAGGAAAGAATCCTAATAATATCAAATCGTTAATTAATAAAGCACCATTTCGCCAAAAGTTAGAAGAAATGGTTAACGATTTTTAAATACAATCTGAGATATGTAAAATAGGTATATGCAAATTAAAACATGTAGCAAAAAAATATTTATATTTTTGATAGAGTTTTGTAAAATATATTGAATGTTTGAAAAACATAGCTGAATTCAATACACGATTTTTGAAATGTTAATATAGTACCAAAAATTATAATGGTACTACTAATAGGATTTCTTGCTATAAGGAATGTGTAATTTCTTGAATAATTGGCGACACTCGACTATTTAACTAGAAATTTGTCATGATCCAACAAATGAAATATAGATGGGAGTGACAAAATACATTTGTCGTACTTTATTCCAAATATCCTATGGGCTTGTCAAATGTTATCATTGTTTATTATACTGTACACGATTTTTAAAAATGTATCCCCTCAAATAAATATAATTTTTAAATCAACCATTTGCGTTGAAAAACGTGGTAGTAAAATCATTTTGTATTATTTTTTTTGCCCAAAATTTCTAAAGGTGGGGGGTTACAGAGAATATTCCTTATGCTATTTCTTTTAATGAGCGAAAAGCGATAAATTAAACATAAGGGGTAAAATTGTGTGTACAGTGTTATTCGAGAAGTTATAACACTTTGGTCTGCACGACATAATATAAGATGTGAGCAAATGACAAACAAACAAAAATTACTTTTCACAAATAAAAAAGAGACAAGATATGAGGACAGAATTTATTTACCCATAACCCAACACAAAGAGCTGCAAAACATTGGTAGATAATATAATACATGGAAGCTTTTATAACACATGAGGTAACTGCCTTCTCTCTTGTATTAGGTCAGAATCCTTGTTCAATGTGGCGACATTCATTCTCAAACACCGCCTGCAGACGATAGATGACAGAATGGACAGCATTAAATAAAATATCTGATGAAATTGACGAAACGTGCCGTCTGATAGAAGCCTTCAACATGACCAATGTGGTAGGCCGGCATCGATAAACACGCGACTTAATGTACCCCCATATCCAAAAATCGCAAGGCGTCAAGTCTGGTGATCTTGAAGGCCACTGGTGTATAAAGTGGCGACTTATCACACGATCTTCACCGAACGTATCCTTCAGCAATTGTTTGGCACCGCGGGAGATATGAGGAGGTCCTCCATCTTGCATGAATGTTATTTCGCTCAGTGCTTGTCTGTCCTGCAATATGGGGATAACCTTTTCTCTCAAAAGTTGAACATAACGTTCACCAGTTACAGAAACGGTTTTAAATGTTCTTCCATTTATTTCTTCAAAGAAAAATGGCCCAATAATAAAATAAGAAGTGAACCCACACCAAACTATAACTCTGGGCTGATGAAGTGGCATTTCTTTAAAATTCCTAGGGTTTTCTGTTGCCCAAATGCGGCTGTTTTGAGTGTTAACTTCTCCGTTCAGAGTAAATTGAGCTTCATCTGTCCACAGAACATTCAACAGCCAGTTTTCATCAATATCAATTTGCCGGAAAACCCATGAAGCGCATTCTTGACGCTTCTCAAAATCGCCGACTTTTAGCTCGTGAAGTCTTTGAATTTTTTTACGGGTATTTTTTAAGAAAAATTCTTAGTGCTCTCCAAACTGTTCCATACCAAATCCCCGTTTGTCGAGCACTTACTTCTCCATACGTGGATAACGTTTCAATAGCTTCAACATTCTGCGAAACCGTAGCAACCCCTGACTTGCATGTCGATGGTCTTCCACTCCGAGATTTTGCTTCCAGAGATCCAGTCTTCTCCAAAGTTTTTATCATTCGCCTTAGAGAGTAGCAACTCATGGGTCCTTTACCGCTTCGAATACCTTTAAAGGTACGAAACGCTTGTAAAGCTTCAGTGGCAGATTCTGAATTGCAATAAAAAAATTTCACCAAGAGTGATTTATGCTGTAGTGATGGTAAAATAAATTGTTGTGCATGTAAATAGATGAAGATTATTTGAATTTTTCAAAACCTCATTATGTAAAAATATATGTGTATATAAATTGGATATTTGTTGTTGGCCGAACCAATAACCATACACACCTCATCTCGTTAACGGAATAATGTTCTTTGTCTGGTCTGCCTTTTTTTACTCTCTTTGGAGTAGATTTGTTTTTTGATAGTTTTTATTTATGGAGCTGAACCAGTATGATGGCGGTGGTGGAGGAAGTCAGCAGGCCAACAAGCGGCCGCGTTCTGAGGACGAAGACCTCCTCCCGTCTTCCCATCACCAATTTAAATTCAACAGCACGGCGAACTTGTTCAACTTTGAGTGCCAAACCTTCGAAGCGATCATTGCCGACACCAGCCTGGACTCCCCCGAAAAAATACAGATGGCCACCAAAGGACTGATACTGACTCTCGTCCAAGAGGCAGAACTTCTTCTTAAGGACGCCTTCAAGGGAGCCAGTCTAGGAAAACCCAACCCCACAGCCAACGTCCCGATTCCCTCCACCTCTTTCGCCTCGGTAGTGGCAGAGAAAGACAAGCCGGTAAAGCCTGCACCTCCGAAACCCAAAGCGAAATCCACATTTGTGAATCTGGCTCCTTCCTTCGAATCGCATGTCGTCGTCAAGTCGGCTAACCCCAAAGCAACCCAAGGGAATTTTTGAGGGAAATTCAAAAGATTCATCCTTCCCTAGCGTCATCAAAACACGTGGTGGCGTCAATCAACACCAGCGGCGAGGTGGTTTTCCACCCCAAAACAACCCAAATGGCAAAGTAGCTGGCCACTGGGCTGACCTCCCTGCCAACGGGCCTAAGCTGCCCCGAGTGCCCGGTTATCCTACCAAGATACTGCCTCTTCAGAGTGGACGGGGAGGTGCGGGACGATGAGATATGCGAGAGCTTCCGCTCCAACCACTCCGTGCAGTCACTCCTGGAAAAGCGTGAAATCAGGGTAGTCCATCGATCGAATAATGCGGCACACAGCACTAGTACAGTGTTCATCGAAGTGGACAACCAAGTCGCCGAAATCCTCGGTCAACATGGACGTATTCCTGTGGCGGGTCTAGTGCACAGGTATGAGCGCAGTCATACTTTAAAGCAATGCTTTCGTTGCTGTGACTTCGGCCACCGCGCTTCTGCCTGTCCAGCTGCCCATCCAATCTGCTATCGCTGCGGCTCTGCAGAGCATGAAGGCATCCGATGCTCGGTCGAGCCAAGCCAAAGCCGCTGCTGCCGCTGCAAAAAAAAAAATCTGGAGCTCCCATCAACCACTTTGCCACATTATCTACCTGTCCCTTTGTAAAAGAGAGAATAGCCCGAACAAGAAACAATGTCTAGGCCATTGCGTGTCCTGCAGGTGAAAGCTAGAAAATCACCAACTGTCATTCTTGAAATTGCAAATTTGGCAAATTCGACACAGGCCGACATCGTGCTCCTGCAAGAACTCTCAAATAACTTCTTCTGGCCCACACGTGGGTTTCAGGCATTTTTTTTGTCCCAGGCGCCTACATCCCCTCGGGAATTGTGGCACTTAGCAACCTTCATTCCATCCCTCTAACCTCCCCAGACACCGCCATTACCTCCATAGCCATATGTCTAGAGCAGAGCATCATCGTGGTGCACTCGGCCTACTGGCACGGCCTTAGAGCTGCCGATGATTTCATCCCTCTTCTGGAAGATACGATAAGACGGGCCTCTCTTCCAGTGATCCTGGGTATGGACACTAACGCCCACTCTCCTACCTGGGGCATCGGTGCGAGGTTGGACTTCCGGGGTGCTAATCTTGAAGAGTTCGCCAGCTTCAATGATCTTCATTTCTTGGGACCTCCTGTGGACTCGACCTGGTCGAATGGGCCTTTATCTTCTTCTATAGATGTAACTCTGGCATCCAGCTCACTGGCTATCCAAGTCACTAGAGGTTTATTAGATGAGATGGCCTTCACTGACCATATACCTATCTGGACTACATTCCTAGACATGGTCAATAACGAGACAAACTGCTCCTGGGTTGAATCCTCATGTAAAGAACAGACCTTTAAATCCTTCCTCAACTCTGCTCTCCACCAGGTAACTACCTTATTACAACAACAACAACAAAAACCTTTATTAAGACACTATTGTCTTACAAGGGGATTCCCCTAAGAGGTTATATATGTACATGAGTGAGGAGGAAAAGCAATTTAGAGGGGAGGTGGAGCAATCAGCCGTTGTCTGGGGAGTTGAGCACTTCTTCCCTCATTTTGTCAATCGCCTTGAAAAATTTTAAATATTTATAAACAAATGTTTTATCCAGCTGGAGAGTAGTAAAAATTGTATATACATGTTGTTCATTATAGTGAGTTAGCCCCGAAATTTCGCGAATTTCCAGTCTCTTTTCCTGTAGGAATGGGCAATGGAATAGATAATGAACCAAATATTTTGGATGCCAGCATTGCAGAAGTAGAAATTTAAAGGGTCGCTGTTCCAAAATCCCGTGATATCCTCGGGGGAAAATAGCCATATAATCCTTTGACGGGCTATTTTCAAAGAGAGGTTTGATAGTAAGTAGTCCTCCGTCATAAAGGAGCTACTTAGAGATTGATAGTGAATACAATGAGTTGAGTTTTGTATCTTAGCTCGGTCAAATTGGAGTAGCTGGTCCACTGTGGTTTGAACTATTCTAGGCATTTCTCCTCGCAAAACCATATAATCTTCACAGTTCTTAAGAAAAGAAAAACCCCAAGAGTCAATGATGTTATTCAGGTTATAAATAAAGTTGTTTCCCGCTTTTCCCAAAATTGAAACTTCCTAGAGCTGGAACAAGCAAACATAAGGTAATCTTGTCCTGTCCATTTTTAAAATCCGTATCTAGAACTTTAGAATCAATTTCGTAATGTTTAATTCAAGGGACATCCTTTCGGTTTCTGTTCGTAAGATATAGCCCGGAGTGTAAATTTGCGAAGGTCAAGAAATCGCCGTAAGAAAAATATCCTGGATCTGGTTTACAACTCCTATCTGATTCGTCGCCCACAGTGGGGCCGAGTATAATAACGTGGATAAAACTATGGAGTCAAGTAATTTCATCACTGCTCCGAACGATATGGTTCTTGACTTAGATAGTATTCTCCATACTGCGTTTGTAGCAATCAATGCTTTGCTTTTAAAGTGCTGCGCCACGTAAGGAGTTGGATTCTTGATTGTTAAGGGGTAGCCAAGATACGTATATTTTGAGGTAACTGTCAAAGGTTGTTGGCCCCAAAACCAAACGTCGGATCTAGCCAAGCGGCCTCCATTTCGAAACGCTACGATTTTAGACTGGAATTGGTTCAGAGTTAAACTATTTTCCTCAAAATATTTTTTATTAAATTAATCTTTATTTGGATATTTATCTTGTATTCACCACGGAAGACTATATCATCCGCGAACAGGAGCAGGTGTATAGTTCCATGGCCCGGTAAGTATATACCTGGCAGGTCAGAATCATCCAGCGTAGCAACCAGATTGTTATTGAAAATAATAAATAAATACGGTGAAAGAGGTTCACCCTGAAGAACACCTGATTGTATTTTGATAAATTCTGTAAAAGAGCCGCTCCATCTGACCGCTGCCATCATTTGAGCATAGTAGTTCTGTTTCTACAGGTAAACTCCGTATAAAAAGTATAATTGTATAACGAATCTAAAGTTTTACGAAGGAGCCTCTTTTATAAAAGAGGCTCCTTCGTAAAACTTTAGATTCGTTATACAGTTCTGTATAAGTTTGATAAATCGCCCACTTAAACCAACAAGCGCAAGCTTTCTCCATAATAGTAGATGTGGAACTGTATCAAACGCTTTTTAAGATCAACAAAGAATGTGTAAAGTTTCCTCCTTTTGCGGTTTAATGTCATTTGAATTAGTGACGTAAGCGTGAAGATATGGTCTTTGCACGAGTAGCCCTTTCTGAATCCTGCCTGGTTTTCCGCTATGAGTTTTCTATTTTCAATCCAATTACTTAGTCTATTTTTTAAAATGGATGTAAAATGTTTTGACAAGTTGCTTATAAGGGCAATGCCCCTATAATTTGATGGTGTAACTACCTTATTAAACGAGGCCTCTAGCCCAGAAGATATTGACAGGGTGGTCCTCCTTCTGACTTCCATCCTGCAATCAGCTTGTGACTCTTCCATGGGGAGACGCTCCAATACTACAAGACCGTCAAAGCCGTGGTGGACCCCCGAACTGAGTCGGATCAGAAGGTTGGTTATCTCCCTCCGCCGTTATAGTCAGAAAGTCCGGTGTTCTATTAGGAATTTCTTCCGCGGTTTATACCGAGCGTGCCATAATCGACTGAAGGCGGCTATACGGAAAGCTAAAAGTAAATCCTGGTTTAATCTCTGCAAGGAGGTGTCATCCGCATACTGGAGTGACATACATCGATTTATCGCCCGGGGCCGCGGCTCCCCCCGAGGTCCGCCACTTCTCAAACATGATAACGGCTCTCTTTACAATCCTCATGAGACTTGCCAGACCCTGTTAAATCACTTTTTCCTACCTGACACCAGACCTCACCCGCAAAGGAATGCAATTTCTGCTCACTCAGACGAACCTGAATTCAAACCCTGGGAAGTTTTGCGAGCCATTCATCGCTGTGGTAAAAGGAAAGCCCCGGGCCCTGACGGTCTTGGTTCAAAATGCCTAGACCTGGGCGGCCCTTCCTTGCAATTCCTGCTGGCCGAATTGTTCACCAAATGCCTTCGTAGGGGCCACTTCCCCCGTCAATGGAAAGAAGGCCGCCTCATACTTCTGTCTAAATCCTCCAATTCAGCCACCAGTCAGCTGGAGAAATACAGACCTATTACTTTATTGAACACTATGGCCAAAGTATTTGAGAGATGTATCCTGGCCCGACTTCAGAGGCTCGCGGATCGTCATGGATGGTTCTTTGAAGATCAATACAAAACCGTATTGGGTACCGTAAATGGTCGTTCAGCGGAAGATGCACTGGCGAGTATCACTCAATTAATTGAAGAAAGACAAGCTCACTGGAGGAAAACTCTTGTCATCAGCTCGGACATCAGTAAGGCCTTCGACACTGTTTGGAGGCCGGCAATCATACAAAATCTTGAACGTCTAAATTGTTCAGAGTCTATTACCTGTTTAGTAAAAAGCTTTTTGGAAGACCGGACGGTTTCTTACTCAGTTTGGACAGCAACAGAATGTACGTCCTCCCAACTCGGCACTCCCCAGGGTTCAGCGCTAAGTCCTTTCCTGTGGAACATAGTTGCTCGGACCATCTTCACCCTTCCCTCCATCATAGATAGCCGATTAATAGCTTACGCGGACGACTTCACCCTTATGACTCAGGTTCGTAGTCGCCTGCCGGTCTCTGCCACTAACACCTTCTTGGAGAGGTTGACATCTTGGTGCACGATAAATGGTCTTAATATAAACCCCATTAAGACTCAAGCTTGCCTGTTCCAATGGCGTAATGTCCACCCCAACTCCGAAACAGGGCTTAGAGTCCTTGGTCAACCTTTAAACATCAAGAAGACCGTCACAATCTTAGGAGTGGAGTTTTACCAGACCCGCGGATTTGTCGCCCACCTACGCAAGATCACACGTAGATGCAGATCAATAATCCCACGACTCACCCACACCATACAGGGTAAATTTGGAATCTTCTTTTCAGCTGGACGGAGCGTCAGCATGGGGAGGTCGTGCTCTCTCCAGCGAAGGCATTAGGCAACTTAGGAGCCTTCACTGCAATTTTGCGAAACGTGTACTGAGAGGAGGTCTTTACACACCTACAGTCTCAGCCATCTCCATCACCGGCAGCCCTCCTTTCGATATTATTGTTAGGTCTCGTACGGCGTTCCTGAAGGAAATCAATGAAGGAAATTTTGAATCTAGACCAGGCCCTGCTTCTTTGCCATGCCCTCCAGATAGACGTCAATTGTCTTTCAGTCTAAACATCGAGGAGATAACAACACCTATAATATTTACAGACAGATAAAAAAATGAGGCTGGGGTGGGCGCTGCAATTGTTCCCTCATCAGAAGATCAGCAGCCCGTTCTCTTACGGCTCCATCCCGACTGCACAGCCTTCCAGGCTGAACTTCTGGCAATCCGCTGGGCGGTCCGTCTGGTGAAGGAAGGTTATGCAAGAAATGCGATCACTATCGCGTCGGATTGCAGATCAGCTCTGTCAGCCATATGTACGTCAGGTCCAGTTCGATCGACATTAGTAGCTAAGATTATTCTCGTACTGAACACCAACCAAAACGTAAATCTGTGTTGGGTGCCGGGACACTGCGGCATCGACGGAAAGGAAAGAGCAGACAGAGCTGCTAAGAACGCGGCCGTTTTGATCTTAGAGCCATCATTTTCCATTCTGCCTAGAAGCCTGGCCCGTAACCACTCACGCGCGGCAGCCCTAGACGCATGGACGGAGGTTTATTGCCAGGACCACTACAACAGACACCTGAGGAGAATAGCCCATACTCCAGACCGGCTGCTCCAATTCCTCCCTAAGGTCTGTCCTGGAGAAGTCACCACCACCTTACTTACAGGACATGGCCATGTTCGGGCAGACTTGGTTCTCTGGCGTCCTGGGGAAGACCCATCTTGCCCACATTGTATGGAGGAACAACAGACTGTGGACCACCTTCTATTCAGATGCCCTGCTTTCATGCAACACAGAATGAAGACAGCTCTGCTGCTTGGGAAGACCTCCTTCGACCCAGTCTCGTTGGCTGGACTCCCGGGTTCTCTGCAGGCATGGAACTTCCTGACCAGCTGGTTCGGCTCTGCAATTGGCTCTATATAAATATAATCTAGAGTAACTGGTTTCTACTAGTTAGCTTGACAGCCCGGGCAGTTGGCGTTTCTTGCGCTCCAGGGGCCTGGGTTATCCTTATTTCTCTCTCTATATTCTTGGAAGACGGGGCAATTTAGCAGCAGATGAATAGAAATTTGTTCCTCACATCCACAGAAGCATCTTGAATCCTGCACTGCTTTGATGAATTTTAAAAAGCTTCTAAAATTTCCGTGATTTGTAATAAATTGAGAGTTGTGGAAATTTGCCCGAAAATAATTCGGAATATTAGCGGGAAAGAAACTTTGAAATGTTTGGTTAGTATTTTTCTTCAATAGTGTAATTTTATATTTAATCAAATTTTCAATTATATCTGGAATATCCAAGTCGTATCGCTGTTGATCCTCGATCGATAAATATTTTATTCAAGCACGTTGTCGTTGATTTTTATTTGACAAATCCATGTTGTCTGGAGCTCAAAAGATTATTACTTTCATAAAATTAATAAATTCGATTTTTCAAAATTTTTTCGAAAATTTTTGAAAGATTTGAAATCAATGAGATAGGTCGATAACTTTTTGTTGATTCTAAATTAGATTTATGTGGTTTAGGAATTATCTTTAGAGCTGCTATTTTCCATTTCTCCGGATAATACCCCTTTTTGAATACATTTATAAAATAGTTTGCATAACATATGCTTAATTTTTGGGTAAGCACATTTGATCATATTGTGGCGAAGAAATATTTTATTATTTAATTTAATATAATTCAATGAAAATACTCAACAGATTATAAAAAAATATATTACTCTGTATTTGTGAAATCATCTTTAAAATATTTCTTTGCTTGCTTGCTTAAGATTCCCTAGCTGTAGATAGTTTTGCTGACTTGTTAATAATTGTCGACTCGTCGTTGTGACGTCATCAATAAATTATTTTATATCTTAGGATATTTCAAGGCTTGATTTCTACGCTACAATATTATTACTTATGTTGTCTAAACCTGGAGCTTTTTAAACATCAGAATTAGAAATGATATTCATTTTTTCTTCTACTTCGATAAAAATTATGCTTGGATTATTCATTCGTGGCTTAAAAGTTCTAATTATTTGTTGTTGAAAATTGTCCAATTAGGATCGTCTTCAGGAATTAAATCGTCCATTAATATGGTCATTGTTTGCTCTTTTAGATATTCTGGTGAATTGTCAATTATGGGAATTCCATTCTTTACATTTGAGGATCTTAATTTATTGAAGAACTTATAAGCATTACCAAATGGATTATCTGTGTAATTTTCTTCAATAACGTTTCGCCAGTTGCATTGGTGTATTTGTTTCTTGCCAACTTGAATGTATTGTAACTGATTGTTTTATGACGATAATACTAGTTTCTAATATAATGAAAATGATTTTTTATTATTTCCTGTTCATTAGTCCACCAGTCAATTCTGGAAACATGTTTATTAATGGGGGATTTAACCTTCGGAGATTTATATGCTGCTTCTCTCAATATATTCATGAGTGCGTTCACTATCCCATCAATGTCTTCCTCATCTTTCACTCTGCTTATATCAATTCCCAGTTTTTTGTATCTTGTAATGATATGTTATTAGAAAAATTTGCCCAATTCGCATTTTTTTCAAAGTGGAAATTTGATTATTGAATAAATGACCATTCTTTAACCTGATATCAAATTTAACAGCAAAATGGTCGGAAATATTAGTCAAATCAGAGGTATGCCAGTTGTTTATTAAACTTAGTGAGTGTTTATTCGAGATTGTGAGATCAATTATACTTACTCTCCGCGGCAGGTGGGTGTTTTTTCAGGTTATGTATAAAGAGGTTACATTCGTCTATAATAGGTTGTAATCTATATCCATTAGAGTTTATAACATTGTCAAACCATATAGTATGTCGTGAATTAAAATCACCGCAAAGGATTACAGGTTGATTTATATACGTTTTGAGTAGATCTCTAATGAATGTTTGATGAACAGGTTTATAAGTATTCGGATGAATGTATAAATTAGGAATAATTAATTTTGCTTTAACTGTAGAAATAGATATTAGTAAATTAAATTTTATTGCCCTCTATCGTTAAAATTTTACACAAATAAATTTACTGGCAATGCGTATATGCGTAAATAGATATTGTTGTACAAAAATAATTTGTGAATTTTTCCTCTTTGCTGAACTTTATATTTTTATTTAAAATTATAGTTGCCGTATATTTTTCCCCAGTTTTATTCGAACATATAATTTGAGAGTCCATATCATAAATAACATTTTCATGTAAAACATATGGTTCTTGAATCAAAAGAATGTCAGGTGAAGGATATTCACATATCAAACAAAATGTTAACGCGGGATTCGATCCCGGTTCATGACTGTCTGGAAACGAGGGTGTTACCCACTCGTCCTTGTCAGGTGGGTCATCTCTAGTGCTGGCCTGTAGTTTACTTATCGCAGTAAAACTTTTTCTTACATTTTGTTGAATACATCTCACATTTTCAATCATATAGGATATTAATCTATTTAAGATTAAGCTTTAAATTGTATTTGCTACATCATTTCCCTCGTATATTTGTGAATATTGTGTCCTTTGGATAATTTTGTCTATTTGTGATTTGCAAATCGGGCATTCACTTGAATTTGATTTATGGTTTGTAGAAAGGTTTTTAAATTTAGGGTGCTTAGAGAAATTGTGACAATTTGGCGCTTCAATACAGTTGTGGCTACCCTGTACACCGCATATTTTACATATTTTAATGTTTTGGCAGTCTTTTGTTTTATGGTTCGGATTAAATTCAAAACAATTTTGGCATTGTCTTACAAATATTCTGTCTTGTGTAGAACATCGCTCAAAATCGGTGTATATCTCATTACCCATTTTTCTTAAAATTTGGTAAACTTTAGTAGTAAATTTTAATACTATATTGTGATATGCAGAGTTAAATCCCATTCGCGGTACGAGACAAGCGATGCCAAACACGTCCGCACAGTTGGCTTCAGAAGCCATATATCGATTATGCTTTTTTTAATTCATTTGAAAAATTCAACTATCCCTGATCATTTATTTTACTCTGGGATGCCGTCACTACAGGATAAAGTACTCTTGGTGAAATTTTATTATTGCAATTCAGAATCTTCCACTGAAGCTTTAGGAGCGTTTCGTAACTTTAAAGGTATTCGAAGAGGTAAAGGACCCATGAGTTGCTACTCTCTAAGGAGAATGATAAAAATTTTTGAGAAGACTGGATCTCTGGAAGCAAAACCTCGGAGTGGAAGACCATCGACACGCAAGTCAGTGGCTGTTACGGTTTCGCAGAATGTTGAAGCTATTGAAACGTTATCCACGTATGGAGAAGTAAGTGCTCGACAAGTTTCTCGACAAACGGGGATTTCGTATGGAACAGTTTGGAGAGCTCTAAGAATTTTTCTTTAAAAATACCCGTACAAAATTCAAAGATTTCACGAGCTAAAAGTCGGCGATTTTGAGAAGCGTCAAGAATTTGCTGCATGGGTTTTCCGGCAAATTGATATTGATGAAAACTGGCTGTCGAATGTTCTGTGGACAGATGAAGCTCACTTTTCTCTAAATGGAGAAGTCAACACTCAAAACAGCCGCATTTGGGCAACAGAAAACCATAGGATTTTTACAGAAATGCCACTTCATCAGCCCAGAGTTACAGTTTGGTGTGGGTTCACTTCTTCTTTTATTATTGGGCCATTTTTCTTTGAAGAAATAAATGGAAGAACTTTTAAAACCGTTTCTGTAACTGGTAACGTTATGTTCAACTTTTGAGAGAAAAGGTTATCCCCATATTGCAGGACAGACAAGCACTGAGCGAAATAACATTCATGCAAGATGGAGGACCTCCTCATATCTCTCGCGGTGCCAAACAATTGCTGAAGGATACGTTCGGTGAAGATCGTGTGATAAGTCGCCACTTTATACACCAGTGGCCTTCAAGATCACCAGACTTGACGCCTTGCGATTTTTGGCTATGGGGGTACATTAGGTCGCGTGTTTATCGATGCCGGCCTACCACATTGGTCATGTTGAAGGCTTCTATCAGACGGCACGTTTCATCAATTTCAACAGATATGTTATTTAATGCTGTCCATTCTGTCATCTATCGTCTGCAGGCGGTGTTTGAGAATGAAGGGCGCCACATTGAGCAAGGATTGTGATCTAATACAAGAGACAAGGCCTCCAAGAGACAAGTTACCTCATGTGTTATATAAGCTGCCATGTATTATATTATCTACCAATATTTTGAAGCTCTTTGTGTTGGGTTATGGCTAAATAAATTCTGTCCTCATATCTTGTCTCTTTTTTATTTGTGAACAGTAATTTTTGTTTTTTTGTCATTTGCTCACATCTTATATTATGTCGTGCAGACCAAAGTGTTATAACTTCTCGAATAACACTGGTACACACAATTTTACCCCTTATGTTTAATTTATCGCTTTTCGCTCATTAAAAGAAATAGCATAAGGAATATTCTCTGTAACCCCCCACCTTTAGAAATTTTGGGCAAAAAAAAAAAATACAAAATGATTTACTACCACGTTTTTCAACGCAAAAGGTTGATTTAAAAATTATATTTATTTGAGGGGATACATTTTTAAAAATCGTGTACAGTATAATAAACAATGATAACATTTGACAAGCCCATAGGATATTTGGAATAAAGTACGACAAATGTATTTTGTCACTCCCATCTATATTTCATTTGTTGAATCATGACAAATTTCCAGTTAAATAGTCGAGTATCGCCAATTATTCAAGAAATTACACATTCCTTATAGCAAGAAATCCTATTAGTAGTACCATCATAATTTTTGGTACTATATTAACATTTCAAAAAATCGTGTATTGAATTCAGCTATGTTTTTCAAACATTCAATATATTTGACAAAACTCTATCAAAAATATAAATATTTTTTGCTACATGTTTTAATTTGCATATACCTATTTTACATATCTCAGATTGTATTTAAAAATCGTTAACCATTTCTTCTAACTTTTGGCGAAATGGTGCTTTATTAATTAACGATTTGTTATTATTAGGATTCTTTCCTGGTATACAAAAAGGAAAAATACGTGTCGATCAGTTATATTTTTCAATTAATCAAACAATTTGGCCGCTGAATTTCTGATTCTGGTACAGCGCCATCTAGGGAATGAAATTGTAACTAAAATCAATTTCGAAATTTTCAATATTTGCCATAAAAAATCCCATTGCATTCTGAACACAATGGTGTTTACCGCATTGCTCTAGCGCAAATATTCGCGGAGTTATTAATTTTTAAAGTTGTGCGTGACTTTTGGATCACCCTGTATATTAACACAAAACAATAACGCGCCATCTATACATATAAAATAAAAGGATTTAAAAGCGCGAATGTTTCTTTTATACATAAAACGAACTTCTACTGTCCTTTTTCATCGCAGTAAGGACAGTAGAAGTTCGTTTTATGTACAAAAGAAACATTCGCGCTTTTAAATCCTTTTATTTTATATGTATAGATGGCGCGTTATTGTTTTGTGTTAATTTATTCCTAACTGGCCTTGTCTTTATAGTTTGCCAAAGAGCATTGCTCGAAGCAAATATTTGAATGTAATTCTACTGTCCTATAAGCTTATGTCCATAATTTACTTGAAAACCATTTCTAAGATTCCATCCTTCAGTGTAGCATTTAAAAGCAGAATGATCCAATACAGTATTAGAGCTATTGCGATTTCACCGCCACTCTGTGTTGTGACGACGATCTAAATTCTATAGAGGTAGTCACTCACCTCTATTCTTGGTCGGCGGGGTTGAAGGTTCAAAGTTAAGGCGTCGTTGTTTATAACACTTTTAAAATATACGACGAAAACAGGAGGGAAAACTATATTTATTACAATTTAAGAAATAAGTAAAGTATTATTTAAATATTTACATTTAAATATTTATAAAAAGAGAGTCGTAGATCAGGGCAAATTCTAGTGTTCGAAAAAGTTGTTTACAAGTTCTTCAGTTATTGTTTTTTCATTTTACCGCTGCATCCCCGTGGCCGCTTCCGCCGGCTTCCCATTGGCTGCTTCGGACGTCTTCTTTTCCAACATTTCTCCCACCTTTGAGTTGGCGTCTCGACGACTCAAACATGGAAAGGAAAAGTTCAGTAGATCCAATCGGTTGGGTCTCTTGATGGGCCGTCCGTAACTTGACACAACATTCGGGGTATCAATGTGATGTTGCTCTTGTTGTGAAGTCAAAGGGTCCTCTTCAGTTGTCAATCGAACTTCTTGTGTGGGAGATCGCTCCGTTAGAGGGTCTCGACATCTTATCTCGGGCGTTATCTCTAAATTGTAGAGTTTTTGAATAGGTCGTATTTTATCACCTGATGAAGTTTTCACTTTCGCAACCCTCACAAGTCCGTCTTTTCCTGGATAGAGTTGGATTATTCTGGCTAACGGCCAGTGTAGTCTCTTTAAACTCTCTTGTCCAATGAGTACCATGTCTCCCACCTTGAATGGTATGGTAGTCTTCAGGCGTCTCGTTTCTTGTCTCAGGAATCCAAAATATTCGATACGAAATCGTTCTCTAAGATCTTCTCGTACACGTTTGATATATTGATATTTGCGGGAGAGGGTCTGGTTATCAATCAAGTCCAGGTCTGGAACGCCAACCTCTCTGACCTCATGTAAGAACAACGAAGGTGTCAATGGAGCGAGATCCTCACTTTCTTCAGTTAGGTAGGTCAGTGGGCGTGTGTTCATCAAGCTTTCGACGTCACACATCACCGTGGAAAGTTCTTCATATCCCAAGGAGGTTTGACCGAGAATCCTAAAGAGCAATTGTTTCATCATTCCAATCAAACGCTCCCACCATCCACCCCACCAAGGAGCACCAGGCGGTATGAATTTCCAAGTGATGTTTTTCAATGTGGGATCACATTTTAATCTCGAAAAATCAATCTTCTTTAAAGCATTAGCCATACCTTTGAAATTAGTCCCATTATCCGAATACACAGTCAATGGTCGGCCTCTTCGAGCAATAAATCGGCGGAAAGCTTGGAGGAAGGCTTCCATAGACAAAGATGTCACAAGTTCCAGATGAACTCCTCTATACACTGCACATGTGAAGATGACAATCCATGCTTTCTTCTTATTCTTTAAGATAAGATGTCCAGTTAGATCAACTCCTACTATTTCGAAAACTGCAGCATCTCGTACTCTGTCTTCTGGTAATGATGTTGACTCGACGGTAGCTGGTGTCACGGTGAATCGTTTACAGCGAATGCATTGATTGATGATCTTCTTGACGGTTTTCCTGGATCTTAGTATCCAATAGTTTTCTCTCAGAATACCGAGGAGAGTTTGTAGACCGGCGTGCCCGTGGGTTTCATGGTTCCACCTGATGAGCAAAGAAACCAAAAAGTGATCTGAGGGCAATAAAATGGGCATTCTAAAATTAGCAAAATCTTCTCTTCTGCAAATTTTAGTTTTTATTCTCAAAATCCCTGAAGAGTCTACTAGCAACTTAAAGCCTTGTAGTTTCTTATCTTCATGCCCTGAAAACGATTCTCTCTGGATAAGTCTTATCAGTATTATTTCTGACTTAGTGATTTCCTCTGTACTGAGATCTTCTGAAATTATCTTTCTTCTATCAATCTTGGCGTTGTTGAAGAATCTGTATATCCAGGCGGTGATTCGTACTATTCTCAAAAAATGGGAATAACGTCCAAATAAATTTTCATTTTCTCTTGTCGTACACAAGGTGTTCAGGATGGTCTTGCGCCTTTCAGAATAAACAATCTCCAAATCAGGGATAATGGTTGATTTGGGCCACTCTTCTTGGGATACCTTTAACCATGCAGGTCCCTCCCACCATCTTGTCTCCTTAAGTGATTCTGCTGAACATCCCCGAGATGGGAGGTCTGCCGGGTTTAATCGGCCTGGTATGTGGCGCCAAGATTCGGGGGAGCTAAGATTATGAATTTCCTTAACACGGTTCATCACAAAGGCTGCCCAGTTGTCTTCCCTTTGGATCCAACAGAGAGCATTGGTCGAATCGGTCCAATAAAATCTTGGAATTTCCTCAAATTCCAGATCTTGTATGACGTTAGCTGCCAAACGAGCTCCAATCAGACAAGCCAAAAGCTCCAATCTTGGGATGGTGAGTTTCTTCAGTGGAGCTACTCGTGTTCGAGCCTGTATCAATTGGATGTCCACTCTATCTTCCTTTTCAATGCGGAGGAAAATACAGGTTGCATAGGCAAACTGACTGGCGTCGCAAAAGATGTGGAGAGTGGTTTTCTCTACATAGGAGTCCTTAAAACAAAGCCATCTAGGAATTTCTATGTTAGGCAAGTGTTTCAGTTTGCTAAACCACTTCCAAAATCTTTGTACTAAACATCCAGGTAGGACTTCGTCCCATGTCAACTTCTGTATCCAAGTTTCCTGTAATATCAGCTTGGGAATTAAAGTCACAGGACAAGCAACTCCTAATGGATCAAATATCTTGCTCGCTATTGAAAGTACTTTTCTCTTGGTGGTTGGTCCAATTAATTCAAAATCTTCCAAACCAATTGTCAGTGTGTCTCTATCAGTATTCCATGTTATTCCTAAAATGTTCACTTCCTTATTCAGTTGGTTCATAAGAGAAAAGTCTGTAGCGTTACTCACCCAATCTCGGAGATTGAAACAAGCTGTAGAGAGCAGTTCAGTAGATTCTTTCACGAATTTCTCCGTTTCTTCAACATTCTGAAAACTGGATAAACAATTGTCAACATAAAAGGATGATTTCAACTGTTCAGCTGTGATTTTTAAATGTTCAGGAGCCTTATCTAAGTGGAGAGATAAGGTAGCCTTTAAAAGATACGGACTAGTGGTAATTCCAAAAACAACCCTTTTATGTCGATACGTGATTAATCTTCCGTCTTCTGTGTGCCACAGGAATCGTAAATAATCTCGGTCTTCTTCTTTTATTCCAATTTGTAAAAATGCTTTCTCAATATCGGAAGAGACACCAACTTCATATTTCCGGAATTTATTTAAAAGTCTTGGTATAATTTCTATCAAATTGGGTCCCTTATCCAGACAGTCATTCAGGGAAAGTTTACCTCTCTTCCGGGCCGACGCATTGAATACTGGCCGTATTCTAGAAGTTTGACTGTTCCTTTTATACACTGGTCGATGTGGCAGGTAGTGTACACCATCTAGTTTATCCTCTCTGGCATACTCGATTATCCCCTGTTTCATCCATTCTTCAAAGATTTGTCCATACTCTTTCATGTCTCCAACTTCTTCAAGTTTTCTTCTTACAGACCTTAGTTGGTTTTCGGCTAGATCTTTATTCGAAGGAATCCTTTCCTTGTCTTGCACCCAGGGTAGAGCTACCTCATAGCGCCCCTCGATATCTCGCGTCGTGGTGTGGGCGAAATGTTCCTCCATTTCAGCTTGTAATGACTGAGTCTTCTTCTCAACCTCCGCATCAGAGACTCCAATTGCATCTAATTTCCACAAGTTTTCTAGATCCAAAGATAGAAGTGTGGTCACGCAAAGGGAGCTGATGTCATCTCTCACCTCCGTTGGAGGAATCTTTCCCATCACAGTCCATCCTAGTTTGGTACGGATTGCCACCAGTCCAGTTGAGATCCTTCTCTGATCATCAGTTAGCAATCTCCCGGCGATGTCCGCGCCTATAAGGACTTCTATACGGTCTCTCATCAAATCAGACACGTCGAGTTCTTCACTCCCTTCTAAAAATGATCTTGGACACACCGGAGGTATGCTTCCACAGATAAGGGGTTGACCTAGTGCTTCAAACTCACAGCGATAGGAATTATTGATGTCAGATAAATGAATGGTATAGACCTCATGTTCAACTACGTCGGTACTCGATCCTCCAAACAAGGAATGCCGGAAGAACTCTCTCCTTGATTGTTCGTATTCCATTTCCATTGCTGTGCTATGTAAAATATATGATCTTTGGGATCCGGTGTCTATTATAGCCCGTGCCGTCTTCTCCGTTCTGTTCCCTTTAAGGGTCACTCTCAAAGTAGGCAACAAGACGTCTGGGGAGGTTGATAAGTTGGCGAGAGTTTCATCTTGCACTGTTGGAGACTTAGAAGTTCCACCTCGATCTAAAATCTGTTTTGTGCACATGACATCCAGGTGGGAAGACATGTTGCAGATCGAACACCGGACTACATTTCTGCAAAATTTACTTAAATGGGAAGGCCGAAGACATTTAAAACAAACGCCTTTTTTCTTCATGAGTGATCTCTTTTCGTTTAAACTCATATTAGCTGCAAAGTCACACTTAGGGCTTCCATGGTTGTCTTTACCACAAAATACACATTCATTCGATTTGTGAACTGAATTCAAAAGTTCTGAAGCTGTCGCAATTGGTTTTTCATTGTAGAATCTTGTCTTTGGATGTTTGTTTACTAAATTAGGTTTAGAAGTTGATTCATTCCCGGTACCGATTTCGTTTCTAAAACTCTTCTCCCGTGCAGTTAATTGTCTTTCCAGAAAGGTAATCAAGTCATTAATTACATAACCTGTCGGGAGTTCTTTGTTCAATTCCAAATTAAGGTCTGCAGGTAGAAGCTTTATTATTATCGGGCACAACAGTTGTCCGTAAACATCAATGGACACGTTTAGTGACTCGAGACTTCTTATTTGAACAGAAAGGTTGTCAAAAAGTTCGCGGAAGGTTCTTACATCGCTTGACGTTTTGAGTGGTCTCATTGACAACAAATTGTTCATATGTCGGCTAATCAAAATGTCTTCTCGCCCAAATCTGTCTTTAAGCAATTTTATAGCTTTCTCATAATTGTCCGCAGATAAAGCGAAACCTTTGACTGTGTTTAGTGCAGTTCCGCCGAGATGTGACTTCAGATAGTTAAATTTATCGATCGGGTTCAGTGAGTTGTTCTGGTGTATAGCTGCATCAAAAGAATTCCAGAACGTCAGCCATTCACTAAAGTTTCCATAAAATTTCGATATCATCAATTTCGGAAGTTTCACAGTCGTGCAGGAAGGTACATAATGTCTCATTTCATTTTCATCTATTCGTGAGTTCGAATTCGGTATATTTTCGCCATGAAAATCTGATTGGCGAATCTTTTTATTTGCCCTAAATCTCCAAGTAATATATTTCTCTCGATATTCCTCTACGCCCTGTAATTCCCTCTCTAAATCGTCAGTTTCAAGAAGCGTTTCTATTTCGTGATCCACTAATTTAAGTTCGTTAAATGATTCATTCAATTGTTCTAATAATTCTTCAAGTTCAATTCTCATTAGCGTGTCAAGTCCACTTTCAATCTTATTGCATGTTTTCGTTAAATATGATCTGTTAACAGCACGCTTCTTTTTTAAACGTAGAATTAATTCTTCCGCCATCTTGTAAACAAAGCGGCAAGTAGGGTTAGCTAGCGAGTTCCAAAATGGTCAGCTCAAAATGATTCTTTTTTCAGGAATTTACCTTCAACAGTCCCGGCTGGGATGCCAAAAATATTGCGATTTCACCGCCACTCTGTGTTGTGACGACGATCTAAATTCTATAGAGGTAGTCACTCACCTCTATTCTTGGTCGGCGGGGTTGAAGGTTCAAAGTTAAGGCGTCGTTGTTTATAACACTTTTAAAATATACGACGAAAACAGGAGGGAAAACTATATTTATTACAATTTAAGAAATAAGTAAAGTATTATTTAAATATTTACATTTAAATATTTATAAAAAGAGAGTCGTAGATCAGGGCAAATTCTAGTGTTCGAAAAAGTTGTTTACAAGTTCTTCAGTTATTGTTTTTTCATTTTACCGCTGCATCCCCGTGGCCGCTTCCGCCGGCTTCCCATTGGCTGCTTCGGACGTCTTCTTTTCCAACAAGAGCTCTGAGAAGCGGTCTGGTGGATTAAATTGGCGAAACCGCTGGGAGGGTTCACCACTGATGAGCCAAGCTCTCACAATATATTTTTTCATCGCAGTAAGGACAGTAGAAGTTCGTTTTATGTATAAAAGAAACATTCGCGCTTTTAAATCCTTTTATTTTATATATATATTTATATACCTATATATTGATATAATATATATGCAAATATAAATGTACGTATAAATTTAGAATTACTACAAACATTAAAAATAATATTAATTAATAAAATTGTTTTTAAAATTATAATCGTATATTGAGAAAAGAAGTAAAATATTTAATGAAACGTAAACATTTGCTAATCAGCTGCTTCATATTATATCACATTAAGTTCGAAATTTATTTTTATTTATTCATTTTACAAAATAAATACGCTATATCTTGTGTAGATATTTACGTGTAAATATTCTCGAACTATATTATATAGATGTCTTTAAAATATATATGAATATTTCATTAAAAAGGTATATATTGGATAAGAAAATCATTTATTTTGCCAATAATTCAGTTGGCAGAACGATAATTAAATGTTTATTTATGGATTGCTCTATTTTCAAAATATATGAAAATATTTTTATATATATTAGAGAGAGAGAGTGACAAAAATGATTTAAACTTACATTCTGCATCAATATTCATACAAGAAAAAAAGAGAGTATTTGATTATTAACATATTAGATAATATTTAAATAAAAAGCCATATATTGGATCAAAATATCATTTATTTTACCAATATTTCAGTTGGCTGAACGCCTACCTTTATCAAGTTATTATAACATTTTAAATTGTGTCAACAACAAACTCAGCGCCACATAACGTCAATAGAATTATTTTTAGAAATATTTTTGCTTATATTCAATGGGAAGAAAAAAAAAAGATATATAATTAGATAATATGTTTATATTTTTGGGCAAAAAAATAATATTTAATATATTATTATAAGAATTTTTAAACTATTTTGACGTGTATGATTCTTTTTGAGATTTAAAACAATACATTATTCATCATTACAGTAAGCGCAGTAGAAAATTGTTTTATTTTAAAAATAATCATACGCGTGAAAAATAGTTTAAATTTCTCATAACAGATGGCGCGCTAATTCATAAATTAATATTTCATTATAATTGACCACAGATATAATGGTATATATAGATTATTCACCTACACAACTGTTGAATTATAGAAACTAGAGATAAAATATTCAATTCATTAGTACCCGGTGTATTTGAGAGGAGTCTACAGAACTTGTTAAATTTTAAATATTATTCTTAAAAAAAAAAAACAATAGAAAAAAATGCATATCCTGACTAGGAGCACATGTGCTTTTCAGAAGGCAGAGCGCCATCTGATGGAACATAAATCAACTGAACATTGATTTAGCCTGTTCCCTGATATTTGACCAACCCAATTTCTTGATAAATCAAGAAAATCTATCCACGAACACGTTTCGCGCTGTTGGCGCTCGTCAGAATGGAGTAGGCTGTACCACTGCGACCAAAATGATTTTTGGTCAGGACATGCCTTTTTTATTTTTAATATTCTTCATTACTGAACACGATTCGTTTTAAACTGGAACGGTTTTATTTGACATCGCTCTCTCAGGTCTGCAATAAATAAACACCGAATTAAACTGTGATCTGGGTTCTGATCTTCTTGGTTGCATAAGCATAGTGAATAATCAAATATACCAATTCTAAATAAGCACGTGTTAAAGTTTCCATGCCCCGTAAAAATTGTATAATGTAAAATTTGTTGGCAAACATTTTTGTAATCTTGAATCTTTAAAATATTTTGAAATTATCATTAGAATCTTCATAGTATTTTTGTAAATTTTCATTTATAAAGTTATATATTATTATTTTTTGCTGGATTATTTCTATTATAATCTATTTTAACTTTAAGTTTGACAGAATAAAATTCGGAATTTTAGGTATTCTTGCAAGGACATGTGAGATGATGTTGTATTATAAGCATGTCTACAGTGTTTGAGGGTTTTATGCGGTAATGTGTCTTAGATTATACCAAGGGGAAGCCGTGTGCCCATTCGGCTGTTAAAACCAATTATTGACTTCCTATTGTTTGTCTGCGTATATTTTCAAATATAATACACTTGATACATTATATTCATTGAGGATCAAAAGTTGAATGAAAAGGACCTTTCTAAAAGGTTTTTACCTGTGAAGGGTCGTTTAAAACCCGAAAGTTCATAAACTAGTTAAAAGTGTAATAAATACACTTTTCCTCGGATATTTATATTTGTGATTAATCTAATTGATACAGAGGATTATAATTCTGATATGCAAAATAGTGCTGACACAAGAAGTAAATATGCTAATACACAACACCGATAAAAATCAATAATTAACAAAAAATATCGGGGACTCAGTTGTAAATTATTATCATCATTTGACCAAGAGATCCTCAATATTTCCTTATTACAAGTTGTGGCGCTCCCAGGGAGGTTCCCCAGAACTACACCCCGCGCTAACCTAATTAACTACAGACGATCTAACCAAACTAAATGACGTCATCATCTCAACGTTGGAATCTTAACCCTCCAAATGACCCCCACAAATTAGTGGAGAGAGAGCGTCTGCTTTATGTTCATTAACGCCATTAATTAGCACTTCTTGCAATTACCTAATTGCT
Source organism: Cordylochernes scorpioides (assembly GCA_030710605.1). NCBI lineage: Eukaryota > Metazoa > Arthropoda > Arachnida > Pseudoscorpiones > Chernetidae > Cordylochernes > Cordylochernes scorpioides. The sequence continues at coordinate 127,447,747 of CP092867.1, forward strand.
CGCACTCAAAAACATACTTGTCGTTTTTGGCGACAAAAAGGCTTAGAGCTCCTTTGAAGTTCTCAGTGACATCATTGGCTGAGGTTCTCGACCAATTAGAGAGCTGGGTTTGTCATGACATATACTGCTGGTGTTGTGTGAAATGGAGATTGCTCAGACAATTTACTCGTAGATAGAATCTATTTTTATATCGTCATATATTAAGTTTTTTGTGTGTCAACACTTCGCTATGTTCTCATTCTTGGAGATAGTTGTAAGATACAAATGTCTATAAAATGTTCTCCAATCAAATGTCTCACCAAAGACCGATACTGCCGGCACCGATACAAGCGGTCTTTAAAGAGGCCAAAATGAATGATGCAATTTATCCGCAGCATTCACTATACTTAAACGATCTTTAAAAATATTAGAATCACAAAGTAGCTGGTCGTTACTCAGTACTGTTTATAGAAATCTGTCAATTAAATACAAGATATAAGAGTACCATCTGTAATCATAATTATAATGTAGCTCTCAACTTCAGCGGTTCCTGATGGGATCGAAAGACGCTCGCTATTCATGACAATTGTTTTATTCCCGTTTGAGAACTCGTCCCTAACTGATACTAAGCTAAATAACTATAGCGTTGGTATCTTCAAATTCCTAGTAGGTCCACGAGAGAAAACTCACACAACACATTGGTAAGATCTTATTTAAAGGACTACTGAACTTCCACTGTCACCGGTGGTAGTTGGAGGCCATGGTTTAAACCAGAGCACACAATCATCAAACTGAAGTCTTGTACGCCCGTCTTCTCTTATTAACTGGAGACAGTTCTTGTACCCACAACTTTTATTTTAGAGTATATGAGACAACATTAGCGCAGTCAATGATCACAGGACTAGGGCATGGATATTTGTCTATGATATCTAACAACTCAAAGTGCTTTGGCACTATACAAATACTTTGACTAGATTTGTAATCACTACCTTGAATGGAATACTACTGACATCTTTCTTGATTCAGTATTATAGTTGTTGAATTTTGTTGTTTGTTGTTATTTTTTCTTACTAAAATAGAAGGCTGAATAGATATTTCTTTATTCTTTCTCACAATATCACTTTTGATTTGATTCATTTAATGCTTGGCCATGGAGATGGGTGTGTTTATTTGAATGTTCTGACAATTTAATGGCCATCTTTTGTCAACAAATTGAAATATTTCGATCTTTCGCCTTAATCTATCAGCACTAACGCCAAAGAATCGCACAAAAAATATTTAAATGGCCTTATTGATACTGCCTTGTAATTCAGGTCTAAAGTCTAGTTGACACTATTTCTTTGGTCACAGGGATTGCAATGTACACTGAACACGCATACACATGGGGACATACAGACACTCGGTCCCACATACCTCCTGCCACGGCTACAACAAGAGACATTTTTTAAAATTTTCTTTGTTCTTTCTCACAATCTCACATTTAGTTTTAATTCATTCTATGCTTAACCCTAGAGATAAGTATGTTAATTTGATTTTTCTAAGTACAATCTTTTATCGACCAATTACAATATTTCGATCTTTCGTCTTAGTCTATAGTCACTAAAACAAAAGAGCCACACACAAATATTTTAATTGGCTTTGTTCATACTGCCTTGCAATACAAATCTACAATCCAATTAATACTTTTTCTTTGATCACAAGGATTATGGTGAACAATACACACACAGGTGCATAAGGACATACGCACAGTCTGTCCCACATACCTCCTCCCATAACGACAACAACAAACATTTTCTAAATTTTCTTTATTCTTTCTCCCAATCTCACTTTTAGCTTTAATTCACTTCATATTTAACCCTAGAGATAAATGTTTTGATGTGAATTACCGACATTTTATCAACCAACTAGAATATTTCGATCTTTCGCCTTGGTCTATCGGCACTAAGGCCAAAGAATCACACACAAATATTTAATTGGATTGATCCATACTACCTTATAATTCAGGTCTGTGGTCCAATTGATAGCTTTTCTATAATCACAAATACTGTAATGGACAATGAAGGCACATGCGCATGGGTACATGCACAAACTTTGTCTCCCACATGCCTCCTGCCGCAACGAGAACGGCAAACAGTTTTTAAGTTATCTTTATTCTTTCTCCCAATCTCACTTTTGGTTTTGATTCAATTCATAAATGGCCCTGTAAATAGATATTTTGATATGGATTTTCTATGGCAAATTAATAGCCATCTTCTTTCAACCAATTAGGGTATTTCGATCTTTGACCTTGGTCTATCGACACTAACACCAAAGAGTCACACACAAATATTTTAATTTAATTTATTCATACTGCCTTATAATTCGTGTCTATAATCGATGTGATATATTTTCTTTGTTCAGTACTTCAGTTTAAAATATCCCCCCCCCTTTTTTTTTCTTAAAAAAAAAAATTGAACTTTCTAGATTTTCATTAAATTAAATTATTTGATCCTAAGTGACATGACTATTAAAGAAAAAAAAATGAAATTTTTTAATCAATCAACCCAGTGTTATAGTTATTTATAAATAGATCTAAAGGTGATTGATGAAAAACTGAAATTTGGATAACGTTGTTATTATTGTTTTTATTTGATCGTCCAATGTAGTAATATTGTAGTGATCTTGATAATTACATGGGTTTTTGGGTGTACTCATGTTTTAATTTTAGAAAAAAAGGAGACATATTGGTGGGTTCTATTGGAAATATACACCTTGTTAATATTTGTTTATTATAATACGAACTGCTTGAAACTTGTCATTGAACATATACGAGTATACTAATGTTTAAGAGTAAAAACATGAAATATTCACGCATAATTACTCCTCTTGGGAAAAACCCTTGGTTGTAACTACAATGGGGAAAAGTCACAAACACAAGAATGTATACAAACACTTAATCTTTAAAAAATACACAAAAACACACACAGAGACTAATACACATGCGGCACACACATATAGTTCCAACAACACACAACAAGGGCAAAATTTATAAATTTTAAAATCTTTTTCAACTCTTTCTTACATTTTAATCCAGATATTCATTGATCGAAGAGATTGATAGGAGAGTAAATCCACTTGGTGCTCTTTCTTTGATCACAAAAATTATGGTGAACAATACACACACAGGAGCATAGGGACATACACACAATCTGTCCCACATGCCTCCTCCCATGACAACAACAGCAAAAAATTTTAAATTCTCTTTGTTCTTTCTCCCAATCTCACTTTTAGTTTTAATTCACTTCATATTTAACCCTAGAGATAAATATTTTGATATGAATGTACTGACAATTTGTCAACCAACTAAAATATTTCAATCTTTAGCCTTAGTCTATTAGCGCTAGAGCCAAAGAGTCACACACGGATATTTTAGTTGGATTGATCCATACTGCCTTGTAATTCAAATCTGTGATCCAATTCATACCTTTTCTATAATCACAAGTACTGTAATGAACAATAAAAACACATGCGTATAACTCCATACACACACTTTGTCTCCCAAATGCCTCCTACCACAACAGGGACAACAAACAATTTTTGAATTTTCTTTATTCTTTCTCCCAATCTCACTTATAGTCTTGATCCATTTCATGCTTAACCCTGTGAATAAGTATTTTGATATGAATTTTCTATAACAAATTAATTACCATCTTCTATCAACCAATTAAAGTATTTCGATCTTTGGCCTTAGTCTATCGACACTAACGCCAAAGAGTCACGAACAAATATTTTAATTTAATTTATTCATACTGCCTTATGGCTCAGGTCTATGGTCGAATTGATGTGTTTTCTTTGTTCAGTACTTCAGTTTAAAATGTCCCCCCCCTTTTTTTTCCTTAAAAAAAAATTGAGCTTTATAGATTTTCATTAAGTTAAATTATTTGATCCTAAAGGAGATGGCTATTAAAGGAAAGAAAGAAATTGAATTTTTTAATCAATCAACCCAATGTTATAGTTGTTTATAAATAGATATAAAAGTAATTAATGAAAAACTGAAATTTGAATAACATTGTTATTATTGGTTTTGTTCGATCGTCCAATGTAGTAATATTATAATAGTCTTGATAATTACATGGGTTTTTAAATGTAATCATAATTTAATTTTAAAAAAGACATATTAAAAGGTATTATTAAAAATATACACCCTGTTAATTTTTGTTGATTATAATTCGAACTGCTTGAAACTTGTCATTGAACATATTTACTGAAGTTTAAAAGTAAACATGAAATATTCACACATAATTACTCTTTTTAAAAAAGTCACAAACACAAGAATATATACACACACTTAATCTTTAGAAAATACATATAAACACACACACAAACTAATACAAATACAACACACACATATAATTCCAGCCACACACAACAAAAGCAAAATTTATAAATTTTAAGTCCTTTTTTCCCAACTCTTTCTTATAATTTAATCCAAATATTCATTGGTCGAAGAGATTGGTAGGTGAGTAAACTAGCAGGGACGAAACTCCCGCCGGGTTTAATTTTGACAAGTCCCGGCCCGGTACCAATCTCTTTCCATCCTGGTCGAACCATTATGGTTTCCAACAAAACAACACAAAAAATTTTACTCCATCTTACAATAAAAATTTGATATTTTTAAACGTGCTTTCCACACAAAAAAATATTTTTAAAAATTATAAAATTACACAAAATATTACTTTAATTTTTTTTTCTTTCTTAATAAATTTAAATTGTTCGATAAAAAGATTACATGGTTCTGTCTTTGCTCTTTTTCCTACTCTAATATCTTCAATTCTTCCTTTTTTTTTTCTATGTGCTGCTTCAATGACGTGTAACGACCGAAGTAATAAGCGTGAACTTGTTATAGCCCTTATTGTTACTTAAAGAATAAAAACTTTTTTGGTACCCTAATAATAATATTTAATAATTTGCTTTAATCATCATTAATTTACAACTACTTTTCATATAAATTATTTTTAATTCTACTTATCCGTTCAGTAATAGCTTGCTATACGGACATTATACTCTCAATTCGACTTTATACTCTTAAATCAACATAGAAATTTTTGATAACTTTCCTTGAAAAAATATTATAAAACCTTTTATATATATATATATATATATATATATATATATATATATATATATACAGTTAAACCTGTCTATAGCGCCCCCTCTTGGAACTCACCAAAATCGGGCGCTATAGAGAGAGGGTGCTATAGACAGGTCACTTTTAATGTAAATCGCATCGTACTACGTATTTAAAATCGGGCGCTATAGAGAGAGGGTGCTATAGACAGGTCACTTTTAATGTAAATCGCATCGTACTACGTATTTAAAATCGGGCGCTATAGAGAGAGGGTGCTATAGACAGGTCACTTTTAATGTAAATCGCATCGTACTACGTATTTAAAATCGGGCGCTATAGAGAGAGGGTGCTATAGACAGGTCACTTTTAATGTAAATCGCATCGTACTACGTATTTAAAATCGGGCGCTATAGAGAGAGGGTGCTATAGACAGGTCACTTTTAATGTAAATCGCATCGTACTACGTATTTAAAATCGGGCGCTATAGAGAGAGGGTGCTATAGACAGGTCACTTTTAATGTAAATCGCATCGTACTACGTATTTAAAATCGGGCGCTATAGAGAGAGGATGCTATAGACAGGTCACTTTTAATGTAAATCGCATCGTACTACGTATTTAAAATCGGGCGCTATAGAGAGAGGGTGCTATAGACAGGTCACTTTTAATGTAAATCGCATCGTACTACGTATTTAAAATCGGGCGCTATTTAGAGGGGGCGCTATAGACAGGTTTAATTGTATATTAAAAATAATGAAGGCATATCCTGACCATAAGCCCATGTGCTTTTTAGATTGCAGAGCGCCATCTAGTAGAGCAAAAATAGCAAAAAAATTATATTTATTAATTTATTCCTAACCATTTAAATAAATAAGCCGCAAAAAAATGACTAATTCCCAAGATTATTTGCTTTATAAATTCCATTAATCCTCTAAAAAAAGATAAGCAAAAAAAGAATTCAAACGCAGAAAACTGATTTTTTATATGCAAAATTTAGATTAGCAAAAGAGGACAAAAACTTAATTAAAAGATTTTTCTTTCAAGTGAGAAGCATTTATGAAGAGATTTTTTGAATATTAAAACTAAATGTTTTACTTAATTTTGTTCCAAGATTATTTTTAAAACTTAATATAGAACTAATCTGTTTTTATATTTATTTATTCCAAGATTATTAACGAATTTGAGAAAAAGTAAAATAAAAATATTAAAATATTAATTTCATTTTTATAAACGCAAATGAAAAAAAAAACTCACTTTATTTCTCTATTGGAAATACATAGATACGGTACACACATAAACAAATTATAACCCATCTCAAAAATAATTAAAAATATGTAAATCGTTAAAATAAAAAAAAAGCAATACAGTAATATCTCTCTAATACGTACCTCTATAGTACGAATTTTCCTATAACTGGGATTTTTTCTGTGGTTTAACCTCTCTAACTAATGTTACGAATGAAAAAATATGTCCAGGGTAGCCTAGTGGAAATGGTATCTGCCCGGTAAGCGGAACACTTTTGGGTTCGATTCCCATCCCTGGACACTTTTATTTTTCCTTTTATCATTACTCTTCACAATTCACCCTTTCATACCTCATCCCAAAGGTTAGAAATAATCGTTATTTCTCCTTGAAATAAATTTCGAATTTTCGTTGATAAGAAACACATGCGGGATAGTTTTCAAATGTCGTTTTACAAAAAAAAATTAAAACGGATAATTTGCCCTATTCGTTAATATGGATTTTCTTTTTTTTTTCTTCTTCTTCTTCAAAAATAAATAATATTTTCACTGAAAAAAAAAATTAAAATTCTCAAAATGATTATAGTACTCTGTATTATTTTTTATTAATCAATTTGGGGTGGTCGGTGGAAAGATGATCTAAACCGTTGGTTTTCAACCGCTACGACCTGGGATCGAATCCCGCATTGGGTACTTTTTTCTAATTAAAATAAATTCTCAATGGCTCTCGATTTTTGCAAAAGTCCAACCATACTAACGAGTGCAAGTAACCAAACGGGATTCTGACAAATTTGTAAGTGCAAAAGTCGAACTGCTTTTCACATGTGTAGACATGTGGTGCACTTACAGTAGAAAGTAGTCGCCTACTTCTACTCACCATGATTATCATGGCCTGTACCACGTGTACTTGGGATAATAAAAATATATTCAGTTCATTAATCATCATATAAATTAGAACATACTCTAGCTACACATGATACTCTTTCATTCAAAATTACAGTATTTATTTTTATTTAAATCAAACCATTAAAATGAATAACAAGTACTTCAAGTGCAATAAGCAAAAACATAAGGCTAGGCGTTTAGAAAACAAGTCAAAGATAATGAAATTATCATCAAAATACGAAAACAAGGAGAAGTTGCAAAACAATTTAGCATATCCACTTCAATTTTTTAGACACCAAATATTGTTAAAATAACTCAAAAAGTTGAAACTATATCAATCAGGATAATTGTAAAAGGTTTATTAAGATGACAAGTTTTCAAACGTTAGCCCATCGCCAGGGCAATTGTTTCGCAAATACCTACAACATATATATAGATGTATAGAAGGAATTTACATATTTTTTAAGTTTAGCTAATATCTGAAATACTTTAAGTATTTATGTTTGTTTTTAAAATAGAGCAATCCATGAATATATCTTTAAATAAAAAGGCATATATTGATTCAAAATATCATTGGTAAAAAATATTGGTAAAATAAATTATATTTTGATCCAATATATGCCTTTTTATTTAAAGATTTATGTTTGTGTGCTAAAACCGGATTTACCTATTACGAAAAGAATTGTGCAAAATATTCTAAGCAAAATTAATGAACATGATTCTATAAAAATAATTAGATTTTGGGGAAAGAGTTTCTTTTTAAAGAAATTGATGAACGGATCATAACTCCTTTGGATAAAGTACTATGGTTTAACTTCGTGTTGGTATTGGTGAGGTATTTCCATTCTTCGGTTTATATATAATACTGTTAATTCTATTTGAGGTTAATGATTCCAGAATGGGTCTATTATATTTTAAAACTATGTTTTGAAAAAGCATTAAACGTCCTGTAGGTTGAATTGATGATATATTAATGAGCTAATGTTATGAATTTCAATATTACGGATGTTTTCTTCGATCTCCTAGTGGCGACTGATCGGCTGGTTTCTCCTATATATGAGACTGGGCATTCCTCCCATGAACATAAGTGGAGTAACAGAATGGTCAGGATTGAGAGATAGAATCATAACGTGCACAAAGCAAAACTGTACACTCACAAAAATAACCTCTCTCTGGAAATCCACCCTAAACCACCCCTGGTACACCTCTAATCCTAACCAATCTTCTATCCACACCCTTACTAGGGAAGAACAAACGGCGATTTTAAGATTACGAACAGGACATCTTAGAATGCTCAAATTTAATAGAAAAAAAAAATTCCCGAAATGCCCCAAATGCGATTCCCAGTCTGCCAGTCCTTAACATCTATTGAATTGTATCAAATCCTCCAAAAAAAAGACCTCTGGGAAAACCCCAGGACTATAATAGAAAAGCTCAGACAACGAGACCTAATGGAGATCGTTTAAACGACTTGAGGAATAAGCAACAACAAAAGTCCGACTTTCAACATCTGGACACTATATTAATGTCCAGGTATACTGTATAGATGACTACCATACTGCCACTAAATGGCTTGAGGAACGTCATTACAGTTTCCACTTCAGAACCTTTGAAGATGACTAAAAATTAAGGGTTGTAATAAGAAGACTTGACCAGTGCATTACAATATCCGAAATTCGAGAAGACCTTGAAAACCAAGAGTTTGAACCACTGAAACTATCTTGGCCTAGTAAGACTGTCACTAAAGTGGAGTTATCATCAGAACAGGTAATTCTACCGAAACCTTGCAGAACAAACAAATATTCATTGTCACTCACATTTGTGACATGATCTGCAAATTTGAGATATATAGGCTGGTCCTGGACAATGCCATAGATGCCAAAATTATGATCACTCACAGTAAGAATGTCGACAAATAGCAGGATGTGTAAAATGTTGTGAAAACCACTTGACATTAACAGGCTCTAAAGATTAGACAACCTTCCTTACATTTGCTCAACTGCCGAGGTCATCACACAGCAAATTGGCAAATAAACAAACCTGCTAATTTAATGCCATCATGAACACGTCAAGAAACCGAGAATTATAATACTAGAATAAGTCAAAACTCCACAGTAACCCAAGCCATTAATCCCATAGAAATGGCAATTAAAAATGTTATTTTAAGCGATCCCAACATACACTCATGGGCAAAACTTGAAGAAGTTTTATTTTTCAGCATTATATCGGGATTCAGATAATAACTCTGAAAGAAATTTGATACATATTGCTTTTTTTTTTATTGAAGACAAACGAGATAACCAAGTGTGAACAAAATTACCTCTGTCTTCTTAAAATTAAAAAATGATAACCTGCAATCTCAAAGACTTTCCAACTCCTTAAGTTTTATCGATGAGTGTAATTACTACAATAGTTGAAAACGTGCGTGTTGCGCAACAATCGGCTTTCATAGACCATTCCAAACATTCATAAAAACAGGCTGTGATTAATTCACTGGAATTGTAGACTGCGCAATGAAAAAGCCTTATTTTCCGAATTTATAAATGAGTATGAAATATAGACATGTGTCTCTGAAACTTGATTAAACCCATGTTATAGAACAAAGATTATAGCAGAATACGACAAGAAAGACTTTCAAGACAAGGAGGAGGGACAGCAATTTTCTTCCACAAAAGTACAACTATATACCCATCAAACCCAGCATCTTCAGTTTGGAAATAACCTGTATATCCATTGAGAGCATTAATGGCTTTTAAAAGAATTTAAATTCAGCCTACAAATCACCGAACATAAATCTAAATGAGATAATTACATTAAAAACATTTTCTCAACTGATACACCAACAGCCTTTGTGGCCGGTGACTTCAACTTCAAACATCCTACTTAGTCACATACAGTACAATGGAAACGATCCCCAAAATATCATTGAAAACATGAAACTTGGAGTCAGTTATTTTGACAAACCCACCCATGATTCCCCATCTGACATCCATGATATTGTCATACATGAGAATTTAACCCAGAATATCAACTCAACAACAAGAATAACAACAGAATACTACATGAAATGACAAAACACATCTGACCATCTCCCTACAAGACTTCAAACGTGAAAGTTGAAATACTAAAATAAAAAAATTACAGAGACTAGGAACTTTTCTAATATAAAATTTAGATAAGAAATTACCTATTGATCACATCCCAAAACATAGATAAAGCCATCACCACTCTCGAACAATACATTCTCAACAATTAACAAGAAACAACCACCTATACAAAACCCTGACTTGAACAGAAAAAAAAAAAAAAAAACATCAAATATACGAGGTGTGTTCAAAATGTATCGCGACTTTTGTGTTTTTTTTTTCAAAAAATATTTATTTATTCATGAATACCTATTTTGTCCCCTTCAAAGTAATCCCCATGAGATATTATACACTTGTGCCAACGATTTTTCCAATCTTCGAAGCACTTCAAAAAATCATTAAAAAAAAAATCTTTTCAGCTCCTCCTTCGATGCCGTCTTTATCTCGTCAAGCGTAGCTTAACGTCGTCCTTTCATGGGCCTCTTCAGTTTAGAGAACAAGAAAAAGTCACAGGGGGCCAGATCTGGGGAATACGGTGGCTGCGGCATCATTAGTGTGTTGTCTTTGGCCAAAAGGTCGCGCACAAGCAACGATGTGTGAGCAGGGGCGTTATCGTGGTGCAAAAGCCAATTTTTGTTCTTCCACAAATCCGGGCGTTTCTGGCTGATAAATTGCGCATAACTTGCAGGTAATATTCCTTATTGACCGTTCTACCCTGTGGCAAGAACTCATGATGCACCACGCCCCTGCAATCGAAGAAAACTGTCAGCAAAACTTTCACATTCGACCGAACTTGGCGCGCTTTTTCGGTCTTGGTTCGTGCGGCAGCTTCCATTGAGATGATTGAGTTTTGGTTTCCACGTCATATCCATAAACCCACGCTTCATCACCAGTTATGACCCTCTGGAGCAAATTTGGATCGTCGCGGACAGAGTCCAACATCTCATTAGCAATGTTCATGCGATGCTGAATTTGGTCGCAATTAAGCAATTTTGGTACGAATTTCGCGGCGACCCGTCTCATGCCCAAATCATTGATAAAAATCGAATGGCACGGGCCAATTGATATGTTTAGGTCCTCAGCAACTTCTCTAACGGTGATTCGACGATTGGCCAATATCATTTTCTCCACTTCATTATTTTTTTCGTATGTTGTTGAAGTGCTCGGGCGTCCGGCACGCTCTTCGTCGTTCACATCTTCTCGGCCTTCTGAGAACATTTTGTACCACCGATAAACGTTGCTTCGGTCCAAGGTAGCTTCTCCGTATGCCACAGTCAACATTCGGAATGCATCCGCGCAATTAATTTCGTTTTTCACACACAAAATTTGATACAGGTTCTTTGATCCATTTTTTTTAATAGGTAAAAATCGAAGACGATCCAAAACACCTGCAAGCAAAGCAGCTGTCAACAATTAAGTGAACATTCAAAATGGCCGAGCTTTTCGGCATAAGTGAGAGACATGAGTACCAGCATAAAGCCACAAAAAGATCGAAATTCGAATATACGTAACCCGCGAAAATTCAAAAGTCGTGATACTTTTTGAACACACCTCGTATTAGAAAAAAGATTCGCCTTAAAATCGCCTAAAAAAAAGACTGTACAAGAGAGCATGACAACACCACTGTGAATATCGATTCAGTTTAAAATGTTATCTTAAAAATGCAAAACATATAAAAATATTTCATCACACAAATTATAAAGTAATTTAAGTTATATTTTTATCAAAAGATTTGTTGTATTTATAAATAGATTTATAAATATTTTATCAAAAGATTTATTGTGTGTGATAAAAAAAAAGAGAGAGAGAGTGCTATATTTTAGAAAACTTTAATAATAAATATTTTCGAACAAACGAAAAATATGAAATGAAAAGAAGTTTGGCATAATATAATAAGCAGTGAAAAATGGCGGGCAAAGTTCAATTTTAAAGTGTTTCTATTTGGTAAGTTGGTTTGATCGAAAAGAAGGGTGTGAAATATTAAATAATTTAATGGCTACAAAACGTGTTTAATGGAGTGGACAAATCAAGTTGAATTTGTTTCCCCCCGAACCTTGTGGAAATTACAGATAATGCATTAGTTCTTTTTCAAAAAATGGTTTGAAAATATCAATAAGGAATTAGGGTTAAGATTGTAATTGTTCAGTGGGTAAATTTTAAATTAATGAAATTAAATATTTACACCTTTTTGGAGAGAGAGCATATATTAAAATTAATTGTGTCCAAATATAAATCCAAATTTTTAATTTATATATTGTATAAAAATTAGTTTCAACAAAATAAGATTTTTCAAACTTTTATTTATAAATAGGTTTTGAAAATTTTAAGACAACATTTCACTTTTTTTTAATGACAACATTTTTTCATTTATATAATAATATTTTACATTTTAATAACAAAATTTTCATTTTAAACAGTATTTCAGATTTTTAAAAAATATTTTAACAATTTTACTATATATTTTTTTAGTTTTTTTTAACGAAATACTTTAATTTATTTGAAATTGGTCTATTTCATCAATTTTTTTTATACGTTTTAATCAAGCATTTAAATAAAGGTATTTGAGATGTGTGTGTGTTCTCAAATGAGATTAACCACGGTTTAATATGGTGTTGAATTTTCCTATTTTTCTCTACAAACTGCTTCCAAGTTTAAATTTCTTCTGATTTTATAACTATTGTATTGAATAACTTCCTATGTTGAATGAAAACATCACACAAGTTAGCATTTTGGCTTAGATATTTATCTATCGCATTTATAACAAGCTAATATTCTAGATAATATTAATACAAGTTAATACTTAGTAAATACTTAATATGTAGTTAATACTATATACCAGTTAATACTTGTATAATATCAATCAAAATTGTGTATGCGATTATACTTATTATTTTTCAATTGTAATAATAGTTGCTTTATTTCTTAATGAAAATTGACGCCCTCGTGGGAAGTACTAACTTATATCATGTGTATTTTGAATCTATAAAAATCAATTTAAAAAAAAAGACACAGTTATGAAAATGCCTCAAGGTTAAGCTGGTAAGCATTTTGTTTCGGAAATATTGTCAAATTTTAACACCATATTAAACAGTGATTAATTTTTTTTGAGAAAATATCAAAAGCTTCTTTTCTAATGTTTGATCAAATCAGATAAAAAATGTCTAAAATAGATCGATTTAAATAAAAATATATAAATTTCGATTAAAACTAAAGATATATTTAGTAAAATTGTTAAGATATTTTTAAAAATCGAAAAAATGCTGTTTAAAAACGAAGATGTTGTTATTAAAGTTTAAAACATTGTATAAATGAAAAACGTCATTAAATTATAAAATGTTGTTATTAAAATTTTAAATGTTGTCTTAAAATTGCAAATAAAACTATATATAGAAATACGTTCCCCCATAATTAATTGATTTTATATTTCTATTTTCATACTTTAAAGTTCTTTCTATAAAATTCCATATTTTCTCTATTCAATATTCATCAAATAAATATTTTTACGTGTTGTTATTTATATATCCACACAAATATGATTTTTCAAAACTTTAAGATACATATATAAATATAAAGACAGGTTTGTTTATTATCGTGGATGTTAAGGTTGGATTTAATCGCTCTGTGAGTTTATTTATTCGACCCAGTGTTGCCGAATCGATTGAAGAGTCAGAATTTGACTACCCCCAGAGTTTCCACCACGCTGGACGATCCTGATAACTGGCGACATGATTGATTCTGCTGTGACGCGCGATAACGCGTGCAGCGATAACCACCTCTCATTAGGTCTAATGACTTCAATTAATTATGTTTTGTGACCCCAATTAGATGCTTCTAATTGCAGGAAACCACTGCGGACTCATCAGGAGGCCTCATTAGGGATGTGGGAGGACGGAAAGTTGCGGACAACTAACCCAACTAATACTATACGGTGCTAGTTTAGGGAAAGTATTGCATTCTGATTCCTCACTTCTTCTCGTTACAGGAATGACGGAGATATGAACGACTACTCCAGACGCAACAAGGCTAAATGTTCGATCCCATTAAACGATTTTCTTTTTTTATCTCATAGACTTAAACAAAATGAACATGTTGCAACTATCTACAATTCTCATAGCGCTTTACAGCTTCATAGTCAAAGAAATTCTTAGACATGAAGAAATATATTTTCAAAAGATTTGGCATATCCTGACCACTACATAAGCATTTTTTAGATGGCAGAGAGAGAGCGCCATCTAGTGGAAAATAAATCAACTAAACGTTGATTTAACGTCAATATTTAGATAATTATGGTACGTATACACCAATTTGCATAACCATAGATATTGTTCTCAAAAGATGTGTGGATCTCTAAAGAAGGAACAGATAGTGGAGAAGCTACTGCCCTAAATGACGAAAGAGAATATTGTTGTCGAAGTAAATGGCGGTAGAGAATTAATGGAACTGTACTGTGCACTCTAAATGTAATCTACCCAGCTCCTGTTGACGGTGTTAGCGGCAGGCACAGCGATCGGTCTAAAATTACATGTCCAAAATATCTCTCTCAAGACAATTATTATAAATAAATATATTTTAATTGAAAAAATCAAATTTCCTTTAAAAATAATCCTATTTTTTACAAAAAAAAATCTACTCGATGTTTTCTGAAATGAAAATAAAATCTTCATGAAATGTATTTCTAAGACCTTGTGCAGTTTTTCTTTGTCACATGTTGTTAGATGGTAATAATATCTTTAAAAATTTCCTTCAAGAATTGTTTGTATTTAGGGAATAAAATGAATCCCCACTTGGGGATATGTCAGGAGTACATGGGGAACACATCTCCAAGATGGAAACATGATAACATGATAAATTTGTGTGGCTTCACATTTGTCACGGAGACGTAACCAATCTAGAGACGCCGGTTATGTATATTTCTCTCTTTTTTTTTTGCTTATTAATTCAGAAGATTTACATATTTGTAAATATAATTCTGTATATAAGTATGTGTAAGTTTAATAAACGGGTGTCAGTTATAAATCGGGTATCGATGAATTATTAGTGTCATCAGGGTTTCTGGTGTTGTGGGCACTTTTAAGGAAGCATATAGGCTTCAATACGGTTGGAGACCAGAAGAAGTCTGGCAAGAAGATACAGTCAAGCTCTGCCACAACTATTTAGATAAGGCCAGGCATCCAGGATGAGGCAAGCTTTCCGAGCTTAGTAAGTGAGGCAGTGATCGAAACACAATCACTTGTCTTTTCCAAATCAGAATTTTATAGACAACTAGCCGAATCACCCGGCCAACGCCCAGGTTTTACCCGATTAAATGTTTTTATTCAAATACTATTCGTTACAATAATAAATTGGCGCCGTGGATGTCACTCTTGTGAAACGTCCCGCTCCAAACTTTGTGTTTGAGAAGCGATATTTTTATAGAAAGATGATCTGGCTTTTGTTTTCTGCTCGAATGAATGTTTTTCTGTTAGAATTTTGTTCCTGCGTACAAAAAAATGAACTGGTTACACCCGTGGTCTCTGCTTTTTGGAATTTTTCCCGATATAATTTTGTATCTGATAATCAAACATGATACAGCAATATTGTCATCATCATTTTCTGACTAAAAAACAATTATTTTTGCCCAGAACCTGTCAATTTTATTTTTTATTGGCTAAAAATCTGATAAATATATTTTCCAGATTTTTCTCTATGTCCTGTCAAAACACGTTTTACATGTACATTAGGTCAGCTGATATTACCTCCCATCTTCACCGCTAGAGGCGCTGCTTGCGAGCGAAAAGGCAAATTTGCAACGCAATTTGCAAATAACTCGAATAATATTCGGGATAGAGACCTGAAATTTCCACTATAAGTTTTTCCAAATTCTACTCTATATACTGTTAAAATTTCAGTCAGATTAGTTACGTATTGTGGACGTGTATAGCCGACATAGATACCCACATACATACATACATACACTGACTTTTATATGTATAGGGATTTTTAATTGGATATATACAAGAAGAGTTTTATAATATTGTTGATTGCTTCTCCTTAGGGTGAAAATTGATGATTAATTATTAGTTCCATGTAATAAATAATGACAACATTGTCTTGTCGGATCATATTGACACCAAGCAGTTATTTTATATCAAAATTTCACTTGTTTTCACAGATCTTGGCATGTTGATAAACGTTCTTTTTGTTCCAACAAAATTATTCTTTCTTGTTCAAGAATTCGGTTGAAATGGTGCGATAACTTGATTTTAATTTATTTCTCTCTTCATATAGTATTCCTACTGTCTACTTTGGGTTAACAAAAGTTTGGGTTTTTGGGGATTTTATGAAACAATGCTTGTCCAAAGTAACCCCTGACAAGAGAGGCGAGCTAAAGAGGAGTTGATTTATGGAGACAATAGACAGACTAAAGACGGGTTACGGAGGGGGGCGTTGCAGAAGACAGACTAAGGAGGAAGGCGGGGGTTCAGAGGGCACTATCGAAATAAACTCATCACCAAAACTTAAGGAAATGGAAAGTCTTTGATTTGGCAGGTCGTTTATTATTTTTTATTTAAGGAGAGACAGAGGCAATTTTTTCCCACTTGGTTATACCGCGTGTCTTCAATAAATGCCACTTATATCAAATATCTTACGGATTTGTTGTCTGAATCCCGATATACATGTTAAAAGGTACAACCCCCTAAGTTTTGTCCACGAGTGTATATAAAAGTTGTAGATACGGAATCGTATAAAGAAGCCGGTGTAATTAATTCCGCGAGTGTCGTTGCCATCTAACGAGAGCGAATTAATTATTTAATTAACATTTTATGGCCCCACTACTATGATGGCATTTTTCTACAATTAGACAAATTCCCGCCCGCCTCGTTAGCAGAGGTGGCGTGCCCGGCGGGGGGCGTCCCGGGGATGTATCAACTGTACCGGCCCACATCCCGGGGATGTATCAACTGTGCCGGCCCTCATCCCGGGAATATATCAACTGTGCCGGCCCTCATCCCGGGGATGTATCAACTGTACCGGCCCTCATCCCGGGGATGTATCAACTGTACCGGCCCACATCCCAGGGATGTATCAACTCTACCGGCCCACATACCGGGGATGTATCAACTCTACCGGCCCACATCCCGGGGGTGTATCAACTGTACCGGCCCACATCCCGGGGATGTATCAACTGTACCGGCCCACATCCCGGGGATGTATCAACTGTACCGGCCCACATCCCGGGGATGTATCAACTCTACCGGCCCACATCCCGGGGATGTATCAACTGTACCGGCCCACATCCCGGGGATGTATCAACTCTACCGGCCCACATCCCAGGGATGTGTTCACTCTACCGGGCCACATCCCGGGGATGTATCTGAAGTGTTTTGCGCCTTAAGTAATAATAATTCACTAGAATAGTTAAAACGTATTTATTTAATATACATACATACCTTAGGCCATTAAAACACCTTAGGTATTCTTATAAACGAGCAATACCGTGATATATTTTATAAACAACATGACAAAAGAACATCTATAATGATGATAACTGTACATAAATTATTTACAACAACAATTATTTGGGCATTCCCAGGGATGCAGAAATGTAAAAGGCGTGTTGTCCTCAGTCTCCTAACACGCCTTGCAGGATTTTATCAAGTATTATAATTCAGTATTTAACCCTGGCCACAAAACATGCAGTCTTACTAGGTATTTCAATTTTGATGCTCCAATGTGACCTGTGCGCAGTTCATCCAATATTTACCATATATGTACGCAATGGGTAAAAAGACTCTCTGACCCCTGAGGAGGCAGTCTTCTTCAATTGCCAATTCTGTTGATTTTCGAGCAAATGGTTTCAGCTCTTCATCATGTATCTTACTTAGCTATCCATATTGGATCATATTCAGCACTTTTGATAAGATAGGATCTCTTCTTATTGAGTAAAATTAATCATGTCTCCAGGGAAAAGTATTTTTTAAAAACATTTTTATTGTTCTCTAGCTTTCGGGCACGGACGTCCCTTCTACTGGAGAAAATCTGGTATAATAATTCGCCAATATAACACGAGTTAAATACAAGGTATGTCCCATAAGTTCCCGGACTGGGTCCATAAAAAAATAAATAAATGAAAAATGTAAATGAATTTGACTGTTTATTATAGAAAAAATATCTGGCTACACGGTGGTACCAATATCGAAGCGGTACGTGCACGCGCCCCAAAGTTATTCTAATTTATTTAAAGGTTACACATAGCGCTGCGGCGATTTTACGATGGAACGAAAATTGAAGCAGAGGATTTGCATTGAATTTTGTGTGAAACTTCAAATATCAGCAACCGAAACTTTTTAAATGCTTAATAAAGCATTCCCCAAAGAGAACAATTGTTTTTGAATGGCATTCTAGATTTAAAGCTGGCAGAATTTCCATTGAAGATGATCTTCGTCAAGGACGCCCAAAAATTTCAAAGGACTGATGAAAATGTGCAAAAAATCACCGATTTGATAAAAGAAAATCCTCGAACCACTTTGCTGGAGCTAGAGCAAGACACAGGCATCTCTAAAACAACGATTGGAAGGATCGTAACCAAATCAAAAAGACTCCTGCAAAATTCATCCCAAGATTCCTCACTAATGAGCAAAAACTGTGTCGGCTTGCAACCTGTGAGGACATGTTGGAAATGACAAGAACGGATCCGGAATGGAAAGGCAAGATAATCACAGGCCTCGAGACATGGGTCTATGGCTATGATCCTGAAACCAAGCATCAATCTGCCGAGTGGAGATGTCAGGGTGAGCTTAGACCCAAAAAATCCAGATTATTGAAATCCAGAAACAAGGTGTTGCTGGTCGCTTTTTTTGGATAAAAAGGGCATTTTTCATCACGAGTATCTTCCTGCAGGCCAAACAATTATCAAGGATATGTATTTGGGCATTCTTCGCCGTCTAAGGGAAGCGATTCGAAAAAAAAAACGGCCAGAAAAATGGACTAATGGTGGCTGGATCCACACAGCGCACTTGATGACTAGCTTTTTGGCGAAAAACGGGACACAAATCCTACTTCAACCACCCTATTTCCCAGACATCGCACCAAATGACTTTTTCCTGTTCCCCAAACTTAAAGCAGTTCTAAAAGGAAGACATTTTGACACCAGGGATGACATAATAGAAAAATCGCCGTTACCATTGAAGAGCATTCCAAAAGAGGCTTATAAAAACCGTTTCGACAATTGGGAGAAACGATGGCGCTGGTGCGTTGAAGCAAGGGGGGATTACTTTGAAAAGTTTTAATAAAAAAATTTAAAAAAATCTTACCTTTTATTTTATGGACCCAGTCCGGGAACTTATGGGACATACCTTGTATAATCGGATACTATAAAATAAAAATGTTTTGAAAATACACTATTCCCTGGAGGCAAGGTTAATTTTATTCAATATTGCTACAAAGAATTATTTTATAGAAATCTCTTCTAATGTGGATTCTGACATCCTTCAATGTTACTGGAATATTTATTTAAATATTCGATTGTAGACAAGCAACTTCTTGTCCCAAGCTTGCAAATACTGCATACATCACATTTTTAGATAATAAAAAGGCAGTTACTTCTAAGCGCATCATATATATAACTCTAAACCTTTCTAATTAAAAAAATAAACGGTAGAGGAGAGAATTGTTAAAATATAAATATTATTAATTTTAAACCATTTTTTAAATAACAAAATGTATGTTTATATTATCGATTTTATAAGGTTTGTTGATGGAATTCTTATTTAGTTACTAAAATGGTTCATAGAGGGCGTGAGTATGACTCAATTCTTTCGCTTGACTGAACACTATGAAACCTATGTTTTCTAAGTATTATTTTAGTTGTCTGATATTTAGAAATTATAATAATATTTGTTGAATGTGAGCAACTCAAGTATATTTCTGTGATGGAATAATCTTGGCCATTGTTGTATATGGGTTGTTACCTCTACTCTATCACGGGGATCAATAACTTCCAGGACTACAACACAATCCTGAAATATATTTGTGTGATGTATGTAGTATTAGCTTTGATGCGTATTTGGGAGTAAAGGGTTTTGACAACTTATACTGTTGTGGAAAACCCCGTTATTTATTATTTAATTCAATGTTGTTGTTGTCGTGTCCAATGAAGAGCCTCAGATGTCTCCATGCATCTCTATCACAGCAGCAGCAATGTCCACTATCTTGGGGTGTGTAAAGCTGCTGCTCTGGGTCCATGTCAATTTTCTGCAAGGCTGCGGCCATTGCTGGGCATGAGAATATGTAAGTAGGTGTTAGTTCCACACCAGGACAGTTGTTGCATGTCCTATAGGTTCTTGTGCCATCTGGATGTATTGTCATTCCTTTATAGTATTTTTGTTCTAAGTCTATTCTATAGTTTTTGTCATTTTTCTCTCATAGTTTATTTCGCATATTTGATCTTTTCTTATTTATTTCAATGGGAGTATGATATTAAGGTATTTCACCCTTTTTAAAATTGGTCGAAACAAAGACTTTTGTAAATTGTCTCTGTACTATAGAATTGAAATAACAATTAACAACACGTAGAATGAATATTGATCCCACAGACACACGCACTCACGTTTTATCGAATTGCTAAGCTCAGGTAATCATTTTATAATTTCTACCTGTACCAGGTATAGAGACACAGCTTATCTGCATAGTTTTTTGCTTAGAATGATTGGAAACACAGTTTCCGAATTATTTCATAACATTCTAGACGAGCCAAAATTTAAGTCAGAGATTAAGCCCAAGAATTACTATCAGAAGTGAAATCGTGTAATGTTGGGTCAACATGCATTCAGTAATTGGGAATTCGAAAGATAGAAACTTCTCAAATGTGTAAGCAATAATTTAAATAAATAATAATAAATTATTTATTTAAAAATATTTTGTTCAGAGAGAGAGAGATCTATAACTTTTTTAAGATTGAAAATAATTGTAAATACTTTCCTTGTTAAAATGATTTGTTTTATGATGACTCTATGTTCTGGTCTTGATATGGAACCATCGAATACTGATATGAAGCCACTGACATGACAGTGCAACCATGCACATGCTGAAAGATACAACTTCCTTAAGTTTTGTCCATGAGCATATATATATCGGTTCTTTAAAAAACACTTTCCTACTGACTCCTTATTTCAATGAGAAAATATTGTTAGGGCCCCGGGTTCATCAGTGAACCAGCTGTTTACCTGGTTTAATCTACCTTACCTTTATATAATATTATATGTTTTTTTATAAAGTATTCAAAGAAACTATGGACATGAGGTTTGAGGACTGCAAACCCTGCTATACAGGGTACAAACATAAAATTACACACAACCTCAACTCACAATTACTTAAGCAATAATAAAAAAACGTCTTGCGAAGATATGTTTCTTACTTTGTTTTTATTTTCTCTCTAGATTTCAGGTATTGTAAACCCTTCTACAGGAGTATATGTAACAAAATGAATCTATATGTAACACATATGTAAATAATACAAGAGAGATATAAATGATAGTGGCTATCCTCGGTGGCCGTTTTTTTATCATTGCTTAAATAATTGTGAGTTGAGATTGTGAGTAATTTTATGGTTGTGCCATGTATAGCAATTTGCAGGGTATTGGAGTCAACAAAGCTCCATAGTTTCCTTAAATACTTCATATCAAATACTTGGGCCAAACATCCTAATATAATATTATATAAAGGTAAGGTAGATTAAACCAGGTAAACATCTGGTTCACTGATGAACCCCGGGCCCTAACAATATTTTATCATTGTAATAAGGAGTCAGTAGGAAAGTGTATTTTAAATAAACTATATATGTTATATTTGTAATTGTATTATATATGTAATTGTATTATATATGTAACTCATGGACAAAACTTAAAGAAGTTATATCTTTCAGCATGTATATTGTTGCACTGTGTTGTCTTCATGTCAGTATTCGACGGTTCCATATCAAGACCAGAACATAGAGTCATCATAAAACAAAGTAACACACACACACAAGGAAAGTATTTACAATTATTTTCTATCTTAAATAAAACTGAGAGATATCTAAACAAAATGTTTACAAATAAAACGCTGACGTCACGTGACTGATGATGATAAACCGAGTAGACCACCACATTCTGTGTCTATATCAGGATTCAGACAATAACTCTGAAAGTTATTACAGTGACCTTTATTGAAGACACGAGATACTCAAATATGAACAAAATTGCCTCCGTCTTTAAAAAAAAAAAAAAGACAACCAGTAACATCAAAGACTTTCCACTTAAGTTTTGTCCATGAGTTTATTTAGCTCTAGAATAGCTCCTAATTTTAAATATATATAGTGCGCTGTTATCTATTTTTTTTTCTTATAGTTAATATTTTCTTGTGAAGGGGGTAAAAAGCAGATTTATATTGTTACGCCAGATTGCAGCTTTGCAGGGTGTTCGACCTTTATTTCCTTTTATTGGTATTGTATGTGTTTCCCGATCGGGTTTTCATAATAAAGGTAAATTATAAATAATGAAATAGTTACCTTCAGAAGTTGCTAAGTTTATTTATTTGTTGTGTCGTTCTCGTAGTTGTCTTCCTCGGAGTCTTCACGTCTCTTGTCTCCAAAATTCTTCTGTCCTCGCTCCTATCTTTAAAGCATGTGAAGTTCCAGTGTTGCCGAATATACATAATAATAAAAATAAATACTCTGTCGAAATATAATACATAATCATTGAAAAGCTAATTAATATTATTCAAATCAATTATAAAAATATTATAATTTTGATGACAAAAATGTATATACATCATGATGCAGCAATATTAGATACTATTCGGCCTCTAGGGCAGAATTATAATGTAACAATGCCAAATAAGTAAAATATATTTAATGATTTTGTTCTTACTGTATACATTTATTTGGGTTTAGCTTTGTTACATTGTGTGAAAATAAAAAGAAAATATGATATCAAATTAGTGTAGGTATATTCACTTTCTATATATGTGCAGCTCTTCACCCTGTTTATTGCAGGTAGAGTAGGAAACATACTTTCACATAAATATTGGTCTTCGAAATTCCTGCCTAATCTACTTATATATTTGCCTTATTCTGTCTGTTTGTTTGTCTGTTTGTCTGAAGCTCACGGATAGAATGCGCGCCCATTGGCCGCCAGCGAACACGTGGCCTCCCTGCCCCCCTCTAGACAACCCTGTTATTCAAAAACCATACATCCAATCGCCATGAAATTCTGGGATATTATTAGGTATATCCCCGGAAAGGTGTCCGAAAAATAATTTCTTGAATATCTTGAATTTCCTTAGAGTTATTTGCAGATATGTAGACTTAACTCGCATGCAGCGCCACCATTGCGACGACGGAGATAGGCTTTGCTCCACCCCTGAATGACCTTGGGTCATCGTGTGAGTCACAGCATGATGCAACAAAAACACTCACACTGGCCGTGTGACCATTTAGAACCTTGCGGAAAGTTATAGGGTCATATTTTTGTGATATATTTATTTGTTTCGATTTTATTGAAAATAAAACGATATGGTGCCTTTACAATATTATCT
The DNA here is from genome assembly GCA_030710605.1 of Cordylochernes scorpioides. Lineage (NCBI taxonomy): Eukaryota > Metazoa > Arthropoda > Arachnida > Pseudoscorpiones > Chernetidae > Cordylochernes > Cordylochernes scorpioides. Next base: position 127,471,597 of record CP092867.1, read on the forward strand.
TTATTACTATGCAGTTTTCTATTTAGTCAATATACCTAGGTTCATGTTGCAAATGTAATTATCTCTATCGATTTAGTAGGTGAAATGCAAAAATAAAAATAGACATGATGATATCTTTATGAAAATCCACATTTCTAATTTTATATTTTCAAGACACACACAGTTTGGGGCGGGACGTTTCACAAGAGAGACATCCACGGCGCCAATTTATAATTGTAACGAATAGTATTTTAATTAAAACATTACTAAAATATATACGCACTCGGGTAAAACCCGGGCGTTGCCCGGGCCATTCGTCTAGTGATATTATACTTTTCGGAGCAGACATATCTCTTAAAGGATAGTAGAAGCTACAATCTGCCAAAATATACATAAAAAAGATCAAGAGCTATGGAAAAAAGCACAGAACTTACAATTACATACTTAATTGGGCATCCAATCCAAGTCTCAAAAAAAAAAAGAAGGACCTCTCCACCTGGCCAAAAAAAATGAAATTTCAAATGATCAAGTAGAAAAAATATTCAGCAGAAAATTTCTCCATGCGAACCACAACAAAGAGTTATTTTTAATTCCACTTTAAATGAACCCACCAATAAACAATGCCCAAATCCAGAATTTTTAAAACATTTATAATTTGAAATGATTAATATAACATTCTTAAAAATGCAACAACTATCTATACCGATGGTAGCAGAGACGAGTTGGGACACACTGGCAATGGCTGTCTCATAAAAACCACAAATGGCATTAAGAAAATAAACAGAAGAAACCCAGATTTTTGCTCAGTCTTCAGATCAGAATTTATAGCCATCTATGAAGTCTTAAAATCCATCAGAAATACTAATTATCAAGATATCTGGATTCTTACTGATAGTAGAAGTGCCATACAACACTTGAGTCACACAGGGGAACTTAAAGACAAAGTAAAGAGGAACATAATTGGTTATCTTCAAAATATCTTTAAAACCTAAAAAATCCTTCTTCAATGGATACCCCTCACCCATTGGTATTGAAGGCAATGAAACTGCTGATGGGCTAGAGAAAAAAAAAAGGCAAACACAAGAGAACCCTTGCCACGGAAAAATAAACTTACTTTTAAAGAAATAGAGACAGTAGCCAAAACAAAAATAAACAAGAACTGGAGCACCTAAGCACAGTGGTACAGTGGAGTGGACCCAGAAGGAGCTCTGAACCTCAGAAATAGACAACATCAAACAACACTAACAAGATTTAGAACAGGCAATCTCAAGCCATTGAAGATGAAAAATAACAACAAAATCTACCCCACTTGCCCAAAATGTAGCTTGGCACCTGCAGCTCCAGAACACATTTTGGTTTGCATTAGATGCACTAAACAGGACCTTTGGGAGAAGCCACTTCTTATCATAAAACAGGTCGAGGAGCATGAACTCACGGAATTTGTGTAATCTTTGCACAAGGGCATAAGAAACAACAACAGAGAGAGATAAAAATATCGGGTAATTTTATAAAAATTCATTTAATTATCCTTCTTTATATAAATTTTGATATCTCTAGTTTTAGATATATTTTATTTTCTTTTGTACATGTGATATTATTTTATTAATTTTGGGTATTATCTTTTTTTTTTATTATGGAAATATAAAATGTTAGTTTTTTTTATAACTGATATCAAACTTATTCTTAATATACACAATAATTCGATAGTATATATAATGCCATTTCAATTGCTGTTTTTAGTGATGTAAGATCTTTATTCCAGCATATTAATTACATATGTACGATAAAAGTATGGATGAATACAAGTAGTAACATAAAGGTAACCCAGGCTCCTGGAGCGTTGAATACAATATTAGTGTTAAGTTGGTAAAGCATGAGGCAGTAGTCACTTTTAAAACACGCTTTCTAGAACATCCCTTAAAATTAGGTTGTTAATATTCAAACAGCATTCTGTTAATATAAAACCAATTAAACTTGGAATTATAAAATCTATACTACTATAAAATTATCTACACTACTTATCATACATATATAATTAATATGCTCGCTCTCTCTCTCTTGAATAAAGATCTTAAATAACTAAAAACATATTATTAAAGAGGCATTAAATATACTATTGGATTATGATGTATTAAGAATAAGTTTGAAATCAGTTATGAAAAAAAAAAAACATTTTATATTTGCAAAATAAAAAAGAGAATATTCCAGTTAAATATCACCAGTACACAAGAAAATCAAATCTATTTAAAATTCGATATATTGAATATTTATAAAGAAAGGTAATTAAATGAACTTTTATTAAAATAATCCGATAATATTATTATCGCGCTCTGTGTTATTGTTCCTTATCCCCTTGTGCAAATATTACACAAATTCCATGAGTCCATGCTCCTTGAGCTGTTTAATGATGAACAGCGGCCTCTCTCAAAAGTCCTGTCTAATGCAATCCAAAGTGTGTTCTGGAGCTGCAGGTGCCAAGCTACTTTTATAGAAAGTAAAATAATAATGAAAATATATAACATTTTAGGCCCGAAAATATGATTGGCTTAACGGATGTTTCAGAGAGATGGATGTAAAAGAAAATGCATCAAGAAATGAATGTTGAAGATTTAGAGGGATATAAACTTTCTTTAATGAGAATTTTTATTTAAGATTGTAGTGCTCATTTTTTAATATCTTACTACCACTATAGATAAATGTTTCGAATTCTGCGTTTCCCCAGGTAACATAAAAATTAATGTGTCGTTTACAAACCGAAGGTCACGAAGTTTCATCCTCCAGATCTGGCATTTTCGGCATATTGAAGCTCAGGCCACTCCAGTCCTTGAGGTCATTTGTCCATAATATTTTTGAGATTTATCATTTAATGCAGTGTCGGGCAACCTTTTTCGAGTTGCGGCGCACTAAGCTTAATTTCTTTTTTTCGCGGCGCACCTGTGGTTATCACTATGAATTTCCTCGTTGGTAATTTAAATACAACAATAAATACTAGAGTAAAAATTTAAACATATATATCACATTTTATTAATTTTCAATATTAAATTAACATAATAATGCGAGCATTGCGATTGTTTTTGAGAGCATATCAAATCAATACGGGGATCTACTTGTGAAAGACAAACGCGCATCTCCTCATCTATCATTTGAAGTCTTTCGCGCTTCTTAGACTTCATTTCTGTGAGTGTTGAAAAACCTTGCTCACACAGGTAGGAACTTCCAAATGGCAACAATGATTCGATGGCCGCATTACTAAGTTTAGGAAATTTGGAGTTTAAGCACAACCAAAACTCAGATAGCTCCTTTTCAGTGAATAGTCTTTTGAAAACTAAATTGTTTTTTAAATCAATTAAGTTTTCTTGCATTTCTTCTTCCAGATGTTGAATTTGACAGTGCATAAATGGGTTAACTACCCATTCCATCTTTTCAAAGTCCAAGTTAGGAAAATATTTATCAAAAGAAGCGGATAGTAATGTCAAAGTTTCTTCGACTTCTTTTTTGATAATAGATTTTGATGGATTCTCTTGAACCATCGGAAAAGATGCAAAGTTTTCTTTGGCAATGTTTAAATTCCATAAACTGAGTTTTTCCTTAAACGCTTTCAACTTGGTGGAGATAGTGATAATGTTCTCCTGAGCACCTTGCAAATTTAAATTAAGGCTGTTTAATTTGTCGAAAATATCGCCCAAAAATGAAACTCGTAACCACCAAACATCACTCATCATGAAAGGAAAATTAATCTCTTCGTTATCAATGAATGCCATTATTTCATTTTTCATTGAAATAAATCGATTTAAAACTTTGCCTTTCGACAACCATCTGACTTCAGTATGAAACAATAAATTTTTATAATCGGAATCCATTGCTTCACAAAATGTTGAAAAAATTCTCGATCGAAGAGCATTTGATTTGATGTAATTGACTACTTTGACAACTTCATCTAGAGTTGTGACAAGGATGGGAGGAACCGACTTTGACACTAACATTTCTCTATGAATCATACAGTGAACAAATTTGATATTTGGATTTTTTTTTATGACATGTGCTATCAATCCCTTTCTTGAAACTTTCATAGCTGGAGCTCCATCCGTACAGACGCTAATACAATTTTCCCATCTCAAGTTATACTTCATAACATTTTCATCAACTAATTCAAAAATGTCCGCACCAGTCGTTCTTTGTTTTAATTCTTTACAAAAAAAGTAGTTATTCACAATTTTTCCTGTATCGACGAACCTCAAAAATGCCAGCAATTGAGCTTTATTACTAATATCTGTGGTTTCATCAAGCTGTATAGCCCATTTTGTTGATGAATCATTAAAAGATTGTTTTATTTGCAACTCAATATCTTCTGACATATCTTCAATTCTTCTCGAAATAGTTTTTGATGATAGTGGAATTTTCGTAACCTTCTCCATAGCATCATTCGTTAACATACATCCAGCCACAATTTTTAAAGCAGGCAAGATAATTTCCTCTGCTTCCGCGTGAGCTTTCTTCTTTAGAGCGATGAGTTGAGCTATCATGTAACTAGCTGTTTGAGCTTCATCTGAGGTGGTCATAAATTTCTTGAATTTTTTGGATTGCTTTTGAAAACTTGATCGTATATTTTCAAAGTAGCTTATTGGATTGTTCATCTGCTCCTGATGATTTGTCTCAATATGTCGAAGTAGTTTACTTGGCACCATTGTTTCGTAGCTGAGGGTTTTTTTGGCAAATTAAGCAAAACGGCAGTGATGGATCATTAACAGATGGTATAAATCCATATTTGAGATAATCTTCAACGTATTTCCTCTTATTTCCAGTTGATTTTACTATTTTCTTATCTTCTTTATTTTCGTTTTGATTTTGTTTATCACTGGCACCTTCTCTAATTAGAAATCTCTCCATCTAGTTTTGAGAGAATTTAGAAAAAAAACACACAAATATAATAATAAAATGTTTAAATAAAGTTACCTTGAGTTAAAAGTGAGTGAGAATTTCGTAACAAAAATATTTTTTTCCTTTTTTAACCAACAGATTTTACGGTGTACAAAACTTATTGTGTGAATGTGTGTGTGTTTTACAACATGCAAAAAAAATGAAGAATTACTACAGCAATACTTTGACGAAAACTCCGAATAATTTTTTAAAATAAATTTATAAATTTTTTTGTTTTCTTTTTTTTTAAGCTTTGTAGCTTTGAGTCTCTATTAATAAACAGCTGTGACAAAGATTGTAAATGACGGTTAAGTTTGGACATATTATTTTAAAAATTGGTATTTTCCCGCAGTATGTATTCAACTTTATTAAATAAAGTTGTTTTCGCGGATTGTTTTTTTTTAACTTATGATTTTAAATAGGTACGTACCTATTTGCATTTTTATTTTTTAATAATGGCACGTGCCAGTTATTTACGTCAAGATTATGTACATATGTTATATGAAATATAAAATTATGCAAACTGTTGTAATTATAATACCAAAATAAGTTTTATATAAAATGAAATTTGCTTTTTTTAATTTCATTTTTTATATGAAAATTTTTGAAAAAAATTATTAAAATTGAATAAAAATTATAAAAAATATTTTTTGAAACATTATTTTTAAATTTAACCAAAAGTTCTAAATACCTACAAAAATGTTCGCGGCACACCTAGAATTCTTCGCGGCACACCAGTGTGCCACGGCACACCGGTTGCCCGACACTGATTTAATGTATACGTTCAAGGCCAAAATAATATTTTTAAGAGCCGAAGATATCACCAGTTCCGTTCTTCCTCAGTTCCTTTTAAATATGAGGTTGTCCCAAAAGTTCGTGTTTTTCTTATTGGCGAATAATATTATTACGGCGGATACATAATAATGCATAATACAAATACATCATACATAACGGCGAATAATATTGGTATTTCAATATTTGCAAGTGTTTACGAACTTTTGGGACAACCTTGTACCACCCAGCTTTCCACTAATCTACTTCACGCTTGTTCGGCGGTACATATACTAAAATTGGAACGATACAGAGAAGATTAGCATGGCCCCTGCGTAAGGATGACACTAATCTACTTCACAGATAATCCACACACTCCAGTCGTCTCTACCACCTTTTACTCTTCCTTACATTACCCACGTTTTATAAACATTGAGCCGCACATAACATTTCTAATGTTTTAAGCTGGAAGTTTCTCCTAAGAAAGTTCTTGCATCTTTTGAAAACATCTTTTAAAACTGCAATTACAAGGTTGTCCCAAAAGTTCGTAAACACTTGTAAAAAATTGAAATACCAATATTATTCGCTGTTATGTATAATGTCTTTGTATTATGTATAAAGTAATTGTATTATCAAAATTCGAACTATTTTAAAGGCGTAAGATTCTTTTTGAAATTAAACAATTTCTACTGCCCTTACTGCAATGGAAAAATTAAAGGGAGGGCCTGGCTCATCAGTGGTGAACCCTTTCAGCGGTTTCGCCAGTTTAATCTTTCCATTGCAGTAAGGGCAGTAGAAATTGTTTAATTTCAAAAAGAATCTTACGCCTTTAAAATAGTTCGAATTTTGATAACAGATGGCGCGCTAGTGCATCATATTATAATTGTATTATGTATTATTATGTATTCGCCATAATAACATTATTCGCCAAGTTATAAGAAAAACAAGGTTTTTAAGAAAACACGAATTTTTGGGACAACCTTATATTTTGTTTTATTCTGAAAGAGACGGAGTTGTATTTTAACAGCCTTCCAAATCTCATTTCAAGGAAAGTCTGTTGATATTGGAGAAACGATGGACCAAGTGTGTTTAAATTAAGGGAGAATATGTTTAAAAAATATGTTTTTTTTCAAACTTAAAATAAGAGTCTTTAATTGTCATGCCGAGAACCTTTCACACCTTGCCCTCGAATTTGAAAAAAAAAAAAAGTCTTGATGTTGCCTATAAACAGTTGAGAGACTTGTAGTATGCGGGATATAGCGCTTTGGAAATAAAATAATTGATAATTGACTTGTAGTATAGAGTATTGAAATTTCAAATTGTTGACTGTTACCTTCTATTTAGGGGTTTGAAATATTGTTTTGTTTTAAAATATATTAACCAAGGAGAGAGGCGATGAGGTTTTCCAATTTATCAGCCATTTATATTTCAAAGAATATCATTTTCTATGTGGAGAATTTGTTAGTAGAGAATATAATAAAGGGTACTTATATAACGTTTTTTAAAATAGAAAAATTGTCAATTGTTCATCTATTTTATTAAAATTATTTTTTATGGATTTAATTTTACCAGTAAACGACAATATTACTATATAAAATCTCCATAAAAATGTTATGGGCATATATACACTAGAGCGATATCATATAAGTAATAAAACAAAATATTTTAAATGTTTCTATTTTTTTTTCTAGTAATAAAATATTAAATATTATATATATTTTTTTTTAAAACAAAAACCTATATAAATTTAATTTTATTCATTATAGTTGAGTATTATAATTTTTTTTTTGTTTAAAATAATAGAACTAGCGTTTAAAATTTTGAAATAATAATAAAGTTTTTTTTTTATTTCGTTAAATTTTTGTTGTAGGTTATAGATATTTTAAAAAAATATAGTTAATAAATATTTATCATTGGTATATTTGTATTAAAATATAAAATGTTTTAAAAAATATATTTTTTAAATATAATACGTACCTTAATTAAAACTATAAAAACTTTTCAGTATCAAAGTTAAATATTAGACGATTTTCTCTAAAAAGAACAAAACACAAGAGCTCTTTCTCTCTTATCTAATTTCAATCAAAATATATTTAAAAATTAGATTACAGGCGTAATTTGGATGCGAGGTAACATTTTTAAACAGGCAATATTAATTAGGAACAATATAGCCTCCAAGTGACAAAAGTAGAATAGCTTTTTTTTTTTAAACATCAGACGACGAAAAGGAAATGGAAGATCATTAAAACTCGTCCAAAGCGGAATCATCCATTTTTATCGCCTATTGCCAGATAAGTGGCTATTGATGGCGGTGAAGTGGGCAAAAAGTGGCAAGTACCACCGCCGCACTGCTTGGACTAATTATAGCGAGTTATCAGACGATGTTTTTGGCGGGAAGTGCTATCACTAATTACTGCTACGTAGCTAATTACGGTAGCAGCAGACAAAGGCACGGCCTACATATGCAACTCCCTGATAAACCTAGCTCGACAAAACTCGCCCCAAAGGGTTCGACAATCAATTTCTGTCGTTGAGGGAGGGGGTGCAATCGTTTGGTGGATGGGGAGGAGGATTACAACCAGTATAGCGAAGGTCATGACGTCCCGCCATTGAATTGGGTAAAAAATTGAGATTTGTTGATGGACCCCCTCCCCCCTCCAACTTTTTTTATTTGGCTTTTTTTTTTTTTCGACCAGCGCAACGTATGATTGAGTTGGCGGCTGTTCACTCAATCTACCACCGTGGACAGCTAATAAACATGCTTTTCTTTCGTCTGCTGGTAGTCTTTTGATGCCCAACATAAATACTTAATAGCATTTTTTTGTATGATTCTATCGCTTTTCAATGGTTAGCACATAATTATTATTACTTTTAAATGTGTTGATATATAAATTCTATACTCATATGAGATAATTAAAAAATATATATTATTTCATATGAAAAATTTAATTAAATGGGGTGATGGTAAAATATTTTCTTCGACCAACATTGTTTGTTTAGTAATTCTAGGCTCTAGCAAATAAGTAATTTATATACGATGTTATATATATGATAACAACATTGTTACAATATCCTTAGTACTCTAATAACCCATGAGAAAATTTCGTTGTTGTTGTTGTCGTGTCCAATGAAGAGCCTCAGATGTCTCCATACATCTCTATCACAGCAGCAGCAATGTCCACTATCTTGGATGTGTAAAGCTGCTGCTCTGAGTCCATGTCAATTTTCTGCAAGGCTGCGGCCATTGGCTGGGCATGAGAATATGTGGGTAGGTGTTAGTTCCACACCATGACAGTTGTTGCATGTCCTATAGGTTCTTGTGCCATCTGGATGTATTGTCATTCCTTTGAAGTGTTTTGTTCCGAGTCTTGTTATAGTTTTTGTAATTATTCTCTCTGAGTTTATTCCGCATATTTGATCTTTTCTTATTTTTTGTTTAATTATCTTGTATTTTGACAAAGCATTAGTGTCAAATAATGACATTTGTTCTTTCCTTTGGCTCAACTTTCTGGCTTCCTTTGCCAATTCATCTGCCATCTTATTACCCCGGATCCCAACATGGGCAGGAATCCATTGTAGAATGCAGTTCTTCTCCAATGTTTCCAGTTGGGTAAGTAATGAGTGTATTTTCTGCGTACATTTTAATATTGCTCTTCTGAATTGCTTCTAGAGCGGATCTGGAGTCGCTGTATATTAAAATTCCTTCTGCTTGATGCAGGGTTGGTTGCTTCAAGCATACATCAAGGGCTTTCCAGATAGCTGTCAGTTCACAAGTGAAGTTTGACGAAATATTTCCTGCTCCTTCTTTGATTTTGATGTGTTTTCCATCTTGCAGTATTATGTTAATTCCGGCCCCTCCATTACTAAAGGTAAGGTCTGATGATCCATCTGTATATGCTGTTAAATAATTTCTCTGATCGTATAAACCAATTGTGTCAAGTCCTTTCTTTTTAAGTAGGTTTTTGTTCTCTTTTTTATTGTACGAAAATTCGAAAAAACGAAAATTTCGTTGGTTCATTGAAGTACATTAAATTATAATTTGGATTGAAATTTGAGACAGATGTTAATGATAACTTTTCATTGTTACGAACTACAATGCAATGGTATAAAATTGAATTGGAAGGATCTGGCTCATCATCAGTGATGCATCAATCTTCCCTGCGGTATCGCCAATTTAATCTCCAAAGCGCGGGCTACTATGATTTCGTATATAGTCCGCAGTTTAAAAGAATACGGGGTGTATGGAGGCTCAAGGGACTATAAGCTTCCAGGGGACTGTATACATAGATATTTACCTAAATTAATTATTAAAAGCAAAGAGACATGCTCATACGCAAAATCACAAAACAACATCTGTGGCGAGTTGCCTCCGGGCGTGTGGAGATCCTGCCGACCTGGACGGGAGCCGGCCGTAGACGAGGATCCTTCTGATGGAAGATATTTGAGACAAGTCCATCTATCTATTTCCCCATTCCATTAACCGCTCCTGGCAATAAAGTATATCAGCTGTATCCACAACGAACTTACATTGAACCATATATGCAAACAACGACCGCTGAAAAGCGTCGTAACAATATTTAACATAAATTAAGAAAAAGGCCTCTCCTTTTCGCTGTTGCTGACGGCGCAAGCTTTCAGTTGCACGATAAGGAGATGCCTTTTTCTTAGTTTAATCACCTTGTCCCAGTAGAATGTCACATTTGTACTATTTTTCTCAATATTTAACATGTTGCTCTCTTCTCTCTCTCTTAACAGGGTTGTTTTGAGATTTGTAGAACATTACTTCGTAGATATGTATTTCTATAGTCCTATAAGGTCCATAGTTCTCCTTAAACACTCTGTATTCTTTTATAATAGATGACGGACTTTTGCGGCGTTTACAACGGAATTGTTTGAGATTCTTCGGTCACATCGCGCGACGCAGGGGAATGGAGTACACCATACTGACCGGAAAGACTTCTGGGCGACGCATACCTGGACGCCTGCCGACACGCTTCGTGGACCAATTAAAGAAGCTCACTGGCTTAACGTTCGCAGAGATGGTACATTGAGCTCAAGACAGAGATGGCTGGTGTCACATCGGGTTTGGGATGTAATACGTACAGTGGGCCACAACGTTCGATTGTGAATAAAATGATTTATATATCCTTTAATAAATGGGACTATATGAGAGAACCAGCCCCTAACAATAGGGTAGAGCGGCCTGTAGATTGATTATTCTGGAGAAATCTCAGAGAGGGTTCACCGCTGAAGATCAAGACCCTCCCAATTCACTTTTTATCATTGCAGTGTATATAAAGTCTATAGAAAAAAAATGCAATTACAACGTCAAAAACTGAAACAAATTTCAGAGATAGGGGGAACTTTAAATATAAGGATATTTGGCAATTCTCGGATTATATAAATAAAAATCACAAAAACTAACAAGAAAAAACCCAAAGGAGTCATTTATTTGTGACGTTTTTATAGCAAATATTTATTTGAATCTTAATTATTTTATAACTTTGTAATTTTCTAATTAAGTTTAGCCAAATATTGTAGAGTTGCATGATAGCACCTTTATATTCATCATCATTTTACTTGAAAGAAAAACACAACTAGAGAAACAAGGAAAGAGATAAGGTTTGTAGATATATCCATCTACCACAGTCCTATACAATAACAGGCTAACTATGTGAAACTTCGGAATGAGTGAAATAGTCCAGAAGTCTGATATATTTCATTTTTAACCGAGATCGTTGATGTTTTCCTGAAATTGTTTTCTAGGATCACGTCCCCCTCTTCTAGTTGGAATACATTTACATCTATTGTCACGTGGAAAATTTAGAAAGACAAACTTCAGGATGACACAGCAATTTATTTAAAGCAAAAACAAAATCAACATTTATAAGATACAAGATAAACAATGAGGGAAGTTTCCAGAGTAAGAAAATAAAAATAATATAAAAATCAATAATCTGTAGTTTAATATAATAAATACTTAGCTACAATATTTACAACTTAAATCCTGATGATAACTTCCAACCCCCATCTCTGACAATAACTACACACAATTCATATAAATATATCAGAAGTTAACTTATCCATTCAACGACATCTGTGAACGAGAAAGAGGAGGGTTTTACTACCAGGTTCTTCTAGGTTCCTATATATATATTATTTTGAAAATAGAGCAATCCATACTTAATTCATTAGATAATAAAAGGCATATATTGGATTTAATAAAATATTTATTTTGCCAATATTTCGGCTGGCCGAACGCCAACCTTTATCGAGGCATTACATTTTTGTATACACAAACTCAGCGCTGAGTTTGTGTATACAAAAATGTAATGCCTCGATAAAGGTTGGCGTTCGGCCAGCCGAAATATTGGCAAAATAAATATTTTATTAAATCCAATATATGCCTTTTATTATCTAATATATATATTATATAATCTAAAAACTTAAATATTTCTATATTTAAAAAAAAATATATATTTTTTTTTTATTCATTGATAATTTTACTTTGTTATCATCGTTTTTAGAAAGACTTTCAGTTTTAGTTGTATAGTTTTGTTGTAAATATGCGTAGTTAATATATCAATCCTTTTAAATCACTAATATAGGATTAACTTTATAAATTCTATATAATGTGAAAATAACTAATGTGTAATCTTTCCTCAAGTAATTGAAATTAAAAGCTACTTGACGGTAAATAATTATCTTTTTTTTTATCACGACTGCACCTCAACCCTTTATCTTATCGATCCTTTGTCTTATCAACCCTTTATCTAACAACAACAAATTTATTCATAACATATATATATGTCGTGAACCCGGGTAAGACAACAAGTGTGTTGGAAGCAGTCGGGGTTGAGTGGCAAGGCGTGCAGAGTGGGAAGTCCGCACGGGACAGTAAGGACAAAGTTTGGGGTCAAAATACGCTCTCCTAGTACGTCTCACGTGGCACCAGGACCAGGGAAAAGTTGAGGATTAACCGAGGAAAAGCTCGGCGTCCAGCCTGAAACCGCGGGGACCGTCGTGAGATGATAATGGCCTACAACTCAGCGGGGCTGTCCGAAAATATCCACTGTAACCTAACTAACTGTCAACATCTGGACCAACGCCCTTTTTGTCCCCCACCTGGATCCCTCAGGTGTCCGGTCGCAAGTTGGTGTCACTTTGAGACGACTAGAAAGGACGTCATACTATATTACTTACATATCACATTATATAAATTACGATATATATATATACACATATAAAAAGCCATAACTTGATCCCTCACATGAGCATTCTAGTAGTAGAGCGGTCAGGATATGCCTTTTTTTTTTGCTTTTAAATCAACACCTGATTTTTTTTTCTATTTTTCTTTTTTTTTTTACACCCGAACAGCGTATTTAGGCACATTTGGCATCAAATACCAATTTCTTTATTTCTCAGGAAACCTCAAGGACCAATTTTGGTCGTAGAGGTATAGCCCACACCACGCTGACGAGGGCCAACAGCCCGAAACGTGTACGTGGTTGGATCTTTTTTTTAATCAAGAAAATGAGTTGGCAAAATAATTTGGTACAAGCTAAATCACTGTTAAGAAACGAATGCTAATATGAGCGACCTCTCTTTAGAGAGGCTTCTTTAAAGGTTAGATTGTATCAGGTCCGAGTTTTTTTTTTTTAACAGGTGGTCGCTACTCAGAAGAGTCGCTAATCAGAGGTTTTGACATATTCAGAAAAGATGGGTCAATTAGTGTTTCTCAAAAACATTCCTTCACATAGATATACGTAAATTTTTCCTAATTCGTTTTCGGAATTAAAAAAAAAAGGAAAATATCCAAGAGAAACTTTTAAATAAAAAAGCATAAAAGAGAAAACGGTAATAAATTTAAAACCTAAAAATAAAAAAATACCACAAATTTATAAGTTGAAGAGAGAGAGAAAAGAAAAAAGAAAAAAAGATTTACAATCTAAAATAAATAAATCGCCACAGAGTATCTGCTTACTAGAAAAAAATATATCAGACGGAAAAAAAAGAAATAGATAAATAAGTAAAAAAACTAAGGAAAGAGCTTCCTAAATTGTGTCATGGGGGGAAGGGAATAAACGCAGGCAGACGTACAGAGAGAGGGGGTGCTCACCAGGCTGGGACCAGATCGTTTGGTATTTATTTAACTTCTCCGAAAGCCATTAATCTTACAATTGCCTTTTAGCTGCCAAAATTCTGCTTCGACATTTAGCCCAAATAGACCCACAAAGAAGATACAAAAAAAAAGGACGCAAGAAGAGAAGCTTGCTTGCCAAAGCAATCACTCAAAGCCAAATTACATTTTAATGAGAAGATTCAATCCACGAATTCAATCACAAGGGCAATGCAGCAAAAAAGGAACTACAAGCATTGATAGCGTCCCTTCCCTTGTCTTCAATTAAATCGCTTTATTCTTAATTTTTCTTTACCCCAGCCTCCCCATTATAAAAATATATGAAGAAAAGGGGGCATTGGTGATTTTTTATTCATCTTTTGGGACGATTTTTTTCTTTGTTTTCTTTCATTTTTTATTTTAAGTGTTGTATCGTATGCTTGTTTAATAGAATTGTAATTTCTGGCAATCAATTTTGAAATTGTATAACTATCTATTAAAATGTCGTTTGGTTCTCTTTTAAAAAAAGAAATAAAAACCATCAAAGTAGATTTTTTTACCCTCTCTAATTTCACTTAATGTTTACTTTTCGAAAACAATATTCTTAATTAGTTGTAAAAAGTTTGATTGTCGTCTATTTTTTTTTTAATTGTTATTTTATTTAGCGCGCGAGAGTGTGAAGTTATTTGTAAAGCTTTTAAACAAATGAATTTTTGTTTGCTTAATAGAATAATATTTACAAAATATTTTTTGAAAAAATAATTAATTGAGGTTGTCTAATGAATTTCTTATTCGTTTTAAATATTTTAATATTTTTAGAATTACATTTTAAAGCAAAATTGAGAATATCTTACTGATTGATATTTCGAAATGAAAAATTGGCATAAATTGTTCTAAAATGTGTAAATATAAATGTATTTATTTTAAACTAATTTAATAATTCTGAAGTCAATAATAATCATATGGATAATATGGAATGACAAATGGTTAATGTTTATGTATTGTTTCTCGCTTGTAATGTAATAATAAATTAACTGGCTGCTTAAGAAATTGCAATTGACCTTAAATAAATTACAACGTCAAGTTAACATTATACATGGTGGCAGCGTCAAAAGCCGTAAAGTAATAATAAATAATATTTTAATATGAATAAAATATACAGGGTGATCCAAAAGTTTTGCACAACTTTAAAGATTAATAGCTCCGCGAATATTTGTGCTAGAGCAATGCGGTAAATACCATTGTGTTCAGGATGCAATGGGAGTTTTAAGGGCAAATAATGAAAATTTTGAAATTAATTTTAGTTACAATTTTATTCGCTAGATGGCGCTCTACCAGAATCAGCGATTCAGCTGCCAAAATGTTTGATCCCGGCCAATTGATGTCTCTCTACTTGGCCAATTAGAGGCAGCGTGATATGGAGCATAGAGAATGTGTCTTATACTGTTTCTTTTTAAGAAGGTCTGAAATAGACGGAAGTAAAAGTAGTTCCGTTATCCGAAACAATCACATCCGGCAAACCATGAGTTGCAAACATTTCTCTTAATACTTTGCCTATAGTTTCAACAGAGGTGGAAGGCACGATCTTTGCTTCTTTCCATTTTGACAAAGTATCTATACTGCTACTAAAAATAACTTTCCTTGAAAGGGACCAGCATGGTCGATGTGAAATTTTGACCAAGGTCTGGAAGGCCAAATCCATGGGTATACACTAGTCTTTGGTGGATCATGACTACAAGATAAACAGAGATTCTACAATTAGATATCATTCAATATCCTTGTCCATATTAGGCCACCAGAATAATCCTCGAGCTAATGCCTTAGTTCCTACTATACCAACATGGGTGTCATGCAAGAGATTTAAGATGTCTCTTCTCAAATTTTCAGGTATTATCACTCTGCTCCCCCACAGCAAGCAATCTTTGTGAACTGAAATCCCACTAGACTTGCTGGAAAAATCTCTCAATTTCTCGTCACACCTCTGCTCAGGCTACCCATTCATCGCCCAAAATTTTATTCTAGACAGAATAGGATCCTTATTAGTTGACGTTGCAACTTCAGAAGAACTAATAGCAGCATGTTCTGACTCAATGAAAAATACTTCGGGTGGGTTTGGAACTTCACTTGGTGATTCATTCAATGGAAGTCTACTGATTGCATCTAAATTTCCATTTGTTCTTCCTGGTTTATATTCTATAGAGTATGAGTATGCAGACAGAGTTAGGCACCATCTTAACATGCGAGGTGATAAAACTTGAGGTATTGGTTTACTCGGGTTTAAAGGCCAACTAGAGGTTTACGATTATATCTTCTTTCAGTTTTATTCAAGGTCCGAGAGGCGAATAGAATTGATCTTTTAACTTTTCGAATACTTCTAATTCTTCGAAAAACTCAACAATAACTTCTAAAAATGCATGAAATTACTGCAAATTGAAAATTTTAAAATACTTGGTATAATATGGCTCCAATGCCATACTCAGAAACACCACAGCTGACCAGAATAGGCGTATTATCATCAAAATGAGCTAGAACAAACTCAGAACTAATTAAGCTTTTAGCTTCTTTAAAGGCTCTTTCATGCTCTCTGTTCCTTTTCCAAGGATTATTAATTTCTAAAAGTCCCGCATTCCACCCGGTCCGATCCCCACAACGCTGGAATAAAGATAGGTACTAATTTTGATATAGTTATATTGCCACGTGGAAAATTAGGGAAGACCATCTTCGGGATGAGACAGAAATCTATTTAAGGCAAGAACAAACTATGTAAGATAAACAAAAGATAAGCAATGAGGGAAGTTTACAGAGTAGCAAAATATAAACAAAAATGATACTCTGTTAATAAAATAATAAATTACTCGTTACATAGCTCCTTCCCTATGAAAGCTGTGACCCACAGCTAGCAATTATTGTAGTTACTGACATGGATTTAACGTGCTTCTGCAAAGTTTTCCCTTGGAGTTTTGAAACTTTGTCCCTAGTAGCTTCGCGTTCTTTCTCTTGCGGCGTGAAGAACGGCTTCGGCGTCGTATCGTCAATAGGGACATCGTCCTCTTGTAGGGAAGACTTGCCTTTGACACGGCGGCGGAATCCTGGAGCCAGTCTTGGAAAATGTAGATCACAGCACCCAAGACCTCGAGGTCTTCTCGGCGATCCTCAGTTTGTCTTCCCTAATCTACCCAGCATCTCCACCAAGATGTAACGTGAAAACTCAGAAAAGACAAACTTCAGAATGACACGGCAATTTATTTACGGCAAGAACAAAATCAACATAAGATACAAGATAAGCAATGAGGGAAATTTCCAGAGTAGCAAATATAAATACAAAAAATAATAATCTATACATATAATAAATACTATATACAATATATAACTATCGTTATACTATCGACCAAGACGATAAGTTTATCGTGTTTTTTATTTACATTTTCCTGGGTTTTTAATTAACATTTAGTGTGTACTTGTGTTGATGTGTTAATGTTTTTTAGCTACCTTTTACTTTTGGATGTGAAGCCGTAAAAAAATTGTCTGTAGTATATACGTCTGGATAGTTTTGAATTTGTTCTTTTCAGCTTCATCCAAACTTGAGATTGACAACTTGTGTATTGACATCAAAGATAATTTCTCTAGGATATGAGATTTACAATATTTGTATTGGAAATACAAAAATTAAGGTATGTATGTTTCTTTTGAAAATAAAACAAAATTATACTATCCTTCCATTATAAAGATGGCGCGTTATTGTCTTATAAATATTAATTTAAGCCTAACTGGACTTGTCTTTAATGTTTGCGGAAGAGAAATGCTCGATGCAAATATAAGTAATTCTGATGACCTAAAAGCTTATGTCCATAGTTTGATTGAATACTATTTCTGAGATTTCACTCTTCAGTTTAGCACATATAAGCAGAATCGTTCAATACAGTAACTGCCTTAAAATGCATACCAGATTGCATGTAGAAGGCGTAATAATAGTACGTCCAATACAGTAATAGAGTTCTGAGAAGCGGTCTGGTGGATTAAATTGGCGAAACCGCTGGGAGGGTTCACCACTGATGAGTCAAGCCCTCCCAATAATTTTTATCGCAGTAAGGATAGTAGAAGTTTGATTTATTTTCAAAAGAATAATCCATGTTTTAATGTTTGTATTTCCTATATATACCTATATATATGGTAGATGGCGCCTTATAACATTTGTATTGTTCACCAGCCTCTGTTGTCGGTAGATAGTGTAAGTTCGATTACACTTATATTACGGAAGATTGGAGTTTATATCGTTATATATTGTCAAATTTATTTTATCAATAATAGTAATATGTCGTTTGGGGGTCATTGTAATAAAATACCTTGAAGTGTCGATTTGATCGTTTTTTTAAATATTCTTATTTAAGAAACTTACAAGCAGTTATATATATAGCTTTCAGGAAGAGAATTAATGTCACAAGCCACAAAAATTAGAATTCCAAGACACAACAAGGACAATCTCTAAATAACCCCCTAAGAAGACATCAAAAAAAACGTGAGGACAACCTACAGATAAAAAACTAAACAAGGCAGAGAATGATAACGCCAACATGTGCATAAGATTAGAAATATATTCTACACGCGATAGGCGCTCAAAGTATTTCGCACAAAAAAAAATAAAGAAATAAAAAAGCGAGCAAAATTATAACAATAGCAAGAATTCAAATCAGAATAGAGGAAAAATCAAAATTTAGTAAAATATGAAAAAGAAATAGTAATGCAATCTATGAGTCTGAGCTTCACTCATAAAAAAGGGATTTGTTGGCTGGCAAATGAGTACGTGACAGTGTTGCCCGATCAAAGTTCCATTATCTTCGGACCGCGTGCGTCCACTCACAGATTCTTACTTTCCTCGCGTTCATTAAGGAAAGGATCATCGCATGTGTTTCGAATTTAGCCTAAATTATTTATGAGCTTATAATCAGTTTTCCCGCTTCGTCTGCGCTTTTTTTAGTTGTTATTGTTGTTGTGTGTGGGCGTCTGCGTGTATTGTTTTTGTCTGGTTAATTGTGCGCACCACCGAGTATTAATTGACCAGGAATGCATAAATAATAAATTCACTCGTCCCCATCTTTGATTGGATTTCATCCATTAGTGTATTGAAGTGGCTTTTTTACCGCAATCAGCACCCGTGTCATGAATATTAATCATAATGGATAGCGCGCGGGTATCTATCTGCCTGGATAGTTTTTAGCTAGGCCTAATTACATTTAAGAATCACACACCTCATTATTAGTGTTGTTGTTTTGTTGGAAGTAACTTTTTTTAAAAGGATTTTGCGATGATTAAATGAACTGCTGAGAATTACCTACTGTATTTTTTAAAAATTTCATTGAAATTAGTTAAATTTGTGTTCAGTAGCAGGTAGTACTTTTGAATATTAAATAACTAAACTTATTTAATAGATGAGTTTTAGAATTTCGCGAATGATATCTCACGTGGTACAAACACAATAATGGGTAAGAATTAACACCCCCGTTTTTACATTAATTTCTAATAATTATGATAATTAACCATTGATCTTTTATGATTTTAATCTTTATAGATTGTTGCACCGAGCATTGTTGCAGCTTTGCAGAGTCATCGACTTTGCTTTCATACTTCTTGGTGTTATACATGTTTCTCGAGTGGGTTTCATTCCTTAAAACAAATAAAAAGTAAATAAAAGTAAATTACCTTTTAAAGTTATTGTGTTTTTATTTATTTGTTGTCTTCCTCGTAGTTAGTGATGCTGAGTACCTCCTCTCTCTCCACAATAAATAATCAAGATGGTGAACAATAACAATGTTACAAAAGGTATGATACTATAGTACGTATTCTGTTACTGTTAATTTTAACTAAATTTAAAACATCAGAGATTACACTGGTCAACAAGATTTTTGCACAAGAGAACCTGATTATGTTTCTATTGTAACTTTTCATGCTGAACTCAAAAATCTAATCAGAAATTTCCCATCACCTATGGTTTTTGCGTGACGGTCTTTTTTTAGTATTGGGATAAATACAGTAAAAAATGCAAACAATGTTACGTAAGCAGTTTTGCATAACCCTTATTACATTACACTGGTTTATCAAAAAATATTTTTCTTTGTCCACAAAGAAATAGCATCTTATCTACATGTCCTGAATCCAAATATACCATTAGTTTTTTCTATTACGCAATATTTCTGAGATACATCTACTTGAAATTTGGAAATATTGTTAATATATAGGCATATATGAACGAAACATATTTATTTATTGAAAAGCAGTGACAGTGGATTTTCTTCTATAACTTGCTTGTGGTAGATCCCTCTTGAGTGTCCAGCAGTAGTCGGCAAGCATAGCGGGACTCCATTTACCTTGGTACCGCTTCTCCATGCTTGATATATCTTGATGAAACCTCTCACCATGCTCATCGCTAACTGCGCCAAGATTATCTGGAAAGAAATCTAGATGTGAATGCAGGAAATGGATCTTGAGGGACATGTTACATCCCAGTGCCTTGTAGGAAAGCAACAGATCATTAACTATGTCTCGGTAATTTTCAACCTTGACAATTCCTAAGAAGTTTTTGCAAACGTTTCTAAAGGAATTCCATGCTGCTGCTTCAACTTCATTCAAACTATTTTGAAAATTTCCATCCTGCTGCAATTCTCGAATCTGAGGTCCAACGAAAATGCCTTCTTTAATCTTCGCTTCACTTATACTAGAAATTTTTTGTTTTAGGTAGGCAAATCCACTGGCATTTCGATCCATTGCCTTGACAAAGTTCTTCATTAATCCCAGTTTAATATGTAATGGTGGTAAATAAATATTTTCTGAATCGATCAGGGGTAGATTTGCAATATTTTTATATCCTGGAGTAAAGATTTTACGGTTTGGCCAGATTTTTTTAATGTAATGCCTTTCCCTATCCCTGCTATCCCACTCACACAGAAAACAACAAAATTTTGTATATCCAAGCTGTAATCCACGCAAGAGAGCAACGACTTTCAAATCGCTGCATATTTTCCAACCGTATCTTTCATATTCTATCTTTTTCAAAAGCAGTTTCATGTTTTCGTAAGTCTCTTTCATGTTGGATGCATGTGCTATTGGCACTGATGGGAACTTATTTCCATTGTGAAGGAGAACAGCTTTCATACTAATTTTTGAAGAATCAATGAATAAACGCCACTCTTCTGTATCATGGTCATGACCAAGCGCTTCCATTTGACTAACAACATCATTGCAATATACTAAATCATTCTCTTGTGAATAGAAGTCTTGAAATTCATCTTGACGCTTGCGAAAAAAGCATACTTTTGTGCCTTTATGTAGCAGATTCCAGCCTTTTAACCTAGAGCCTAAAAGTTCACTCTGTTTTTTGGATAAATCTAAATCACGTACGAGGTCGTTCAAATCTCCTTGGGTTAATAAATGAGGTTCAGATAAAGCACCTGCTTCAAAATTTGTGTCATCCCACTGTTGCTCTCGTCTATCTGAATCATCGTCACTAAATATTACATTTTCAGGAGGCTGTGGAACAGGTAAAATATCACTATGAGGAACCGGTCTCATAGCAGAAGGCAAATCTGGATATTCAACTGTATGTCTTGATTTGGATGTAATACCTGTAGTCTTTGTCAAACAAAAATAACAGTCTGAAGAATGGTCTTTAGGTTCCCTCCATATCATTGGAACCGCAAAAGGCATATGACGTTCACCTTTAATCCACCCTGTAAGATGTCGAACACAAATTACACAACAATGGTGAGGAGCCCAAGTCTTATCTTGGTCACCGACTTTAACGCCAAAATAAAGTTCATAGCACTTTTTGATGAGCTGTGTAAAGTTTCGCCTTTGAACTTTGAAAGTTAATTCCACACAAATATAACAGAAAATATCAGGAATATTAATGCAACGCCTCGGCATATTGACACAGTCTAGTGCAGACGATTTATAAAAGCAAATCGATAGAGAAGAATAAACTAATCACTTCAAATTTACCTGTCACTTCTGCTGCAAATCTATTAAAACAAATCGTTAGGTTCAATTTAAATATATATATTAAAAGTGTTAATGAGCAAATAGCATTACAGAGCTTGTCGTTATTTTTGAGTTGAAAGCAAAACAGATTATAATATTATATAATAATAAATTATATATATTCAATTAAAATTTCAATAATTTGTTATTTAAATTAATATTTATGATTCTTAAAGAGTAACATTTAATTAATAACAAATAAAATAAAGCTTTTGGCTCCACATACTAACTCTTCTTGTCAAAAATAAAGCGCTAGCTTAGTTAATGATGTAACTTAAAAAATGCTTACGTACCATTAGTTGCATTTATTACTGTATTTATCCCAATACTAAAAAATGACCATCAGGCAAAAACCATGGGTGATGGGAAATTTCTGATTAGATTTTTGAGTTCAGCATGAAAAGTTACACTAGAAAAACCATCAGGTTCTCTTGTGCAAAAAAAAGTTTTTTTTGTAGACCTGTGTTATTTTTAATAAATGGGGCGCATCAAACATGATGTAACGATATACTTGATAATTAATTGCATTTACAAGTTTCATGTGTGTATATGGCTATATAAACATGAATTAATTACATTATACACACAAAATACTTTCTTGGTAAAATTTCGAGTTTTTCTTTCACGAGAACGTGTGAAGATAAAGCTGCATTGATCCATAAAACTAATAGAAACATACAAAATGAATTAATATAATAAGAATTTATAAGTTTAGAATACATTTCAAATAACCATAAAGGTGAAAAAAGACATTTTAAAATTATTCAAAAATGGCGTATTTTATTTCAACAAACGATTGATTATTTTTCCCGCCAAAAATAACCACGCAGACGATCGTGACTCGAGAGTCGAGTCAACGATCCAATTAACGGAAAAAAATCCGAACAATAAAGGGAAAAATGATTAATTCTTATATGTGGTGTGCAAGTTTAATGAGAACAATTTCAGCTTGATAAAATCCTTTTTCAATACAGCACAACGGTTGAGTCACTCTCAACAACGCCCATTTAAAGAACCATCTTAAAAAATCATTTTTACAAAATCTGTTTAGCATTTTTTTAATTACGTTTTTTGTCCGTAAATATAAAAAAAAGGGATAATTAGCAGAAGTGTGAAGTGAGGGGTGGATTAATGCAGACGATACTGGATAAATGATGCACAAATCTTTTAAAAAGTTTTTGAATGAATTTGCTTTTAAATGAATCATTTATTTTAAAAGAACTGATACAAATACAATTTTTTCCATAATAAAGAATTTGTCTGCTATTTTTAATTTTTATTTGTTCCCTCTCTATCTCTCTTGAAGCAGCTTTTTTAAAATGATGTAAAATTTATGGTTATACAAATTTAAGCAGAATAATAAGAATCAATAAATGTTCATTATGTATCCAATTTTATTAAAAGTCATTAATATATATGTAAAAATATTAACGAAAAGATGACAAAATTTGGCTCTAGCAAAGTGCTTAGTAATAGTGTTTAGTTAAATACAGCTGCACGCACTCAAACAGATAAGAAACTATATCTGCTGATAAACAACTAATTTGTAACAAATAAATTTACTGGCAATGTGCTGTTTTTCAATAATATTGTAACAAAGTATTTATTAGCGAATAAAGACAGTTATAATCTTCTCGGTTTATTTATGCGATAAAAGGGAATAAAAGAAGAAAAGTTTCTTTATTAGACAATTATAACGGTGCGAGCTTTCGGGCAAAATACCCTTCTACAGGCGTGGTAGACGTGACACTATAACGTAGGTAATGTGGCTAGAAAGAGAGTATATACACATGATTATTTACATATTAGCGGAATGTGCTATGCAAATGGGGATTTTATTAACAGAGTATCATTTTTTATGTTTATATTTTGATACTCTATAAACTTCCCTCATTGCTTATCTTTTTTTTTTTTATCATTATCAATTTGTATTTGTCCTAAATAAATTGATGTGTCATCCTGAAGTTTGTCTTTCCTAATTTTTTCACGTTGCATATTGGTGGAGATGCTGGATAGATTAGGGAAGACAAACTGAAGATCGCCGACAAGACCTAGAGGCCATGGGTGCTGTGATCTACATTTTCGGAGAATTGCTCCAGGATTCCACCGCCGTGTCAAAGCCAAAACTTCCTTCCAAGATGACTATGTCCCTATAGACGACGATACGACGACAAAGCCGCTCTTCACCCAAAAAAAAAAAAAAAAAGGAGCAAAAGTACTAAGGACAAAGATCCAAGACTTCGATGGAATCCTTGGCAGAAGCACGTCATATCCATGTCAGTAACTACAATAATTTCAAGCTATGGGTCACAGCTCCCATAGGAACTATGTAACAAAGTATTTTTATTTTATTAACAGAGTATCATTTTTATGTTTATATTTTGCAACTCTGTAAACTTCCCTCATTGCGTATCTTTTGTTTATCATTCATAGTTTGTTCTTACCTTGAATAAATTGCTGTGTCATCCTGAAGTTTGTCTTTCCTAATTTTACACTTGGCAATATCATAAAATATTATCTCTACAGACCTTACTGAAATGATATAATTTATTAAATGAGAGGGCTTGGCTTATCAGTAGTGAACCTTCCCAGAGGTTTCGCCAAATTTTAACCTCTAGACCTAAACAACTAATTGTAAATGAACTATATATAGCCTATATAGCCAAACTTCTAATACAATGTAGGTGGGCATTGTGCTTAGCGAAAAGTTCGAATCTACGATAGACTCACTATCATCTATCATGGCAAATTGTCAACGACACCCTCCAATTACAAAAGGCAAGGAACTACATACATGCTATATAAGTATATTTTCAAAATTATTTCCGCATACAAAGGGCACAATAATATTACCAAGACTTCATTATTTCCCACTACACTGTGGGCCAGGCCGCAGGTAATGTAGACAGGCTGACTCTCTCGACGCCAGGTACTAAAAAAATATATAAGATGTGTATTTTCGAGAGACCAATTAGGATTTATTAGCTTTGTGATGCAAGGGAGGCAAATATTATATTGAGGATATGACGAAAGAATATATTATATATGGATATGTTTTTCGACTTTTAAAAAAGGTTTTCGATTAGGTGGATTTGACTAGGCAGGCTCTTTGGAATTAGGGAGAGGATTGTGCCAATCTTATTGTCGGAATTCTCCAAATCTATACGTTCTCAGGTGTCAAACAGTAGTATGTATAATGTAAAATATCTTCACCGCCTCTCCACTCCTCAACCAAGGCTGTTAATCAGCCTCTATATCTCTTCATCTACTCCAATCCTCTCCATAATTCCAAAGAGCCTACCTGATCCAATCCACCTTATCGAAAGCCTTTTCAAAGTCTAAAAACATATCCATATATATTCTCTAAGTATCCTCAATATAATATTTTCCTCCCTTGCATCACATATCTACTAATTCCTAATTGGTCTCTCGAAAATACATTTTTCCATTACATTTTCTGTATAACAAATGAAAATATTAAGACGCGAATGTTTCTTTTGAACATAAAACAAACACTTCTACTGTCCTTACTGCGATGAAAAAATATTGTGAGGGCTTGGCTCATCAGTGGTGAATCCTCCCAGAGTTTTCGCCAATTTAATCCACCAGACCGCTTCTCGGAGCTCTAATACTGTATTGGATCATTCTGCTTTTATATGCTACACTGAAGGGTGGAATCTTAGAAAGGGTATTTAAGCAAACTATGGACATAAGCTTTTAGGACAGTAAAATTACATATGAATATTTGTTAAATATTACTCTTTCTGCTAGTTTAAGAACAAATTGGGATAGAGAGGAGCGCTGTATAAGACTTATACACAAAGCATTAGCACGCCATCTGACCGTATTTAATGTGAAGTTTTATTTTTCAAATAAAACTACTCCCTGTTGTCCTTGCTGCAATGAAAAAAAAAGGGAAAACCTGGCTCATATAAAATAAAAGGATTTAAAAGCGCGAATGTTTCTTTTATACATAAAACAAACTTCTACTGTCCTTACTGCGATGAAAAAATATATTGGGAGGGCTTGGCTTATCAGTGGTGAACCCTCCCAGCGGTTTCGCAAATTTAATCCACCAGACCGCTTCTCAGAGCTCTAATACTGTATTTGATCATTCTGCTTTTATATGCTACACTGAAGGATGGAATCTTAGAAATGGTTTTCAAGTAAACTATGGACATAAGCTTATAGGACAGTAGCATTACATTTAAATATTTGCTTCGAGCAATGCTCTTCCGCAAACTATAAAGACAAGGCCAGTTAGGCATAAATTAACACAAAGCAATAACGCGCCATCTATACATATAAAATAAAATGACTTAAAAGCACGAATGTTTCTTTTATACATAAAACGAACTTCTACTGTCCTTACTGCGATGAAAAAATATATATGAGACGCGACAAACCCTGGCTCATCAGTGGTGAACCTTTCTTGCGGTTTCGCCAGTTTAATAAACCATACCTTTCTAATATTGTATTGGACTGTTTTATAATTCCTGCACTTTAGAGGAATTCTTAGTTACGGCAGTGTATAATCTTTGTACATAAGTTTGTAGGGGACAGTAGTAGCATAGCTCTCCCGCAAACGAATACAAACTAAGCAATTTGGCATATATTGAACACAAGACAATATATATATAGCCATCTATATACAGAGTGATCCAAAAGTCTTGCACAATTTTAAAAATTATTAACTCGGAGAATATTTGCGCTAGAGCAATGCGGTAAATACCATTGTGTTCAGGATGCAATGGGTATTTTTAAGGCAAATAATGAAAAATTCGAAATTTATTTGAGTTACAATTTTATTCGCTAGATGGCGCTCTACCAGAATCAGAGATTCAGCGGTCAAATTGTTTGATAAACTGAAAAAATATAACTGATCGACACGTATTTTTCCTTTTTGAATACCAGGAAAGAACCCTAATAATATCAAATGATAAATTAATAAAACACCATTTTGTCAAAATTAGAAGAATTGGATGACGATTTTTAAATACAATCCGAGATATGTAAAATAGGTAAATGCAAATTAAAACATGTAGCAAAAAAAAAAAAGATATTTTAGATGCGGTTTGCTGGAATCCTCTCAGCGATTTTAAATTTCGAAGATAATAAATTTATAATTTTTTAATTCAACTCTCTCTCAGTATCGATTATATTTATTTTAATTCATTTGAAAAATATTTATCTATCTCTGATAAATTATTTTACTCTGGAATGCCGTCACTACAGGATAAAGCACTCTTGGTGAAATTTTTTATTGCAATTCAGAATCTGCCACTGAAGCTTTAAGAGCGCTTCGTACCTTTAAAGGTATTCGAAGTGGTAAAGGACCAATGAGTTGCTACTCTCTATAAGGCAAATGATAAATATTTTTGAGAAGACTGGATCTCTAGAAGCAAAACCTCGGAGTGGAAGGCCATCGACATGCAAGTTAATGACTGTTACGGTTTCGCAGAAGGTTGAAGGTATTTTGAGCCACGTATGGAGAAGTAAAGGCTCGACAAGTTTCTCGACAAACGGGGATTTCGTATGGAACAGTTTGGAGAGCACTAAGAATTTTTCTTAAAAAATACTCATACAAAATTCAAAGATTTCACGAGCTAAAAGTCGGCGATTTTGAGAAGCGTCAAGAATGCGCTGCATGGGTTTTCCGACAAACTGATATTGATGAAAACTGGTTGTCGAATGTTCTGTGGACAGATGAAGCTCACCTTTCTCTAAATGATCATCCTGTATATAGATAATAAATTAATTTATAATTAAAAAATCAGTACGATTTTAATTTTTATAATAAAAATAAATTGAGCTGCTAAATCCCCTTGTAAAAATTCTATGAACTTTGAATTTACATAAATATTTTGTAGTAAAAGTTATTCATACATCTTTCAGGCAAGTCCTCCACTTTATTGCTATATGCTCTTGAGCGATGGTAAACTTGTGAATTGTTTTTATTATTGCATCTCCCTATAAGGATATTTCTTGAGTGTATTTGGAATGAAGAAACTGATTATTGGAGAATATTTGTCCCACATACTCTGTTTAACCTTGGGTGGAGGAGGTGTTCCACTTGAAAGGCACCAACCCGTTAAACCTCACTCCGCCGTCTTTAGAGGACTGTATTCTTTGTTTTCTCTGAGGGAAGATCCGACTGCCGGCGACCTAAGGATGAGGGAGGCTCTGTTCTTTGGAGGATGCGGTACCTCGCACACGGGAGTACTTTTACCAACTCACAAGGATTAGACTGACACTACTAACTGGTGACTACTACTTTATTTTCCATCACAATTTATACATCTCTAAATACACACGTGACCAAACGTCCGTGGTCAAATTAAATTAAAACAATATAAACAAAATAATAAACACATAGATTGAAAATAGAATAAACCTCAACATACTCTATGACAAGTTGCATCCTTTTGATTAGGGGGGAAACATTTCTTTTAAATATGAAAATTCTAAAAGCATTTAAGAAGCTTGATCTGTGATAATAGATTTAACTTTCTATAAAAACAAACGTCTCCTTTGCCGACGCCTCGTCCTTGTACTAAGATCAGTTGAATAAATAGGTCATCTTTTAATCGTGGAACTAAGTTGTCGATGACCTGCGCCATCTTTATTTCATCATAATTTATTCCGATAGATGGTGTAAGCCATCAGCAACTTTTATTTGCACGATCGGACCTTTTTATGTCATTTATCCACCTTATTCTAGTAAAATATCAGTTTTTTACTATTTATATACACACACATACATACAGGGTCCATTATAAAAGTAATGAGCATAATGTTATTGTGACGCGACGATAGATAGCAGCACGGTAAAACCGTGGGAAATGTGCTGGAGGGATATGCCCTTTCAATCCATGCAGCCGTCAGTTGAGTTCGAGCAGTGTGAGGGGAGATACATGCCTCCGCTTGAAGTGTGTTTTCAACTTTTGTAACATAGCGCGATGGAGCGTTCGTTTGAATAATGATACACCATAAAGTTTGCGTGAGGCTTGGAAAAAATGCAACCGAAACATTTCAGATGCTGATAAAAGCCTTCAAGGACGATTGCATTTCAAGATCACAGTCTGGGAAGTGACACAAGGCGTTAAAGGGGGGCCGGGAGGAGGTCGCCGACGAACCCCGTTCAGGACGCCCAACAACGGCCAGAACTGACGAGAACGTGGATCGTATGCTCGAAGTTTTGCGTACCGACCGTCGATTAAGCATCCAGCAAATTGCTGACACATTACACATGTCCACATTTGTGGTACATGGGATAGTGACCGAGGATCTGCAAATGCGTAAGGTCTGTGCGAAGCTTGTGCCGAAAGTGTTGACGCAAGACCAGAAAGAACTTAGAGTTTTGCGCTGTAAAGAATTGTTGGATTTGATTCAAAATGAACCGGACTTTCTGAACTCTGTAGTAACCGGAGACGAATTCTGGATGTTTGAATACGACCCAGAGTCGAAAAGGCAGAACTGTGCATGGCACACAAAATCATCCCCACGCCCCAAGAAAGCGCGAATGAGCAAGTCGCGCATCAAAACGATGATCATTGTATTCTTTGACATCCGAGGAATAGTCCATTGTGAGTTTGTACCGCAGGGACAAAACTGTAAACTCAGCCTTTTACCTGGAGGTGCTCAGGAGATTGAAACGCCGGATCGCACGAGTGAGAACTGACATTAAAGACACGGTCAAGCTCCACCATGACAATGCCACCAGCCACACAGCCTTCATCATTACCAACTTCCTGGCCCGGAGCAACACCTCGGTGATCCCTCTCTCACCCTCCTTACAGTCCCGACTTAGCTCCATGTGACTTCTTTTTGTTTCCGCGACTCATGAGAGAGATGAAAGGAAAACATTGGGAAACCGTGGAAAACATCCAACACCATGTTACAACGTTCTTGAGAAGCATTCCTTTCGAGGAGTTTCAGGGTGCCTTTCAGGCGTGGCCAACGCGTCTCCGCAAGTGTATTGATGCAGGAGGAATGTATTTTGAAGAATATTGAACATTCGCACAAATTACGATCAATAAATGTATTTTGCCAGTAAATGTTCATTACTTTCATAATGGACCCTGTATATATTAAAAACAAAGTAGGCATATCCTGATCAGGAGCACAAGTGCTTTTTAGATAGCAGAGCGCCATCTGGTGGAACAGAAATAAACTAAGCATTGATTTAGCCTATTCCCTGATATTTGGCCAACCTAATTTCTTGATGAATCAAGAAAAGCCATCCACGAACGCGTTTCGCGCTGTTGGTGCTCGTCAGCGCCATGTGAAATATATGTAAATTTTTTTTTACATGTTGAGCGTATTTACGTAAGTTGGGCCTTACATACCCATTTCTTGGTTTCTCAAGAAGCCTATAGGACCAAAAATGCCTTTTCTTGATTTATCAAGAAATTGGGTTGGCCAAATATCAGGGAACAGGCTAAATCAATATTTAGTTGATTTCTGTTCCACCAGATGGCGCTCTGCCATCTAAAAAGCACATGTGCTCTTGGTCAGGATATGCCTTTTTTATTTTAAACATATATATATATATAAAGATAATTTACCATTTAAATAGTACCACTCTTCTGAATCATTTTTTAAAATACCATATTTTACTTTTAAAATTTAAAAACATGTAATTAGTCAAATCATTTTTATCTTAGCGCTTTTATAACATCATATGCAAAACAGTTGGCCGAGAACACCATCTAACAGCATTTCCTCTTTCTAATTTACCTTTATATCTCACTACAATATACAATGTCGATTCTCCACTATACTTTGGTGAATAACCCCAATACCCTATAACTTTACATTTCCATATTTAAAATTTCACAATTGTGTTTGCTATTTTCTTATGTTATTATTTTAGAAATTTGCATTTTAACAATTATTTTGTTGCGTGTAGGTAAATACCTAAAAGAGAGTCTAACAAATATATATATATAACGATGCAGAAGTAAGACATCGTTTGTTCCCTGATCTAAATCATTTAACTCTCTTACATCTGCCACTATTGTATATATATATTTTATGAACTCTGTCGAATAATACATGCAAATTTGTAAATATTCAATTCTAAGATCTAATTTGTTTGTTGTTTTGTTTGTTTCCTCTGTAATAGACACAAATATTCCAATATCGCGCCTGGTTGATTAATAAAATGAAAATATATAAATTTATCAAGGCCAAAATATGTAAATTTTTAATTCTTATTTTAATTCACCTTGACTTTTTTTCTTTTTAAATGATTATTCATTATTTACTTTAGATTGTCAACTCTTAACATGCTTACTCCTTTTTGTCATATTTTGCTTTTTGTACATAATTACAGTTTGTCTACAATTTATTGATTTTTATATAAATTCTCATTTTCTGACAATCATCTAATATATTAGTATTGCCAACTATGTGCCCAATAAAGGCTTTTGTTGTTGTTGTAGTATTGCCAACTATTTTTCTGTGCCATCCATATAGCTAATACCCTATCAGAGTTTTCAGTTGTAAAGTTTTAAGCAATCTCCTCCAAAGATACTGAACTCTACATAGCAATCTATATACAAATATTTTCGTCATCTTTTATTTTCATGTGTCATGTTTATTTTTATTCTCCAAATATTAGTAGTTATATTTATTTTTTAAATTTATTCAATTTTCAAATTGTAGATATTTTTGCTTTCGATTTTTACTTTATTTATTATTACCAAGTTGTTTTGTTTTTAAATCATTTGTGATTTATTGAATTTGATTAATTTCTAATGGTAGTCGTGTTTTTATTTCAATTGCTATTTATAACTTTTATTATAATTGTATAAATAGGTTTGTTACATATTTCCATATTTTTATTTTCAACGAAAAAATGATCTGCCAAAAGTCAATAAATATTTTAAATGATCTGTTATATTTCAGTAATATATTTGATTCCACACACAATATCATCACGCCTCCAACAGAGGTTACAGTTGTAAAGTTTTAAGAAATCTCCTCCAAAGATACTGAACTATACATACGAGTATAGCATACGAGTCGTAGCTATTTTTATAACAAAATATTCGTTATCTTTTACATCATGTGTCATACTTATTTTTATTCTCCAAATATTGCTAGTTATATTTATTTTTTAATTTATTCAATTTTCTAATCGTAGATTTTTTTGCTTTCAAATTTTACTTTTTATTTCTCATCACCAGGTTGATTTGTTTTTTTTTAAGTGTGCTTATTATTAAATTTTATTAATTTCTATTGGTAGATATTTTGTATCTCTCTAAGAAAATTCTTAATTACGTTAATTATAATTGTATTTATAGTTTTGTGACATATTTTAATTTTTCACAAGCAGAAACAAAGTTGCCAAAAATCAACAAATAGTTCGTTATCTGTTATATTTCAGCAATCTGATTCCAATACCATCACCATATCCATATAAATAATACACTAACAGAGTTTTTAGTTGCATAGTTTTAAGAAATCTACTCCAAATATTCATATCAAATTATAATATTAACTTATTTAAACTCATTTTGTTTCTCTTTTGCTGGATGTTATATATGTATATCCAGACATTAACCTCATGGTTCCATTGCCTGATATTACTAGTGAAGACATTTGGTGTACCTAAAGTATGAGTAGTCTCAAACCTCTTACCACCGTCATTTTCATGACCAGTACTGTATGTACAAGAAGTAAAAACAAAATATACCTTTTACACATACACATTCACTTTGTTCTTCAAATAAAAGACACTTCGGGCAGACAATAAAAAGATTTACTGGTCGAAGTGTCTTATATTTGAAGAACAATGAATGCCGGCCAGGCAGCCTCTACCTACGACAATCACTTTGAATGTGTTATTAATATTACACTAATATTATCGCCGTATAGAACTTAATTTTGAGAAACAGAGTCCAATTGCTAGATGCTATCCAGCTACCAGAATTTCAAGAACTACATGTAGGAATATCACCACACAGTCATCAAATACAATCAATCCTATAATCATAATAATATTCCTTGAGAATCTTGTCAGATATAATCTCTATCATAGATGAACCATTAATTTTACTTTGTAAAAAATGTTTCATTTTCTGGAATTATAAATCAATCATATCCCAACATCATATGAAATTGTGAACATGAATTTCTTATTTTCATAGCTTATAACATATTTAAAATATATATCAAATTTATTTTAGTTTGTAAAATTATTCAGTTTCCTGGGACACGAGTCTTCAACAATTGGTCAGTTCTAGGGCCCTAGCTTTGCTGGCGCCATCAGGTCAGATCCGATGGTGGGGTTAGTAAAAGCTAGAAGTGGAATAGGACTTCTCAGGACCATTTAGGGCTCCTGGGGGGTGAACCGCCAAAAAGGGTAACGCGCCGAGGCAGGTACTTCCAGAGTGGTGAGGAAACTCTGCCGGATAAAAGTTTATTTTTTCAGGAGATACCTTTTATCCAAAATAATATATATATATATATATTAATAATGCATTGATATATATATAATAGAAATATAATTTAAAGTGATAAAATGCACACACTTTGAGAAAAAATGTCAAACTTTTATCCAAGGTAGGATCAAAACATTCCAGAACTTTTTAAGAATTAATTATTTATTCATAGTATAGTAATTTAAACATGAATTTTTCAAAATAGGAGCCTTGTTTATCTACACATTTTTTCCAGCATGAAAAAAGCTGTTGAAATGCTAGTTCAAAGTCAATTTTTCTAAGCTTGTTTAGCTCCACCGTCGCATTTTCAATTACTTCTGATGACAATGAAAAGCGCCTCCCTTTTAACGTCATTTTAAGTTTTGGAAAGGAGAAGAAATCGCATGGGGCGATATCAGAAGAGTAAGGAGGATGCGGCAAGACAGATACAGAGTGTTTGGCTAAATAGTCTTGAACAATAATGGCTCTATGAGCAGGGGCATTATCTTGTAGCAATTTCCACTGTTTTGATATAAAAAGTTTGTTTCTTTTTCTTCTTATCGCATCACGAAGGCGCACAAGTATTTCTTTGTATACCTGTTTATTAATAGTTATCCCCTCTTTAATAAATTCATAATAGACAAGTCCTTGTTAATCGAAAAACACTGCAAGCATTACTTTTCCTTTGGACTTGTCAAGACAAACTTTCTTCCTCCTTGGAGAACTTGGTGTGTGTCATTCGAGTGATTGTTTTTTAGTTTGTGGATCAAAAAGAAAGCACCATGTTTCATCACCAGTTATTATTCTTTTTGAAAATTCAGAATCATTATTTGCAGTTTAATTAAATCTTTTTTAAATTAATAATCTAGTTTCTCTTTGTTGATCTGTTAAATTTCGTGAGAAAATAACCACAAAGTTTTATCACGTTTATATTATCACCAATAATTTTTTGGCAACTACCACACGAAATTCCAAGTATTTCTGATATATTATCAATAGTAATTTTTCTATCAGCAACAATTAAATCACATTCCTGTCCAATATTGCGATCCGTTGTTGATGCCAATGGCCGACCTGACCTTGAATCATCTGCGATGCTCTTGCGGCCATCTTTAAAACGTTTATACCAGAAATAAACCTGCGTTCGTGACAAATTTTCGTCTTCATAAGCCTCATTCATTAATGCTAATGTCTATGTAAAAAACCTTTTTAAATTTACACAAAATTTAATATTTGCACTTTGCTCAAATGATGAAATTGCAGAAACCGACGCGAGCTAACTACTTACAACAAAAATATGCCTAAAATGAAAACTACGCATGAGAATTTACTGGCGTTACTAAATTAAATTATAGTTTGGGCATTATGATTTACAGTAAAATTGATTTTACATTTTAAAAAAGTTGTTTATATTTTATTTTTTTAAAGTTTGGGAACTTTTTGATTCTACCGTGTATTTCGCTATACACTCATCTTCCTTGTTACTGTAATAATAAAATCTCCTCCTTTCAATGTGAACTCGTTCTGGATTCTTCTACGGCATCACTAGTGAACAATCTACATCCCAACATATAACAATATGACAATCGAGAAGGCGCCATAATCGTTTCTCGGCGTGCCGAGAGGAGACTAAAAGAGTCATTGGATTTTCTTAATCTACCAGAACACACTGTTTAACATTTGCACAGAAGCAGTCTGATGAGGTCGACAGTGACGAAGAAGGAACGTCTGCAAGAAAAAGCACTCGCGTCGATCGGAAAGGGTAAGTGACGAATAATTTGTCAAATGTCAAGATTGATGGAGACCCTGGAAAAAAGACAATGAGAGCCATAGACAAGAAGTTGGGTATTGACCTATTACAATTAGAACTTTCCATTAGAGCAACTATGGTCTCAAGCCTATGCCCTTTAGAAATACCAATTGATGACTGAAGCTATGAAGGAAAGCAGAAAAGGAAAGGCTACTGCTTTCCTCAGAAACCTGACACATGACTCTTGTGGCGTTCTGAGGTTCCTCTCTGATGAAAAGAACGTTGAATAGGACCAAATATAAATGCCAGGAATGATCGTTGGATTTGTAAAGACCCCTCAAAGGCACCTTTCGTGATGCACACGAGATTCCCTGCTCCCGTGATCTTCTTTGGCGTCATCAGCACTGAAGGAGATGTCATGTCTCCCCACTTCTTTGAACAGGGCTTCAGGGTGAACGCTGACACCTACATCAATGTCCTGGAGGCCGTTTTAAAGCCTTGAATGCACAAGGTGGCCCCAGAAAGGAAGTTTTTCTTTTAACACAAATCAGGTCTGGTCTATAAGGCAAAGAAGACAGACTTGGCTGACATTTAACATCCCCAGGCACTGGAGATCCGAGTTTTACTCTATTCAACAGCATAGACTAAAAAATTTCTTCTCTAATATTTTATACATTATCTGCTAGACCTTTTCAGGCCGAGTTAATACAAAATTAAACACCCAAGTGTGAGAGACCCTCGTAGACATATTCCCAGGAAAAACCGATGTCATCTACGCAAAGTTTGTCGCAACTAAAATACTTTGAAAATTACTCCAAGACCAAATAACCCTTGTACCTCAACTACATAAGCGTTAAGAGGTAATTATTATGAACACCGAGACTGAAGGATTGTACACACAAGACCAACTTTTAGTCAGAATAGTGCACCTGAAAACGCTCTCCGAGTAGAAGAACTCGACACCTAATTTCGAGGCACCTATTCTTCATCACTACGTGGAACGCATCACAAGAATTCCAAATTTTTGAACCTCTACCTCAGCACTCTAAGATCACATCCAGTGCTCCAGTGACGCCCAGCTACCCCCGATGCTCCTATCAGCCTTCAAGTACTGCAAAGGCATCACAGGTACACCTGATGGGATGGTGGCGAAAGGTAGGGAGGCGCTATGCAGGCTGTCTAGATTGTCTCTGAACAGAAGGGGAAAGGAGGGTACAATTTTAAGAACCTTTACCTTTCCTACGTCGAGTTAATACTACTATACTACGCTTCCAGGGCCTGGTGGCAGCGAAATAGGGACCACAAGGTAGCATCGGTAAGGGTGCAAAGGACGGCGGCCGTTGGGATCACAGGGAGATACCATACTACCAGCACAGGTCCTCGCTGGGTTAGTCCCCCTGGGGTTGAACTTAGAGGAGGAAGCCATCAGGAAAAACATTTGGATAGATAGGAAAGACGCCTTGTGGTGATAGAAGTGCCATGGAATGAAAGAGGGCTTCGAATAAACTAGCATCATTGAAGGAAATTAGTTGGCAGATAGGCTCGCGAAGGATGGATGCCAGAAAGAAGTATCAGTGGATTTCCCAATAACCAGGAAAGAGGTGTATAGGAGAGTCAGGGGGCACGTCCAGGGCCTGTGGTTAGACAGATTTAGGAACAGGGGAAAAGAGGGAGGTATACAATTGGGTGAACACATCCAAGTACTATGTAAAGGCTATGTCCCTCAAACTTAGTGGTATCGGGACATGGATTCTTCCCCAGGAGTCTCCACAGATTTAAAAATTAAAAACAATCCTGATTGCATCTGTGGAGCACGCCATTGTCCAAGCACGCCTTGGATTGTCCAAGAGTGGTGGGTGTGAAAGAGGAGAGAAGAAGAGCGGGGAACGCTATCGAAACTGAGCTGCTGGGATTTCACAATAAGCTTCTTGAGAAAGCCCACGACGTGGCAGCTGAACTTTATCTCAGCTGTGGGTGAACAGGGTCGACCAGTGGCCGCGGTCCCTGCTGGACACAGTAGATAGTTTCTCTATTGTGCTGTGACTGAATGCCACCGGTATATAAATCCTTCTAGGTGCTTTAATCTGGGAGTTGGTTTTTCCAGTACCAAATCCGAACCCCAGTTTGGATCCCGTTGCTTGGCTATTGAGCAGGATAGCAGCTAAGGTAATGCTTAGCATGCCAGCTTATGGACCTAAAGATTTGGGAGGCCATCTGCCTCTAGAATGTATTGTTCAATTCTGCCCATATATGAGACAGTAGGACGGAATCTTAGGTATGTTATACTCTATAACAAAAAAATCGACGCACCAAGAAGCAGTTGTCCGATTTATATGAAAATACGTATACAAAGAGGTTTCGACCAAACATGCAAATGATTGAAATTTGGTGGCCGTTTTATGCAAAGCAAGAGCTCCAGCGCATCTGAACTGCGCATCCAGCACGAGCATTCTAGACTCAATATTCGGCGCGGCACGAGCTGATTTTCAGAATTTCCGTTTAATATTTTAGCAGTACACCTATTTCTACTGTATCAATGCCTCGCCGAAAGATTCGTGCTCATTACGAACATATGTCAGAGTTTGAAACTGGTCGTGCCATTGGATTGAAAGAGGCTGGTTGTTCTAATCGACTAATCGCGCGACATCTGTGTCGAAGTGATGCGGCTATTAGGCGATGTTGGCAAAAGTGGGTCAACAACGGAAGATTGCAACGTCAGGACAGCAGCGGTCGACCAAGGGCAACAACAGAACGGGAGGACAGAGCAATTGTCAGAATGGCTGTCGCAACACCGGAATCCACGTTATCTATCATCCAACGTGTGACCGGCACACAAGTGTCCAAAATGACCATCAACAGGAGCCTGAGAGAACGGAATCTAAGAGCTCGCCGACCGTTACGATGCCTACCCCTCACACCCGTGCACCGACAAGTCCGACTACAGTGGTGTCGGGAGCGATCAACTTGGAACTGCGCTGACTGGGGACGTATAGTCTTTAGTGACGAGTCCCGTTTCTTACTGTGTCCTGACGACCGTCACAAACGTGTCTGGAGACGTCCTGGGCAGCGTGTGGATCCTGGCCTTACTGTCGAACACCACACAGGTCCACAACAGGGCGTTATGGTCTGAGGTGACATTTCATTTGATAGCAGGACCCCATTGGTAGTCATTCCTGGCACCCTGACAGCACAACGGTACGTAGATGACATTCTACGGCCTGTTTTGTTGCCGTTCCTCTCACATCACCCCGGGCTTACTTTTCAACAAGATAATGCCCGGCCACACACGGCACGTGTTACTACGGATTGTCTTCAATCTTGCCGAACTCTTCCGTGGCCAGTAAGGTCGCCTGATCTCTCGCCCATAGAGCACATCTGGGACGTGATGGGAAGGCGATTGCAACCATCCCGGAATGTTGACTATTTAGCCCGACAGTTGGAGACAATTTAGCAAGAAATCCCGCAGCACACCATCCGGAATCTTTATCAGTCCATGACAAGCCGGGTGGCAGCCTGCATCCAGGCCAAGGGGGGTCCAACGACATATTGACATTCTCAATTTGTGACGATCAAACTCTGAAATAAAACAATTAATTGTTCTGAAATTTTAATCGTTTTCCCCCCTATATATGCTCTTTACATACACCAATTTTTGTCCTAATCTGACAACTCCTTCTTGGTGCGTCGATTCTTTTGTTATACAGTGTATTTTAGCACACTATGGACATGTGTTTTTAGGGCAGTAGAATATCACATATATATTTGCATCGAGCACTGCTCTTCAGAATACAATTCTTCTCTGATGAACCAAGCCCTCTCATTATTTTTTTATCGCAGTAAGGACCTTAGAGATGTTTGAATTATTTGTGAGAGAAATGCTTAATGGTTTTATATCTCATGTTTAGATGCCCCTTTTATGTCTTTTAACTAAATATGTATCTAAGAAATAAAAGTACTTAAAAGCACTAATGTTTCTTTTTCGCATAAATCAAACCTCTCTACTGTCCTTACTGCGATGAAAAATATTGAGAGGGCTTGGCTCCTCAATGGTGAAACCCTACCAGACCACTTATTCGAGCTCTAATACTGTATTGGACTATTCTGCTTATAAATTCTACACTGAATGGTGAAATATCAGAAATGGTATTCGAGTAAACTATGGACATAAGCTTTTAGGACAGTAGATTACATATAAATATTTGCATCGAGCAATGCGCTTCAGCAAACAGGTGCGTTATTGCTTTATATTAATTTATGCCTAACTTGTCCTTATTGTTTGAGGAAGAGCCTCGCTCGATGCAAATATTTATATGCAATTCTACTCTCCTAAAATCTTATGTCCATAGTTTAACAATATAATACATATTCATTCCTGCCTAGGCTGCTTGCTGATTTTGTTCAATTAAGTTTACTTAAATACTATTTCTAAGATTCCACCCTTCAGTGCAACGTATAAAATCAGAATAGTCCAATACAGTATTAGAGCTCTAAGAAACCGTCTGGTAGATTAAATTGGTAAAACTCCTGGAAGAGATCCACCACTGATGAGCCAAGCCTTCCCAATATTTTGTAATTTCAGTAAGGACAGTAGAAGTTTGTTTTGTGTATAAATGAAACATTCAAGTTTTTAAATACTTTCATTTCTTATATATAGATGTGGCCTTATTGCTTTATATAAATAATTATCTGTTGAATCTCAATGGACCTGACTGAGGCGCCATTGTTCAAAAGAGGTTGATTGCTGCGACAGCAATTTATTCCAATTTGACTACCTAAAATCCACAGTACATTATATCTAGCTCTTTTAAATCCAAAATTGGCGCTTTCTTAGATGGGTTTGCTGTTAATGTTTTTCTCAATTATTCCAAGTACGCATGGGATTAGTCAAGATAGCATATAATTATCTTTTCTCTATATATGCGACGCATATCAAGACTTTATACTTAAAATTATATAAAAGGGCTGTTTAAACCGATAATTATTTGATTGCGGTTCATTTTTATCTCGTAAATATACCAAAAATGCCCACTTCTGAGACATTCTATTGTGCTTTTTTCCCAAGTACACGTGGTACATAGCATTATCAACAGAAGTTGCGCAACTTGTGCACAAGTGAA
This sequence comes from Cordylochernes scorpioides, assembly GCA_030710605.1. Classification (NCBI taxonomy): domain Eukaryota; kingdom Metazoa; phylum Arthropoda; class Arachnida; order Pseudoscorpiones; family Chernetidae; genus Cordylochernes; species Cordylochernes scorpioides. The sequence goes on from CP092867.1 coordinate 127,511,710, forward strand.
TATGCTGTTTGAAAATTTCTAGTTAAAAGTTGTCAGAGCTCTGTCTATTTACACGGATATACTGAAATCTCGGAGACCATTGACACCGAAAAGTGGTCAATTCTACCTTTTAAACATATATTTATTTTGTATTTGGTTAGCAACTTTTAAAACAGCTACAAATATCGAAGTTATTTAATCATAAATAATTTCTGACATATTTAACCTATATGAAATTCACTAATAGCAAACTATATAAATGCGTATATAATTATTCTAAATCTTTCCATAGCTTTGTCTTCAATATTGTTATGACGCCTTTCAGCGGTCGTTGTTTGCGTACAAGGTTTAATGTAGGTTCATTGTGGATACAGATTAGTTCGATATACTTTATTGCCAGGAGCTGTTAATGGGATTGAGAACTAGCTACATTTAGATGGACTTGTCTCATATGTCCGCTATCAGAAGGATCTTCCTTGTCAACGTTCCGCTCCATGCTGTCCACGTCCAGCCTGTGCTACACCACCTTGTAGGCCGCTCCGATGCCGTGGTCCTGGTACCGTCTTGCAGGATCATCCACACTCCTGGAGGCAACTCTTCGCGTCTTCCACTCTCCGCAGATGTGACCAGACTCTGACTTCCCTCCCACACGAATGTCATTTTTTGGCACCTGTTCCCCTGACACATGGCCATCCCCTGCAGCTGGAGTACACCCATCTTCCCCAACTTTGGAATCTTGGCTTCTCAGATAGTTTGTCTTCCATTTTACAACAAATACGAAAATATATAACACTCTCAAGAATTATACCACCTGAATTATCTATCTATAAGAATATGATATCCAAACCATAGCTATAAGAATTGTATGTATTCATTGTACAACATTCATAATAAGGTTTTACATGTATAGAAAGTAGTTTTAGATGAGATAAAACAACCTCCCCTCGCGCCATGATTACTTAGGTTACATGTGAATGCCCTCCTTTTTGAAACCACACTTTTCACCTAAAAATCGGATTTCATATATAGTACCTATGACATATTAATAAAAGATTTTCTAACATTTGAATTCTGTTAGAGACAGCAATTTTTTTGACAATAAATAAGCTTTTATTAATTATTTAGTCCCTTTGACATTTAAAAAATTAATTTCGTTATTTAATGCTTTCTAACATTTTCTTAATATATATCCAGACATTAACCCCATGGTTCCATTGCCTGATATTACTAGTAAAGACATTTGGTGTACCTAAAGTATGAGTAGTCACAAACCTCTTACCACCGTGATTTTCATGACCAGTACTGTATGTACAAGAAGTAAAAACAAAATATACCTTTTACACATACACAATCACTTTGTTCTTCAAATAAAAGACACTTCGGCCAGACAATAAAAAGATTTACTGTTCGAAGTGTCTTATATTTGAAGAACAATGAATGCCGGCCAGGCAGCCTCTACCTACGACAATCACTTTGAATGTGTTATTAATATTACACTGATATTATCAAGTCGCCGTATAGAAAATAATTTTAAGAAACAGAGTTCAATTGCTAGATGCTATCCAGCTACCAGAATTTCAAGAACTACATGTAGGAATATCACCACACAGTCATCAAATACAATCAATCTTATACTCTTAATAATTTTCCTTGAGCATCTTTGTCAGATATCATCTCTATCATAGATGAACCATTAAATTAACTTTGTAAAAAAATGTTTCATTTTATGGAAATATAAATCAATCATATCCTAACATCATATGAAATTGCGAACATGATTTTCTTATTTTCATAGCTTATAACATATTTAAAATTTATATCAAATTTATTTTAGTTTGTAAAATTATTCAGTTTCCTGGGACACGAGTCTTCAACAATAGGTCAGTTCTAGGGCCCTAGCTTTGCTGGCGCCATCAGGTCAGATCCGATGGTGGGGTTAGTAAAAGCTAGAAGTGGAATAGGACTTCTCAGGACCATTTAGGGCTCCTGGGGGGTGAACCGCCAAAAAGGGTAACGCGCCGAGGCAGATACTTCCAGAGTGGTGAGGAAACTCTGCCGGATAAAAGTTTATTTTTTCAGGAGATACCTTTTATCCAAAATAATATATATATATTAATAATGCATTGATATATATATAATAGAAATATAATTTATTTATTCCCAGTTTCAAATAAGACACGCTATATCCGATCTGGGTAATTGCGCGTGAAAATATTTACAATAATTCATATTGTAGTAGAATAGGTAACAGAATTGTCAAAAATAAAATAAACATTTAAGAAAAAAGCATTGAATAAACATATACACTAAAAAAATAAGCAACAACATAAGCAGATAGAAGAAATCGCAAGGTAGTTATTTACAATATGTTAAGCAATGATGGATGTTGATTTAATGAAGTTATCTGTAATAATTAGTATCGTGGAGAGAGGAAGTTGATCAAGTTGAGCTATTTACAATTTTATAAATTATTCACAATTATGTAAATCAAGTCGCATAGTAGTGTATTTCCTCAAGCTGCACGAAGCTGTCTATTTATGATAAAAAGTCTGCAGAACCTATTAAATTTCATATATCTTTCCCTATTTTAAACTATTTGACCCAGATGAGTTCTTTCCTTCTTGCTCTGCTGTCTTTGGTTTGACACCAGTGAGCATGAGTTCAGAATGTGTTCGGGGGTTTCTTCTTCCGCTCCACATGAGCATCTGGATGAATCTATTTTTCTAATTCTGAAGAGATATGATTTGAACTTACCATGACCCGTAAAGAATTGAACATTGTAGAAATTTGGTTTGACAAATTTTGGTATTTTAGAGGAGATGAAAAAAACGTTTGAAATTATTGTTGGATTCTTCATAGTGTATTCCTGTAATTTTCTTTCATTATAGTTAGCACGTCATACGTCATCCATTCACATATAGACCATCACTCTTCATATATTCAACCTTTTCATACGTCATCCAAAATTTAGAAATATTAAATTATTTCTCTTTGAAATTAAAAATGATTTTCCTAAATAAAAAGAAACTTATGCGGTTAAACTGGTTGTATAGCTTTATAATTATACGCCGCAGTCATTTATAAGTATTATTAGTCAGTTTAAATATTAGTTACATACGGAGAAATATCGTCCAGGATAGCCTAGTGGACATGGCACCTGCCCGGTAAGCAGAAGGTTGTGGGTTCGATTCCCGCTCCTGGACACTTTTATTTTTCCGTTCGCCATTACTCTTCATATTTTTTACCCTCCATACGTCATCCATTCATATATAGACCATCACTCTTCACATATTCAACCTTTTCATACGTCATCCAAAAGTTAGAAATATTAAATTATTTCTCTTTGAAATTAAAAATGATTTTCATAAATAAAAAGAAACTTATGCGGTTAAACTGGTTGTATAGCTTTATAATTATACGCCGCAGTCATTTATAAATTTATTTTCTGTTTGATAAATTAAAGCTATTGTATCCTATTTCATTTTTCAATATGTTGGATTCTATGTAATCTGTGAGTTTTGGTATTTGTGATAGTATATGTGTACAGTTTGACGATGTTGTGGTATAGGCCTGTGTGCAGTGTTTTAGAATATTATACTGCAGGGAATTTAGTTTGTCTTTGGCTTTCTTGCTTATAAATGGAAACCATATTGTTTGACCATATGTTATTGTACTCCGGAATATTGTCTTGTATAAAGTTAATTTTCGTCTTTATTCTAGACCTCATGCTTTCTTTATTAAACTGAGTAGGTAACCGCTAGCTCTAGTAGTTTTGTCGACGATTTCATTAATGTGTGGCATAAAGTCCAGCTTGTTCCTGTTTCGATGATTTTTCAAGGTCAATCCCAAGATCTTAAGGGTTTCAGGATGTCTCGCTATATTGCTATTAAGGATTTTTGTATCATTTATGCAATTATATGAATATAATATTTTCGTTGTATCTTTTGGTATCTGTAAGTTACTGCTTTCACAACAGGTATTAATTTTACTAAATTGTTAAATGCTGTCTTTAGTTCGCCATGGCTTTTGTTCCAGCATATTATAGTCAATACTGTTACCATCAAGATTAATGTTTAACAATTCTTCAATCAGTATGTTCCATAATGTGGAAGATAGTGGTTCTCCTTGTGAACATCCTTTAGTTAGTTTTTTAGTACTATTTATAGAGGAAGAATATTTGAAATTCACTGTTCTGTTGTTAAATAATGATTGTGTTATTATAATCGTTGTTTATGTTTTCCCGTTTTTTTTTCAGGCTGACACTAATTTATGAGTTTCTTCTTTTATAAATAGACTTTAATTTTCAATTTAGTTTTAACATTTTTCGCAACGTTCTCCAGTATTGATTTTGAAGTAGATATAAATTATTAAATAAAAATTATATTGATATATAAATATAAAGAAACAGATTAATCTTTGAATATTCGAATATAATAAATTTCATTATTTCGTATTCGTTTCATATTCATCATTTTACTCCAACGTGTTTATGTTCTGACTTTTGTTTAACTGTTAAAAATTAGAAATAAATTCAATTGAAAAATATCGAATTTTAAAATAAATATTTAACTTGATATTTTAAAACTTGATGTCTGAAGCAGACGATTGCTCCATCTGCCTGGGCACCATTAGCCAGGATAACCTCTGCCATCCCAGAAACTGCATACACCAATTCCACCTGGACTGTCTCAAGACATGGTCTGAGCAGACAAACTCCTGTCCAATATGCCGGAGAAATTTTACTGAGATTGTTTACAATGTCAGAGGTCCTGAGGACTATGAAATCATGGCGGTTGAGGACAAAGTCAATGCTACAGAGATGCTAGATGATAATCCTCAAGAAGTCCCTCAAGTGACACAATTCCTCCTTGATGTATTCGACCAAGATCATGATACTGATGATGATTCTGATGTTCTTCAAAATACTACTATATTTTTCTGAAAATAGAGAAATATATATTTAAATCTCAGATAATAAAAAGGTATATATTGGATTGAATAAAATATTTATTTACCAATATTTCGGTTGGCTGGACGCCAACCTTTGTCATGATATTACATTTTTGTTCAAACAAACTCAGCACCGCTTAATATTATAATACCACAATTAAAATATAAAATTTTAATTATATTAATTTTTTTTAAATATTTTAACTGTGATTTTATAACACTATATGAGGCGCTGAGCTTGTTTATACAAAAATGTAATTACTTGACAAAGGTTGGCGTTCAGCCAACCGATATATTGGAAAATAAATATTTTATTCAATCCAATATATACCTTTTTATTATTTAATTACTATATATATAAACGTTTTATAGAATATATTGAAAACTCATGATGCCTCCTTACTTTCAAATAGTGTGAATATTTCTTGTTTATAATAATATACAACATGATTATTGTATTCTTATATTTTAACAATCCAAAATGCCAGCCGATTACCTGCCCAACAGAAATATAACCATAATCACGCCTGAAGAATAGTCTAGGTTATAATGTTAATTTATCCTTCCATTCTATTTCTTTTATTTCAAAAGTTCTTAGGTTCAAATAAATTCATTATATAATAATATTATAAAAAAGCAAAAAGATTTAAATTACTTATTTTTCCTTTATAATTCTGTGTACTTTGAAGAATTTTATTAGTCTAAATAAAAACTATTTAGCCAAAAAGGAAAGGCTAATTCCTACTTTAATATTTTTTCCCTAGCCGGTGCAGCTTTAGATCTCTACATGTGCCATAGACGAATAAATTTGTTGTTATCAGCAATCACAGACGTCCATCTTTTTGGACATGTAGAAATTTGGAAACAGCTATATTAAAAGTAACAGCAACGAGGAAAAACCTCCACAATAATCTATTTTAACAATTTTTCTTATTATATATTTATATCCTATATATATATTTAAAAGTATTTAGATTGTGCATTCATTTTATATTTTTCACGAAAATATTTTCCGACTATAGAAAAAAAAGGGGTTATAGTTCAAGTGTGTCATTAGTGAAACGAGAATATAAGTAAAATCAAATGTATTTTAAAGGACAGTTTCCACTTGCAAAATTATCATTTTTACAATTACGCAACTATCCGGTAATATGACACCTCTCCCTAAAGGACACTTTAGCTCTACAATTAGGTGTTGTCCTTTACAGGGAGGTTCTACTGTATTTAGCACTTCTCTGGTAAGAGGACACCTCTCCCTAAAGGACACTTTAGCTCTGCAATTAGGTGTTGTCCTTTACAGGGAGGTTCTACTGTATTTAGCAACTCTCTGGTAAGAGGACACCTCTCCCTAAAGGACACTTTAGCTCTGCAATTAGGTGTTGTCCTTTACAGGGAGGTTCTACTGTATTTAGCAACTCTCTGGTAAGAGGACACCTCTCCCTAAAGGACATTTTAGCTCTGCAATTAGGTGTTGTCCTTTACAGGGAGGTTCTACTGTATTTAGCAACTCTCTGGTAAGAGGACACCTCTCCCTAAAGGACACTTTAACTCTGCAATTAGGTGTTGTCCTTTACAGGGAGGTTCTACTGTATTTAGCAACTCTCTGGTAAGAGGACACCTCTCCCTAAAGGACACTTTAACTCTGCAATTAGGTGTTGTCCTTTACAGGGAGGTTCTACTGTATTTAGCAACTCTCTGGTAAGAGGACACCTCTCCCTAAAGGACACTTTAGCTCTGCAATTAGGTGTTGTCAGGGAGGTTCTACTGTACTTGGTTTAAATCTACTGGATATTAATCAAACAAATGTCTGGAGATGTGTTTATTTATCTTTATTAAACCTAATCTCGGCTTTCGGGCATCTCTGCCCTGGAGTACATGGAAATATCTTTCACATATGTTTCTATGTTCTCCTGTAGACGGGCAAAGATGCCCGAAAGCCGAGATTAGGTTTAATAAAGATAAATAAACACATCTCCACAGAAACCTGTAGCATTTGTTTGATATTACATGTATCTATAAAAAATATATTGATATTTTTGAATTGGAAAAATAAATCCTATGCGCAAAGTTCGCCTCAAGATCAGCAGCCCCAAATCTAAAAACCAAAGAAATATTTACCGAAACAAGCTTTCAAAAACTGACTCCACTATTTGAATCCCATTTAGTTTTAAAATCTTCTGACCTTACTGAAATTCTATCTGAAATTCTGAGAGAACTTCGGGAAATAGAGCCATCACTCCTTAGAAGCGACATGGTATCTTCAATAGAAGGAAAATGGAAGCTTGTTCTTCACACTCAACTGCAGAAGGAGCTACAGCTTTGGCATCCGAGCTACAACAAAAGTCCCAGCTAACCGCTCCTGTAGCCAATATCTCATCAGAACGCGCATGACTAGAACACGGGCTGAGCCTCTCGAGAAGATCAGGCAACAACAGTCTTGAATGAGAGGATTCTAACTTTACGTGGAAAGATTTAGGCTGCAAGTACAGTACAGAGGTTGGTGTTCTTGTGAACATATCCTAGGTTTCATAAATATTTCCGAGTTACTAATTAAGAACAGTATTGGAGGTATCTGCGCGACACAGTGAGTTAATCATTGAAGGAGTGACTTGGCTCTTCGTTCTCTTTGGTCGGGGGCCGCTGCTCTTTTATATAGTATAGTGTCGTGCGTACACATGGCGTGCACTGTAGATAGGTACACAAGATGGGTACTATAAGGGAACATGGCGAGCAGCAGTCCTCTTAACAGTTCCACCACGAGAAGGTAGAGAACATGGGACCGCCTGAAACACACGGGTTAGACACGTGGGGACTTCCTTCATTTGCGCGAATCAGTTTCGAATGTTTGTCACCCGCTCTGATCTCCCTTATCGTACTTGAGGCGCATATGCCCGCTCTTACTCGACTGTGGCAGTCTCGACACCACAGTCTTGCGTACATGGTAAAGCTTCTTCTCGTTCCTCAGGGCTGAGGGGTCATTCTACTAATGGTTGGCTCTCAGGAAGTATCTCCCTAAACTATAAGAGGGGGGGGGGGTAGAGTATCTGCACGCAGGAAGTCAGAAACGGCTCATACCTGAACGAACGCCAAACTGGCAGCGGCTTCAGCGTCTCCTTAAAACGTAAGTGGTCATTAGTTACAATAAAGAGCTGACACAGGCCTGGAATTATAGAACAAGTTTTGGTGGTAGAAGTTGAAAGTTGAACAAGGTCCCTAGGGTTTAGGCAGCAACAATGAGAGGTTAAAAAATGTGACTTACCAGGCGTCCACCCATAAATACATTCGGTAACTTGCTTGACCTGGACGTGAAACATGAGATGTTAAATCCAAGTTTGGCACATCAACATCCATCTTGGCTAACCTGGGTGAGAATCTTTACTTCGGAGAACTTTTCACCTTCATGTGGAACAGTCATCTCCGAGGAACTGGAACACACAGCCTCCTCCCTCGATCTAGCTATACATACTTACTCTCTGGGCTCCACCATTGAAGAACAGAAATACACAACTTCCTTTTTATCTTTCTTTTATACACAATACTTAGAAGATGAAATGTCTTACGAGTTCCATTTATAAAGTATGAGTAAGAAATCAGAAATTATGTTTTCCAGGTAAAAAGAAACAGTTCACTCAGCGACACCTTCACACAGAATCCCACTTCTAACAACTGCAGCTGTTATACTACCGGTCAAGTCAATACAACAGCAGCGGTCTGGACTAAACTGATGGTTTCACTACTGATGAGCCATGCCTTTCCCCCAATATCTTAAATTTTGGTGAAGAAAAAATTTTAAATGAAAATATTTGTTACAATAATATAATACAAAGCAATAACGCGCCATCTATACATATAAAATGAAAGGATTTAAAAGCACGAATGTTTCTTTTATACATAATACAAACTTATACTGCCCATACTGCGATGAAAAAATATATTGGGAGGGCTTGGCTCATCAGTGGTGAACCCTCCCAGCGGTTTCGCCAATTTAATCCACCAGACCGCTTCTCAGAGCTCTAATACTGTATTGAACGATTCTGCTTATATACGCAGCGCTGAAGGATGGAATCTCAGAAATGCTTTTCAAGAAAACTATGGACATAAGCTTATAGGTTAGAAGAATTACATTCAAATATTTGCATCGAGCAATGCTCATCCGCAATCAATAAAGACAAGGTCAGTTAGGCATATTAGGTATATATTTGTGTATGGAACTATATAAAGACCCGCAGTTTCTCATCTAAAGAGCCGCATGTGGCTCGCGAGTTGTTGACCCCTGAGTGTTCTCAGACAGTAAATAGGAAGCTGGTAGCACCATAGTTAGCCGGGATGTGAAGCTGGTAGCACCGTAGTTAGCCGGGATGTGAAGCTGGTAGCACCATAGTTAGCCGGGATGTGAAGCTGGTAGCACCGTAGTTAGCCGGGATGTGAAGCTGGTAGCACCATAGTTAGCCGGGATGTGAAGCTGGTAGCACCGTAGTTAGCCGGGATGTGAAGCTGGTAGCACCATAGTTAGCCGGGATGTGAAGCTGGTAGCACCGTAGTTAGCCGGGATGTGAAGCTGGTAGCACCGTAGTTAGCCGGGATGTGAAGCTGGTAGCACCATAGTTAGCCGGGATGTGAAGCTGGTAGCACCATAGTTAGCCGGGATGTGAAGCTGGTAGCACCATAGTTAGCCGGGATGTGAAGGATGGTGAGTTTCCAGTAGAACTGGTTGCTATAAAGGATAGTACATGAGAGAGTATGTGTTTCCCAGAGAACTCAATACTCGGATTGCAGGTCTGTGCTGATATCCACTGGCCTGAAGCATGGTCAGATTGTGGAGTCCACTTCGGCGACTTCCACAAAGCTCACCCACAGTACCTCGTAGAAAGCTGTTGGACAATGGTGAAGCTGCCTCGACAAGAACGAAGTGGACGTCGAGCATTCAACATTGTCAAACCAACCCATCTCTTCACCTTTCTTTTATTACTTAATTTTTAATGTATATAATTAATTATATTATAATAAATTACCTTTTTTTTAAATAACTAATCAGCTATTTTTTAAAAAATATTTTCGAATGATATTCGTTTATTAAAATAATATTTTGAATAATAATTTTTAATTATAATTTTTATTATTATTATTTTTAATATTTTAACAGTTGGAATATTTTCGAAAATTATATTTTTTTTACTCTGTTAAAAAAAATTGACGGAAATTTTGAGGAAGGGATAAGAAGAAGAGAGGAAAGGCAGCAGTAGAAACAGATCGGGGAGAGGTTCTAAGAAAATCGTATAAAAATGTAGTTTTAAAATTTTAGTTGAAGAAATTTTCCAGCCCTCCAACTGAAGCATCAAAAAAGGCAAGTAACTTCTCATAATATATTTTTTAACAGGTTAATTTTATGTATATTTCCCCATTTCATTCTCATTGCCTATTTTATTCTTTTCTGTTTGACCATTCCAATAGAATAATATATATAAAAAAGTTTTGAATATCAACTTTGGCTTTGAGTCTTTAATTTGGTTTAGGGTCGATTATTTTTAACCCCAGTGCGTACAGGATATTTACAAGTTGTATTTGTTATTTCTGAAATCAGCTCACATCTTCAACATGAAATTGTGGAGATGCTGAGGGGAATAGACAGACGCTATTTTGGGTCGGAGGACACTCTCTCATCGAGGGCATTGAATTTATTGATGGACTGGCAAAGGAAGGATGCGATGGTCGTGGAATTTCCAATCCCCAGGAATGAGGTTTATAAGCGCATAAAGATAAATCCAGGATGGAGGGTGGGAACTGTACGTGAAGACTTCCCGTCGATTCTGACGAAAAAAGAGGGATGATCTAGTTCTCTTTAGTTCTTATGGTAATTCTGTAATAATAAAATATTATGCAAATATATAACTTTTCAGTAGCATACAATCTCTTTTAATAGAAACTACACTACCTAATATTCAATGATGATTCAAAAATGAATCTTGATGTAAGCAGTTCCGCATCTTGCTTTGAAAGTCTCAGGTCACGTGTCAAATCATTCAGTTTTGGTTGTGAAAAACGTTTTGGACATTCTTGTTCTCCATAGTTCTCACTATCAGAATCATCCAGTTCGATATCTTTTTGTGTGGTGTCTTCTGATTCATCATAAAGGGGATTATTAGCACTGGATGAAAAAACTGGGAGGGCACTATTTGGGCTGTGGTATTGGAAGTCTAGCTGAATATAGGTCTTTGTATATAAGCTTTTTCTTACCATTCCTGTTAAAGTGTTTCAGGTCTTGTTGGCAAAAGTAACAATCATTGTCATGATTATTTGGCTCTCGCCAAACCATAGGAATCCCAAATGTCAGTTGCCTTTCACCCTTTGTCCATAGGCGCAGTGTTTCGACACACGTTTTGCATACCTTATGTAGAGCCCATGTCTTGTTCTGGTCTCTTAATTTTATACCAAAATATACGAAATACGCCCGCTTTACAAAGTCTGTTATTGCATTTCTTCGCGATTTTACAGTATATTCGCCACATATATAACAGAAAATATTTGGGTCGTTTTTGCAGGATCTTCTTTTGGAAACCATGTCTGGAAGTGAATTTATTAATGTGTTAAAATTTTATTTTCATAAAGTTGATGGCATAGGTTTTAAATGAATGATGCTTGAAATAATAATTTTTATTATATTTAATCTGTGTGAATAAAATATATTTTCACTAAAAATTTAAATACTTGTTTAATTTTTTACAATTTCAAATTAGAAGTGATGGTATAATGTTTGGAAGTGATTTATTTATTTTAACTGTTAAATTTTATTTTTATATGAAGTTAATGGCGTATGTTTGAGATGTGATGATTATAAAAATTATGAAGCAATCATGATGACTTGGCAGTTTTCTTTAATTTTGGTGAAATACACTTTATGGTCATCTATATATAAAAAATTGAATGTCTGTGTGTGTGTGTGTCTGTGTGTCCTCTATGGATTCAAAAACCATACATCCAATCGCCGTGAAATTTTGGGATATTATTAGGCGTATCCCCGGAAAGGTTTACGAAAAATAATTTCTTGAATATCTTGAATATCCTTAGAGTTATTTGCAGATTTGTAGCTTTAACTCGCAAGCAGCGCCATCTTGCAACGGAGATCTGCCCCTATGCCGGCCAGTTGGTTGGACAGTCCAAGTTCCCACCGACCAATCAGAGGGATCAAGAGCCCCCCCCCCGTCCGACCGCCGGCCAATCAGAGTGATCAAGAGGTCCTGGCGCGCGGGGGGGCGGGTGACCTCCGGGAACTACGTCCATCTTCCATAAACGACCATGATTTTATTCAACTTATCGAGTATTTTTCAAGGGACCGGGAAAATATGTTCACTAGATAAAACGATGATTTTGTAATGTAGAAAATTAGGAAAGACAAAATTCAGGATGACACGGCACACAGGGACCGGGAAAAAATAATCACTTTATCGAGAGATTCACGACCATGACTTTATTCAACTTATCGAGTATTTTTCAAGGGACCGGGAAAATATGTTCACTAGATAAAACGATGATTTTGTTATGTAGAAAATTATGAAAGACAGAATTCAGGATGACACGGCACACAGAGTTCGGAAAAAATAATCACTTTATCGAGAGATTCACGACCATGACTTTATTCAACTTATCGAGTATTTTTCAAGGAACCGGGAAAATATGTTCACTAGATAAAGCGATGATTTTGTAATGTAGAAAATTATGAAAGACAAAATTCAGGATGACACGGCACACAGGGACCGGGAAAAAATGTTCACTTTATCGAGAGATTAAAATTTACGAGTTTCAAATTATCAAAATATATCTTTTTTTTATAAGTTTATAGAGAATTGTTTTAACAAATGTTCGTTAGACAAACCTTTACTCGGGTAAAACTTCGGGCGTAGCCGGGTACGTCCGCTAGTTATCTATAGATTTTGATGACATACAGAAACACTAAGTGCAGATACGGAATCAGCGCCATTTGATTACCAAAAAAGCATTTTAAATGCTCAAACATCAAAAACCTTTAAAAATTTTGTAGACCTGTGTAATCGATACTGAGAAAGAGTTGAATTAAAAATTTTGAAATTTATTATCTTCGAAATTTAATTAGCTGAGAGGATTCCAGCAAACTACAATATCATTTTATTTTGCTACATGTTTTAATTTGCATATACCTATTTTACATATCTCTGATTGTATTTAAAAATCGTCTACCAATTCTTCTACTTTTAGCGAAATGGTGTTTTATTAATTTATCATTTGATATTATTAGGGTTCTTTCCTGGTATTCAAAAAGGAAAAGTACTTGTCGATCAGTTATATTTTTCAATTTATCAAACAATTTGGCCGCTGACTCTTTGATTCTGGTAGAGCGCCATCTAGCAAATAATATTGTAACTAAAAACAATTTTGAATTTTTCACATTTTGGCATAAAAAACTAATTGCATCCTGAACATAATAGTGTTTACCGCATTGCTCTAGCGCAAATATCACAGGTCTACAAAAAAAAACTTTTTTTTTTTGCACAAGAGAACCTGATGGTGTTTCTAGTGTAACTTTTCATGCTGAACTCAAAAATCTAATCAGAAATTTCCCATCACCCATGGTTTTTGCCTGACGATCTTTTTTTAGTATTGGGATAAATACATGCATCCAACATGAAAGATACTTACGAAAACATGAAACTGCTTTTAAAAAAGATAGAATATGAAAGATACGGTTGGAAAATATGCAGCGATTTGAAAGTCGTTGCTCTCTTGCGGGGATTACAGCTTGGATATACAAAATTTTGTTGTTTTCTGTGTGAGTGGGATAGCAGAGATAGGGAAAGGCATTACATTAAAAAAATCTGGTCAAACCGTAAAATCTTTACTCCAGGATATAAAAATATTGCAAATCTACCCCTGATCGATTCAGAAAATATTTACTTACCACCATTACATATTAAACTGGGATTAATGAAGAACTTTGTCAAGGCAATGGATCCAAATGCCAGTGGATTTGCCTACCTAAAACAAAAAAATTCTAGTATAAGTGAAGCGAAGATTAAAGAAGGCATTTTCGTTGGACATCAGATTCGAGAATTGCAGCAGGATGGAAATTTTCAAAATAGTTTGAATGAAGTTGAAGCATCAGCATGGAATTCCTTTAGAAACGTTTGCAGAAACTTCTTAGGAAATGTCAAGGTTGAAAATTACCGAGACATAGTTAATGATCTGTTGCTTTCCTACAAGGCACTGGGATGTAACATGTCCCTCAAGATCCATTTCCTGCATTCACATCTAGATTTCTTTCCAGACAATCTTGGCGCAGTTAGCGATGAGCATGGTGAGAGGTTTCATCAAGCTATATCAAGCATGGAGAAGCGGTACCAAGGTAAATGGAGTCCCGCTATGCTTGCCGACGACTGCTGGGCACTCAAGAGGGATCTACCACAAGCAACGTATAGAAGAAAATCCACTGTCACTGCTTTTCAATAATAAATATGTTTCGTTCATATATGCCTTTATATTAACAATATTTCCAAATTCAAGTAGGTGTATCTCAGAAATATTGTGTAATAGAAAAAAACTTATGGTATATTTGGATTCAGGACATGTAGATAAGATGCTATTTCTTTGTGGACAAAGAAAAATATTTTTGATAAACCAGTTACGTGACATTGTTTGCAATTTTTAGTGTATTTATCCCAATACTAAAAAAAGACCGTCACGCAAAAACCATACGTGATGGGAAATTTCTGATTAGATTTTTGAGTTCAGCATGAAAAGTTACACTAGAAACATAATCAGGTTCTCTTGTGCAAAAATCTTGTTGACCATTGTATTCGAAGAGTTATTAATTTTTAAAATTGCGCAAGACTTTTGGATCACCCTGTAGTTAAATTATGAATTTTTGTTCTATGATTGTAATAATCTGTGGTGTTGAGTATATATATCTTTAAGCAGAGAGTTGAGTGAGGTAATAGATATAAGTATTTTTAGAGAGATTTTACCCAGTAATGCTAACTTAGATATATTTAGAAAATTATGTTCATTTAAATTCTTTAGTTTGCACTTTTAATAAAAAAATTAAGATCTTTATTTTAAAAGATAGTAATTATTGTGATCCACCAACATATTTTACTCCTCATTATATATATTGTATATAAATATCAAAATCTTGTTTGTAGATGCCACGAATGGACAAAGTTTTAAAAATATATTTTCCTAAATTAATAAAAAAAATCCCCTAATATACAATAAAAAATGCGTTTGAGAGTTCTACTAGCACCATATTTATTCCAGCCGATATTTAAATATTCATGTAATTTATATTTTTAATTACTATCAAAAAATCAATAAATTACATTCCACATTTTTTTCTACGACTAAATTTAAAATAAGGTTTTTTTTAAATGTATTATATACTTTTCTCTATTTACGTGGCATCTTCATGTTGGAATTTTGTGGAATTTAAATACCAGAAATCGGATAGAAATGGATTATTATTATTCTTTTGTTTGTTCTCGTCTGGGAAAACAAAAAAAAAGTTCATTAGGTAATTAAAATTAATAACATCGTCTAATTACTGTTTTTTAGCCTTTTTTGTTTAGGCAAATAACTTTTTAACGCTCTTCAGTCATTGTCAAACTTCTGTTTAATCTTTTGCACTTTTTTAAAGATGTCTTTGAAAAATTATCATCAAACTTATTTTTAATGAATTTTTTTTCTGCGTGTTCCATGAGCTTGTCTTGACAATGGAAGAGGCAACGGATGATTTAGTGACCTGAATATTGCATATTTTTAATTTTCTCTAATTATCTTTTAATTAACTAAATTTCTAGAGAAAATTTTTGAAAATAAAACTTAATACGATTATTCTTGTTTTATTATGTTTTTGTGGTTTAATTTATTGCGAGTCATTTTCTGTGCTTTTAATTGTTCTTTTTTAATAGATATTTAGCCACTATGTGGTGAAAAAATAGCAAAAGATTAATTTGTACAGGCAATAAATCTTGCAGACGGTTGTAGAGATTGACCTTCTGTAAATTATAAAATATTAAATTATCCGAGTTCGCTAAATTAAGTTACAAGAGGCTTTTTGTGTGCCGTGTTTTAAATCAAAAGATTTTTTTGGAATATTAATCGTCTGCTTTATATTTTTGGATATTTCTTGATTTTAGCGCCAAATTTATAAATATAAAAAACACTTACATTTTTAAGACAACATTTTACACTTTATGAACAAGGGGTTTTACACACTCTAAAAATAATATTTTTTTTAAACTTTAATAACAAATTTAAAAAAAAAAAAATTTTAAGCATTTGAGAAATTTAATAATTAACTGAAAATTTTACTTTTCTATTTGAAATTCAAACTTTTTTTTTATCATAAGATATTTTTAAGTTTCAATAAAAACACAATTATTATAATATATTTCGTGATTTATATCTTTTATAATTTTAAATTTGATTGAATCAATATTATGTATTTGAGATTTATCCAGAGTAAATTTACTCAGTTTTTATATGACGATTAAGCATTACCACATCTCTGCAACAAACTGCCTCCTAGCTTAAACTTAAGCTGTTTTTATAACTGTTGTTCTATATATTTTTATAATAAAAATTCTTCTCTGCTTTTATACTTTGGCAAAATAATTAAGGAATATAGGTTTTGGTTTCTTTTTACAATTCTTTTATTTCTAGAGATTTCAGGCTAACATGCCCTTCAACACGGTGACCTAGAAGTATTACTTCTAGCCAAATATAACACACCGAATTTATATACAAGTTTAGATGTATGTGCTAAAATCTATTTTACATATTTTTAAAACCGTATATATAATTCTTTTGCTGTTAAATTTGCATACTTAGCTATTTTCTGAACTTATGCAATGATTAGTTTTTACCTTTATGCAAAACTAACATACCAAAGTTACATTCCCCCAGTACCTTCTCATATTGCTAATCTTCCATTCTATATACAGTTACGAGCGTCATGCGTTCTTAATAATTTTTCATCTCTGTCACCGTTTGCTTTTTTTTTTTTTGGAATGGCGCTCTCCTATTGGTTGGCTACGATCACGCCACCTTTGCCCCCCCCCCCCCCCCACCTTCCCATCATGCCCCCCCCCCCCCCCCCCCTCACTCGCTTCTTCGTTTTTGTAACTATTGTGTTGGAGCGGGTCGCTCCTTAAATAAATGCATATATTAGTTAATAACTAAATGGAATCCTCTCTTTCTTTTTCCCAGTAAGAGACGCCTACAGAAGCCAACAGTACATAGACAGATAAAGCACATAGGCTATAGTTATTAACTAACATATGCATTTATTTAAGGCGCCAATTTATAAGTGTAAAAAATAGTATTTGAATCAAAACATTCAATCGGGTAAAACACGGGCGTTGCCCGGGTCATTCGGCTAGTTATAACATAAATATAGGTTAAGTATGGATTTTAATTGTGCCTATTGTCTTGTACATTTCTGGTAGGTCTGTACTTCGGTTTATTTTTATAATCAAAGATAACACAAGTTGATATTTAGGACAGCCTCGAGTTTCTCCATTTCATAAACAACGAGTTGATGTATTTCAATATTTACATGTAGGATTCGAACTTGCATTGCAATCCGAACTCAAACACCTATGTAAATTTAATTTGAATTGATACTACGGATATATTTTAACCCCAAAATATTAGCTTATCGCAAATGTGAAAATCATGTAAATGTAAATCGAAATACTGATACACACTTGGATGATGTTTTCATCCAAACTAGAAAATATATCAGAAAACAGTTATGATATTGGCTAAAGTTTAAACTTGGAAGAATTTGTTAAGGAAAAAATGAGAGAAAAAATCAAAAGCAATTTCAAGAAATAATTACCTTTACTCCTAATTGAAATCTCACAAATATATTATTTATATCGCTTTATCAAAATGGAGATATTAAAAGGAATAAAATAAATAAGATTCAATAGAAATATTTTTTTTTTGTTATGTGGCGCTGAGTTTGTTGTGACACACATTAAATATGTTTTAACACCTTGATAAAGGTTGGCGTTTAGCCAACTGAAATATTGGTAAAATAAAATAAATGATTTTATGATCCAATATATGCCTTTTTAACTAAAGATTTATTTATGGATTGCTCTATTTTCAAAAAGAAATAAAAATGTTTAAATAAAAATTGAAATACCAGACTGTATCGTTTTCAAAGGGGAAGCCCAATATAAAATCGAATTATTTAAATATTATAAATATAGTTTATATAAATAATGGTTTGGTTCCAACTCTTCGATGAGCATGTCCACGTGATTGAAATAACGTAATAGGGTTTAGAATTTTGTTTATATATTATTTAATGTGTATTAAAATCTTATTTATGGAAACGAACTTTTGATACAACCTGGGTTATATATGATTAAATTATAATCAAATTTTATTAAAATATAATCACAGAACAAGCTATATTAGTGAGATATCTGGCATTAATTAAATTTAAAAATAATTCATATATAGATAAGATGAGGGTTACTTTGAATAAGGTTCAGAACGCCTATGAATTTGAGAAGAAATAAATCTTAGAATGGCAGAGTATGTTTCTATGTTGAATTACATTCCTCTGTGAGCACAGCAACTATAAAACTGAATCCCTCGAATTCTCTAAGCTGAAATGTAATAAATAACCGGGCACTGGTGCTATGATTGATGAAATAAGGAATTACCAGAACAATATATTCAATGTCTGAGGGATATTTATATGACAAGGGTTTAGAAACCGGCACAATCCCCAGTGGACAGTGATAAATCCTATCTTCAAAAATCTTGATCCAAATAATCCCTCTAACTATAAAGGAGAAGTGAGTTATTAAGTAATATCTATGTGAAAACTTTTCACGTCTATACTGACACCAGACTAAATTAGTGGATCCAAAATTGTAAAATTTGACTCTTCCGACTTAAAAGGTTGCCGGCCCCTGACCTAAGAGAGCTTTTATACTCGTTCTATGAGTTTTTTAAATTAAGAGGAAAGTTGTGGTTATCGTTAAAAATGGAAAAAGACAATGACTAGAAGACACGCAGTCTCCATACAGACTGTAAACATATAGTTATATCTATACAGACGGCTCCAAAAGTGACAAAGGAGCATGATGCGCAGTAATAGCATACTCGAAGGAGAAACTTTGACTAAAGATAGATCTTGAAAACGGATGAAGACTGCCTCATTGTCAAAGTAGAATTTCTAGATTTAGTAGAGGCGCGCGAAATAACCTCAGAAACAAATTTCGCCATGGTTATACACAGTTATACACAGAGCGCCAAAAACCAGCTATCAAAACCTTTGAAAACCAACGCCGAGATATCTTATTGTGGAAAATATTGCCACGTAGAAAATAAGGAAAGACGAACCTTAGAAAATTAGTTAATAAGAAAAATTAAATCTCATGAAATATCAGAGAGACAATAAGGGATGTTTTCTATGTAGCAAAATACCAACATTATAATTTTCTCTTTATAAAATGTTGATAAAATAATTATCTGTTCAAAGATACACTATATTTATAGAAACGTAGTCTCCGAACATACTTTCGCGATTGGGAGAGAACCACTCGGAAATAGAAGGAAATGAAGACGCTGCAGCTAAAATTGCCTCATAAAATAAAAATCTGTTTACTACGATAAAACCTCTATTAGTAAACACAGTAGAGGGAGAGAGAAATAAAATATTGAAGTAACCTGGAAAACGAAGTGGAAACTCTCAAAATAGAGAGAGACATTTTGACAAATAACAGAATTTTATTGACATCTTGTCAATATAGGAAAAAGTGCGTAGGCCGCACTATTTAAGTAGTAATAATGGGAATATTACAAACATGATGATGATAATATTATAAAAATAATTTAATATATGTTATTTACAATGAATATGTACATGGCCCTCTGCCACTGCTGCAGGGTTTAAATGGAAGATGGTTAGCTCTAACGACAAAGAAACCAGGGGCAGAATGGCAAATAAATCCTGGTACCTATTAGAAAGCAATTTAAGTACTTTTTTCACGGATACTTTGTATTTTAAAATATGAATAAAGGTCATCAATAAATTAAGATACTAAACCGATATCTACTTATAAAGTAAAATTAACGTACATTTGTGTTTCGTATACACTATTATTTTGGTTAAGAGAAAATAATTTAGAAATAACACAAAATAAAATAGAACGGCAGGTGATTTCAGATATTAAAATTATATAAAGAAAGGTTTATTTATTGTGAAACATTTTTTTAAATAAAAGAATGACATTAAAAATACACATTCTCTCTGTAAATTTATTTGTTAATTTTTAGAGGAAGAAAAAATTCAATCACACATTTAATTAAAAATACGTTTCCCGCGTTCATTATAAAAATGCAGAAGACAAAAAGAAAAGCGTAAAAACACGTTTAAGATAAGTGATGATATAAAAATGATTATAACCACCCCTCAATGAATTTTAATTATTCTTTACAAAGAGCACACATTTAAAAAGTCAAATAAATAAAAAAACACGACAAAACAGATTTCAAAACTTAAAAAATTATTGTTCCCAAAAAATTCGTTTAATATAAATTCTTTTTTCTTTTGTTTTAATTTATTTACGATTTCTCTCTCTAAAGTTAGTGGAGGAAATAAATGAAAAAAGGATTAATGCACCCCAAACCCTGTAAATTATCAGATAAATTATATCTTAAATAAAAATAATGAAGCCGCGTTAAGTGATTTTAAATTGGCGATTTTTTGAAAGTGTAATTTTTGCAGCCAATATTTTAAACAAAGAAGTTAATTAACCTAAAATTTATCGAAATGAGCGATAGGGTTAACGACTATAACGAATGGTTTTTAAAATAGGAAACAATAATACAACTTTTTCAAATTTATACGTTCGATTTTCTCTAAGCGATAGTGCATTATTTAAATTCTTTGAAATTCATTGGTTTATTTGTGTATTATTTAGATTTTTTCTTTTTAAAAATACATAATGGCAAACGAACTTTCTCGAATTGGAATATCGAAGATAACAAAATTTTCAATGTTATCAGATTGAAAAATTTGAAAATAGATTTTGAATAAAACAATATATATATCAGACGATAGATTTTCATGGATGAAATATTTTGTGCATATTTAAAATTTACGTTTTATTTTTGAAAAAAAGTTTACGTTATTAATTTTTTTAAATTTGATTTTTATATATGCCTTTATTGACTTTCTATTTTTCACATTTTCATTTTAATATAAGAATTTAGATTCATAATATAAAAATAGAAAAATATCGCTTAATATACATAATTAAATTTTATGCCTGATATAACTTGTTTTTAGTGATAATATGTTGCAATATGCATTTATATATATGTGAGAGGGTTATTATGAATTTAAATAGTATTTAAAGAAATAATTAATATTTCGCAAAACAATTCGATTTTATTCATTAAAACTGTTTGGAAATACTCTAGGCGCTCTTGGTTCGTGCTGCTACGATGAACATAAGTAAAAAATAAATAGAAGTTATGAACCTTTATTCCTACACATTCTATTTATTTGTTACTTATTTTTATCTTAGCAGCATGAGTTTCTAAGATGATAAAGAGGAATGAAGTCATAGGTTCTGCTGATTTCACTGATTCTCCAATAAATAAACAAACACACACACAGTAGCATTCCTAATAAGAGAAATATTCGTACAAGCAGGAATGGCAGGAAACCTTAAAAAATAACTCATCTGATTTGATGGCCACTAAGAGAGTCAAACAGTAGATCACCACCTTTCTAGATGCTTCTAACCCACCATCGTTGAGATTCCAAAAGAGAACTCTATAAGCCGTTAACCTATTAAGTCCAGATACAAAGAAATCTCTCCCAAAGACAAAGTAGTCTGGCGACATGTGATCACTTGAATTTTGACCAAAACAACTGGACACTATGTCTGAAGACTGACCCGGACAGTTGGCGACAGCTGGATGTCCACCACGACAACTAGGCATTAAGTCTGCAGAAAAACCTGGGCGGTTGGCGAAATCTGTATAGATGAATGCCCATATCAACAACTAGGCACTAAGTCTGAAGACTTACTCCAACAGTTGGTTACATCTGATTATATGATTGCGCACCAAAACAACTAGACACTATGTTTAAATACCGGGAAGTTACGTCATCTGATAACTTGGTTGTCCACACCGGCACAATAAGACATTGAATTTGACGATTAATATGGACAGCTGTCAACTTTTGCACGATCTAGGAATCCGGCGAGTAGGACAGCTGATTGATTTTGAATTTATTTCGAATCACATAAATGATTGCCTCTAACATACACTGACATGTATATTTCTGTTTTTATAAGCTTTAGTTCCCTGTACTTACTCTTCAAAAGAAAGACTTTAAATTTATTTCTAAAGTAAAGTTTATTACATGACGTATATATAAACATATATATAAAAAAAAAATAGAAAGATTTTCCATACAACCTGTTTAAATAGTGTGAAAGTTCGAAGATTTCCTTTAAAATATGAAATGAACTAGAAACATTTCTAAAATAGCCAACAGGGATGTTTCCTTCCTTAAAATAACGGGAGCGAACTTGCTAAAATTAATGTTAGCTTTTTTTTTAAATAGAAAGTTCTCAACCAATCAGTTCTTTCTGAAATATAAAGATGGAAAGATGTAATCGCATCAAAGGTTAATTTTCTGAGAGAAAATGGTAAAAAAAAACAACTTTTAAAACTCATTTAAAATAGATTCATCTTTTAAACACAGCAGCCTTTAATTAGTGAAAAGTCTTGATAAATTTAACTTATTGGGCTTTATTGATGTGTGTTGTGAAAATATAAATTGTTTTTCTCCTTCGTCTGTTTAAAAAAAAAAGTATTTCTTAATTAATCCCTCTGTCTTATTTATGTTTATAATATTAAAAAATGAAGATATTCCACGTAAATCAATAAAAATCAAACAAATTCTTTATCGTTTCTCTTTTTCGTAGATTAATTTCATTTTGGTGTTTTCTTGCGAGATTATTTTTCTCTCTGATGATTAAAAATGCATCGAATTTCTTAGGGTACTACATTAGATACGTTGGTATACGGAATTGTTTTTTTTTAATGCGATAAATATTGCTCAAGTTTTAAATTAGGAACTTGATATTTCCTCTGACTTTTCATTAATCCAATAGAAGTCAATTAGGTGTTGATTTTTTACCCTTAGTGAAGTATAAACAATGTCTTATCTATCCAATACAAAAAAAGGAAAGCTTAAAAAACATAATATTGTATCAATAAAGATTCTTCTGATCATGAAGTCGACCGTTTTTGATGGCTTGCGCCAATTAACGCTGTATGTATCAGCTAATCGTTGGTTTTAGAATATTGTGGGCCCCTGAAGAGACTCTCTTGATAAATCAAGCCAACCACATAGGTAATTCAGGTTGATGGTTTTATAGTGCAGATTATACTTAACAACTAAACCCAGCTGGTTCTAGAGGTATTTTTATGATTTTAGAAAGTAGAACGATATTTGCCAATTATCCCGCAAATGCCTCTTTTGAACGAAAAATCGAAATTTATCCCAAGGAGAAATAACGATTATTTCTAATCTTAGGGTTAAAGTATGAAACGATGAATTGTGAAAAGTAATGAATTCCTTCAAAAGAGGCATTTGCGGGATAATTGTTAAATATCGTTCTACAATCATAAGCCGCATTATTTTGTATTATAAATTATTTTAGAAAGTATACGCCAACAGTTAGCAAATACAAAATTTATTGCAGCGGTAAACAAACTAAGCCTAACTCTGACTCACTTCTTTGTTCTCCAGGGTTTCCGAATCCTATCGGCTCGCTAGCTTGATCATTGAAATATACAAAAAGACATTTAATGATTACGCTATATAGATATATATGAAACGAAATTAATTTATATAATTTTAAACATACATTCTTATAATATATATCTTTAAATATTCATACATGTTGAAAATCGAGCAATCCATTTTAAATACTTAAAATTAATAACGCTTATTTTGAATCAAAATAATTTTTTAAAACATCCAATATTTCGATGAGGCTGTTCGCCTATCTTCCTCGGGGATTCTAACCGTGTAAACAAATCATCTCGTGATGCACGAGTGGCGAGGTTTTGAATAAAGTAGTTTTGAATGGTTTGGCCACACTACTTTATTTAAAAACTCGCCACTCGTGCATCACGTGGATGATTTGTTTACAAGGTTAGAATCCCCGAGGAAGATAGGCGAACAGCCTCATCGAAATATTGGATGTTTTAATAAATTATTTTGATCCAAGATAAAGAAAAGGGCATTTTCTTGGTTTATTGAGAAAAAGTGTTAGGACAATAAATATTCTGGGAATAAAAAATAATCAGCGGACACAGAGTTGATATTTATTCCGTTAAATAGCGCAACCAGCGACCTCATGTTGAACGATCAGGAGATGTTTTTCTTACCTTGGTACATTCTCCACACTTCCAATTTTTCATGATTGGTGTATGTTAGAGCTAGTTAATCAGAATAAAAGATGAAATCATGCACATAAATTTTGGTTGCTTTTGCTTGAAGAAACAGAGAAAAGAACTCTTGGGCGACTTATCAATTGTTATAAAACCAATGATTTTGATCAAAGTCTTCTCTTTGGTTTATATAAATTCTATAAGGCCACAGTCAACGTTCGGAGGAGATTGATGGATTCGCCAAATGTCGTGGTCCATTTGGATGAGGAAAGCCAAGACTAAAACGCGGCTGATTCCACACTCGCTTTTTTCAGTGATACGCTAACCAATGCACGGTGGATTCTGTAGCCACTGGACATGCGTCGGACCTGGAGGCTGTTGGGTTCTGAGCTGCCTGAAATATAGGAGCTATATCTATGCTTCCTTCCTGTGGTGAATCTGTATAAGACCGATGGTCTTAATAAAGATGTAAGTCTGTGTGCGTGTGTGTAGAGTTAGTTAATTAGAAGTGACAGTGTAAACGGATGCTTTTGGCAGCCAGGGTTGGAAACCGTATTGGGAAAAGAAAACTTGCGTTTAATGGACATGGATTCATCTACAAGTCCAACTTCACTAGGGAGGGTTAGTGACCAAAAGGTATTTTTCTTGTAATCGATTACTAAGCCATAACTTCTACGCGTAGACATATGTATAACGTACTTAAGCACCATGTCATGTGTGCAATTCTTAACCTGCAACCCCAAACTACATCATTGACTATATTTACTCATCCATTGATGAGCGCTGCTCATCCCCAGCAGACATCATCAAAAATCTTTATCTCTATAAGCTTAATACCCTAATATGATTGAAGGGAGATAAGAAAAAGGAAGTAGACACACCATGTATTGTGTATATTCATTGATTAAAACATTTTAAAATAACATTGCTATACACTCTAATCGTGTTGAAATGTGATACCATGTTTAGTTTAATAATTTTTGTGCAAAAATATAAGTTGCTTCCGGGCTATCTTTTCAGTAAAGCAATTTTATATCGCGCCCTTTACTGGAATGGAACAATATTTGATGGTTTGTCAGTAGTGAATTCTCCTAGAGATTTCGTCTGTTTAATCCACCAGTTGATATCTTCTTTTGCATCCATTGGACTGTATTGCTTTCAAGTTGAACGAATCCTTCATATTTGTTGAAGTTATACTTAGAGTACAGTAGATATATGTAAATAAATATATGCTTCAAGAATTTGGTTTCACAAATAATTTCAAAATGATAGGTATTATTTTGATACAATGGTTTGACACATATATTAAATACATATTGGTTGGCCCTTGTTTTGTGGCGAATATCGTAATAAAAATACTGATTGGTAGCAGTATAAAACATTCTCTAACATCACCAAGAGACACCTTCCTCTGTCGTTCTTTTACCCTCCATCTTTTAACATCACCGTCTGTTCTCGATTTAAGACCATATGCTCCTAAGTCTTGAACTCTATATCATAATCGGCCATTATAAAGAACCTATTTAAAATCCCCAATTTTTTTCGCTGCCACTTGTCAAACCCCAAGTTGGCGGAATATGATCCAAGTTCCAATATTTAATTAATAGAAAATATTTACTATAATCATATATTGAATACAAACAGAAACGTAAATTCAATATAAATATTTTGTCCAACATACTATCGATTCAAATAAAAACAAAAAAATAAATACGGTCGCAAAATGTTGATCTTAGAAGAATCTCAAGTTTAGATGTTTAAAACCGGAAATCTATTACATATATATTAGAATTTATTTATAGCCATAAATAAATTAATACTTGTAGTTCGAAAAATGGCCAAAATATTTTAAAAGAAGATTTAATCAGTTTCTGAAAATCTCCAGAGGACCGCTCTAAACTAAAGGTTCTCTATATTTTGCAATATTTAAGCATTTGCCACCAAAAATAAAAGTCTCATTGATAGAAGTTTCGGGTTGATTTGGCTCTTTTCCAGGAAGCTGATTAGCAAAAAACGGCAGTTATTGTTACATCTGGGGCTGTTTGATAGATCAGGCTATTGTTTCTACGCCACAGAGACCACTGCTAAATCTAATTAAAATTGATATTGATTGTGGAAATGGGGGAGGCAGGCAGCGTTTAGATTTTCTTTATAGGATCCCCCGCCTTTTCAAATTCTTGTTCAATAGGAATTGTCATCGGCCACAACAATGTGCTACCTCTCCGCTGAAGAGGAAAAAAACAAAAAATTGAGAGTCTCTTTTTCGCTCGATTAGGCTTTGATTTAAAATAAAAGAAAATACCTCCTCCTCCCCTCTCCACCACCTCTTTTCACTATCTTTTTATAAAATTATTATTATTCAATAATAGCTGAAGCAGAACAAATAGGGTATTGTTTTAATTCGCCCGCTTTTCCTCAGCTTGCTATCTTTTTTTGTTGTTGTTGTCGCTCTTGATGCCATTCAGTGCCGATAAATTGCTAAAGAAAGATGGGCCGACTTCTTTGCGGCTCATTACAACCCCCAAATTAAGCCGCTGCCAATAAAAAATCACCTGGAATATCGCCTCTATATCATCGGAGGATTTCATGGCGTCATTCCCACCGATATCATTTTCTGGAGAAATATTTGTGTAATTTGGGCGGGTATAATCAACGGATTTTATAGATAGGATTGAGCTGGTGGCCGTATTTCATAAGTTTTCTCCAACTTCTCGCCTCTGTTCATTATTCTATTGTTGATTTGTTTTCTAAAGTTCCACACATGAAATTTAATTCACATTTTAATGGCGTTTTGTATACATTTTTCATAAGCAACTCCTCTGATAGTTGACCTCCTCTCTAAAGGACTATACATTTTATAAATGAAAAATTCTACATTTTTGAATTATGTAACACAGATTAAGACCACCTCCAGGAAGAACCAGCTTTAGGTAGTACTTTACTGTAGGTTCTACAGTTAAACTGGCGAAACCGTTGGTAGTGTTTACCACTGATGAGCCAGGCCCACTCAATATTTTTATCATTCCATATGAAAGATAAAAATTATTTAATTAGTTTTATTTTTATGAAGAAACACGCGATTGCGCTATAAAGAGTTTATATTTCCTAATACTCCTAAAATCGCCGTGGCGTGCATCATATTTTTATTGGCTGTAACAACGGTATTCTACACCCTAGTACATTGTATAAGTAACTCCGCCTTTGCCGGTCCTAAGCCCGGAAGAAAAAGGATGAGCAGTAACAAGCTCGCTAAAAAAGCCTCTGCTCAGCTGGCCCGGCTGATAGTACCTTGTAAGTGCTCCTGATCCAGGAATACAGGATGAGAAAGTGTTTTTACTTTATGTTAGGAGCAGCTGCACATGGCTACTTTTCCTCATGTAAGAGGCGACCATTTCTTTTGGAGCTAAGTCGGCCTGCCACTGAGTAGTGCTCCCAGTCTTAATGACAAAGGCAGACGCATTCTACTTCACCCAGTCATGATGATTGTCAACTATACAAGCTTGGTACCCTAATATGATTGAGTAAAGATAAGAAAGAAGAAGAAGGCATTTTATAAGTAGGGCCTAGCTAGGTAGGCTCTCTCAGCGCTGCCACAACACTGTGGTCACAATCAACACAGCAGATTCTTAAATGGAACTACACTTCTACGGGATGTAAACAATTCATTTCGGTGCCAAAATAGATTAGAAAGTTTGTAAAAACTCATTATTCAATGTATCCACTACAATTTTAATTCTATTTTAACTATTATTAAATGAAATACTAATATTTATTCTGGAATAAATTTCTCTTTGAAGTGTTAGCCCACAGATGATATGGAGTTCTATTAAAGTTTCAAAATTCTTGCGCAAAATTAGATGCCTTTTTGACAAGAAAATTTGTTGAGACATATTCTAAATAATTAGTTAAATAAGTATGTTTTGAAAGGCAAAAAACGGTAGGAAAAAGAAGAATTGGACCGATGGACTGAAAGGGATTCAGTTCTTGCTTAAGAGCGTAGTAACTGAAGAATTATTTGGTCTTTCGGTATCTAAATCGAAAAAAAAAGCTCGCGCTGGGTGCGAGTTATACTTTTCAAATAACCGCATGAGATATTTTCATGCCTCTTCATTTGAATGCATCGAAACCAGTCTTAAGATGAAGCCTGCAACCTAACCCACGTGGTCTCATGTTTGTCCACTAGGAGTACTTGGACGAATCTTAATTCGTTGCCAGGATATTCGGTTTTATATAAACACCGTAAAATTCGTCATTTCTATAAGAAAACAACGGAGAGAAAATGCATACTAAATGTTGATAGTAAAGGTTTAAGTAGAACTTCTTTTAAGAAACTGTTCCTGTGGACCTTTTTGGAGGAGGCCTTCCAGGAGATTTCTTGTAGTCATGGTTGATTTCACCTAGATGGTCTCTTCGGAAAAGAACTGTTCGATTATTACGTAGCGCTGATTGTTTGCGTCTCATCCATTCCAGACCTGCCGTTCCAGTCATCAGGCTGAGAGAATGTTCTCCAGAAGTCACCTGATGACCATCAGCCAAGATATGAGGTAGTCAGCCACGGTGGTGAGGTCAGAATTTGGCAAGGAACGTTGATCTCGCTCCAGGTGATGATGGTCGCATTGCTGCCATAATGGGACAGTCAGAGTTCTGAGAGTCATACCTTGTTCCGGCAATGGATTTTGAGTTGGCAAATTTTAGAACTCATCATAGGAGTTGCTCATGAGAGATTTTACTGTAAATCCTCACATGAGATATCGTCTGAAAAACGTGGGTACTCCCTCTTCTCTGCATTAAGAAGATGATCGCTTATCAATTGGGCCACTTTTAAGAGGTTATTTATAGAATAGCCAACCTCCCATGAGAGACTGCCTGACAAACATAATTGCTTTTGTATTATGATGCATTAGCGCGCCATCTGTTATGAAAATTCGAAACTATTATAGACGCGTATGATTCTTTTTATTTTTCAAATTAATAAGGGCAGTAGAAATTGTTTAATTAAAAAAAAAAGGAATCATACGCGTCTTTAATAGTTTCGAATTTTCATAATTGGTTTTGGTTTCTTTTTTATTTTATTGGAGGTTGTGTTGTGTCAATTTATTTTTCACATCAATAATATGGTTGATCAGAGAAGTTGTCTGATGCGCCTCTCGCAAGATCTGACATCTATCGGAGTAAATACCAACTAAGCGTTAATAATTCCACGATATTGTACAATATGATTTCTTTATAAATCAAGAACACATGACGTATTTGAAATTTGACTGTACACATTGATTGTATTTGAAAATATAATATATTTATTATGCTGCAGTTTCTTTTAAAGTTAAAACAAATGAAACAATATTTTGCTGCCTTTAATGTATTATTCAAGTGGTATGGCAGATTAATCTGACGAAACCGTTGGGAGGATTCACCATTGATGAGCCAATATGTTTTATCATTGAAGTATGGACATTAGAAAATTGTTTTACTTTCTTTTTAAAGAATAAAATTTAGCCTTATAAAAGTTTACATTTGAAAAATAAAGAGAAATCAACCAGGTACGGCTTTTGGGCTGTTGGCTCCATGGTGAAGACTGTACCTGAACGACCAACAAGGTTGGGTCTAAAAGTTTTCTATATAATCAGGAAATAGATATTAAATCTACTGAATCGACGTTTAGTTGATATTTATGACGATAGATGGCGCCTTGCCATCTAAAATGTTCAAATGAATGGCCAGGGTATGCCAGCTTCACACCTAGCTGCTTGGACATCTTCATCTCTTTTTGTTCTTTTTGGCACATTGTAACTCTTGCCGTAATAGACTGCACAGTAAGAAAGAAATTGGCTTATTAGGATATGTGAATTGGTTTATCACTTAGAATTATGAAAGTAAATTGATTTGTGACAAGAATATGACAAATTGATTCTTTTGAATTTTTTTACCTGGTTTAAAATCTCTAGTTCCGAGTAAAGACCAGATTATATATTTTTTAAAAGCATTAAATGGAATGGTAGCTTATCGAAAGAACCCTGCAATGGTCTTGTAATCTCCCATTTTACAGAAAGAATTTCATAAGACTTTATTATAATTTAAAAAAGTAGGCCTATCCTGATCACTAAAATGAGCGTCATTTAGATGTCAGAGTGCCATCTAGTGGAACAAAAATTAACTAAACGTTGATTTAACCTGTTCCTTGATATTTGCCTAACCCATTTTCTTGACAAATCAAGAAAAGCCAATCAGGTACGCATTTCGGGCTGTTGGCCCTCGTCAGCGTGGTGCAGGTTGTATCTCTGCGACCAAAAATTGATATTATTTTATGGTAGCGTCCTAATAGTGACAGCCCATTTTTTATAATGATGGAAACTCGTTCTGGACTTAGGAGAGGTTTTAAGATTGTAATCATTCCTAATGCTAAAATATTCTTCTAAATTAATGAAAATATCTAGGAACCTTAATTTATAGTTTTACTATTGTCGTGAAATTTGTTTACTTTAGAGTAAATTTAAAGCTACCTTTTATTAGTATATACTAGTATATATGAAAATACTTTTATTAGTTGAATGTTATATAAGAAAAAGTATGAAAATTCTGTAACTAATTTTCTTTCTAGTTGTGAGGAAAACATCACTCGCTAAGTTCATCAATAAAAGAATAAAATCTTCTAAAATAGAAGTGAATATGTCTCTAATCTGAAATCGCGACACTATACACTACTACGATAAGGTTCATCAGTTGTGAACGCTTGCAGTATCTCTTCGTCAGTATAATCTTCCTAACCTAGAATATTTCAAAGGTATATATGGTTGATCTAAAACATATGTCGGTGTGATAAAATCCCCGGTAAATTAAGTGGTACACTTCTTTTTGGATCGTTCCACTCCCTGTACAGGTGACATATTCGAGGCGCCAATCCGTCGCGTGAATTAGCCAGTTTGGCAGAGGTCCGATTGGCCGAGTGATATGAAGCAGAATGGAACCCATCGAGGTCCGGCAAAAACAAGGCATGAAGCACTTTTATCACGGATAATTGTTTCTTTGTCCCCGAGCATTGATTTCAGATCCCGACGTGTGCAAATGATGCGAGAGTAACTCTGGCAAATATCCAACTCACACTTGAGCCACACTCTTCAAATAATTCTGGGCAATTTGATCGGACTTTTTTAGTCCCCCTCCACTTAAATTTGTCTTTTCTTGATGTATCCATTGATGAGGATGCTTAATATTTAAGAAAAATATTTCCTCTTAACATTTAATGTTGGTGTTAAGCATTTTGAAGCTGCTAATACCGGTATTATTGGGTAGTTGGGAATATTTGTAAATGAATTACAGTTAAACCTGTCTATAGCCCCCCCTCTAAATAGCGCCTTCCTCTCTATAGCGCCCGATTTTAAATACATAGTACGATGCGATTTACATTAAAAGTGACCTGTCTATAGCACCCCGTCTCTATAGTACCCTATTTCGGTGAGTCCCAAGACTCCCAGGTTTAACTGTATTTAAAAAGGAGTAAAGGGGAGCAGGGGAGACACCGTAATATTTTGAAGTCAGAATACATCCTAATATGCCTCAAAAATGGGTAAACTAATAATTTAAAACATAATTCACGAATGTTTGATCATTAAAAATACAGTCGAACTTGGATAATTCGAACCCCAAGGGACCATAAAAAAATTCGAATTATCCAAAAATTCGAATTAAAAACGGAAATTATATATATAGGAAATTCTAGGGACCAAGATAAATATTCGAATTAAAGAGGTTTTCGAATTAAAGAAGTTCGAATTATCCAAGTTCTACTGTATTAGTTCAAAAAATTTCGGTATCTCTATAAACAAAATAATTCTCGATCCAAAATTCTAAACAATTTAGTTTCAATCTCTATATAAATTTCTAGAATCTAAAATTAAATTAAAAGATAGATATATAAGACCAAAGATCGACCTAACCTCTAACAAGACTAATAAATATTCGAACAAACCAATAGGGCAGCAAACACCGCGATATTCAGTGTAAGAAAGAGCAAAGCTTGCGGTGAGCGGTTAGTGTACCGCTGTGGCCACCAATCCACCAATAATCACCGATAGGCTGAGTAATTTCCTGCCCCGATCAACCATTCAATTGGACGCAGGGGCCATAAACTCCGGCACGCAACTTCACCGCGTCACGTACGCTATTAATTATGTTCCGATAGCACCGCAGTTCGGATGTCCTAACTCAGACGGAACGTGCATTGGCATCCAAACAACCCAGCCCGTGATTTGCATAAGCGTCGACCACATGCAAGAGAAGAGTATGTCTATAGTTCCAGGTGGGGTGTATCGATTACCAAACCAATGTGGCGGCTTGCATGTTGATGGCCCAGCCATTTGGAAGGCCTATGATAAAGAGGTGTGATCATTTCGAAAGAATCTGCAGTCATTCAAAGCGCCATCTCCCGACGCCACCATTATAGCCTTCCAATCGCTCCAGTAATGTATTCAAATGACAGCGGCGATCAGGCCGTCCTAATCTCAGATTAGACATCAGCACCACCAGCTCTACATAGTTGGGCAGCCATTCACATGTTTACACCGCGTATAGAATATTTGATAGAAATATTAACTAAAGACATGCAAGAGAACATTAAAATAAACACAAATATTTGTTATGGTGAAAATTCGAGACATCTAGTTCTTTAAACTAGATTGCTAGATATAAATCTTTTTTTTGTTGGTTTTCCTACTAAAATAAATTTGAAACTTACTAATTTTGTTTTCAAATACGGATTGATCTTGAATTCTGTTGGTGTATTTAATCTGAACTACTTTTTTAATTCAGTAAGTTCTGAATACGGTTTGGTATTAAATTCAGTAGGTGTAATAAGCAACAGCGCTGATGCAAAATCTAAATTATATTTAAATAGAAACAGTCATGAAAATTTGCAATTAAAAAAAACAGCAACACCCTACGTGCTCTGCCACTGTAAATGTATAACTGATTTCTGCCAGTGTGAACAGGAGGTGTCCTTATTGTAAAGCATGTCGCCTATATCATGTGTGTTCGTGGGATAAGTTCAAATATAATTGCAATTTACCAAAAATACGAGTATGTTGATGAAGAAACTTTCTTTAAAAACATTTTTACATTAAAAGAAATTTATTCCCGGAAGACTGATACTTTCACCTACAGAATTTAAGACCCAACCGTATCAAGAACTTATTGAATTAATAAAAGTAGTTCAGATTAAATACACCAACAGAATTCAAGATCGATCCGTATTTGAAAACAAAATTAGTGAGTTTCAAAATTAATTTTAGTAGGAAAACTAACCCAAAAAAAGGTATATGTCGCTTAAGAGCAATTTAGTTTAAAGAGCTAGTCTCGAATGTTTCATTTTGAGAGCATATAAGATCCAAAGGTAGATTTACATTTTATATCTTTGTGAAAATGAACAATATTTAAATATTTGTATTTAACAATATTTTTTAGCTTGAATTAAAATATAAAGCACTAATCGGGTTTGAGACCGAGATATTCTTGGTGTTAAAATATAGATTCAGCTTTATATAGCGGATGTTAGGTCCCAATAATGTTCAACCATGGCAAATTTGCTCCAGCGTATTTCCAGGATGTGTGGTTCGGCCAGGTGCTCTGAAGTTCGCTGCCATATGGGTCAGGACTTCTGGCATTATTATTGCATTATGGATTAAAAAACTATATTTTTATATATAGAATGATATTATACTACAGTTAAACCTGTCTATAGCGCTCCCTCTTGGAACTCACCAAAATAGGGTGCTATAGAGATGGGGTGCTATTGACAGGTGACTTTTAATATAAATCGCATCGTACTACGTATTTAAAATCGGGTGCTATAGAGAGGAAGGCGCTATTTAGAGGGGGCGCTATAAACAGGTTTAACTGTTTATTTATTCATATTATAACTAGCTACACTTCATTATATACAAATAACATACAATCATAACGTACAACATATTCATATATTCTTGAATACTGAGCAATCCATACGAAATTATTAATTAAAAATCATATTTTCGTTCTAAAATAAAATAAAACATTTTATTCATTACAAAATGCCAATATTTCACTATGCTGTACACCTAACTTCGTCAGGTCCTTTCCTTATTTTTCAAACAGATTAAAAATAAGGAAGTTAAGGGTACAGCCTAGTGAAATTCGAAATTTTGTAATTAAAAAAAAAGTTTTATTTTAGATCCAAAATATTCCTTTTTATTAATATTATTATAATTACGCATTTTCTATTTAAATTTCTATAGTTACTTCAAGACAAAGAAATCTATGAGGAATTTTAATAAGTAATCCACTACAAAACCTAATCAAAGAATTTAATAAAATGCTAAACCATATAAAACGATCCTATAAGTTGGAAAACAAATTAATTGAGAAATTAAAGGCATCAAATAGCAAACAAATAAAGCCAACAATCGTCTACGTCCCATAGTTTCATATTCTGGCTCTCCCTTTTATCTTTATCACAATATCTTTCATCCATAATATCACCGTTGCAGACGGAATTGCTGCACACCGTCCAGAATCCACTGCAGCTGTAAAAATGGTACAAGAAACACAGGTAAAATTAGATTCTCGCATGATTTCAGTAGATGTTGAATCATTATACACATCGATCCCACAAAAGAACTTGAAAATATCATAAATTATCATTCTACAATAGAATTCCCCATTCCAAAAGAAGCTTCAATAGAACTTCTCAACCTTTGTCTTTCTTTCAAATATTTTCAACTATATATACAAAAACAAGTATTATAAACAGATAAAAGGACTGCAGATGGGAAATCCTATTTCTTCCTCACTCGCAAACATATTTAAGAAACAAATTGACAATAGAGTTACGGAAAAAGGTCATCTCAATAAAATATAATAGAAACGATATATCGATGATGTATCACTTCTATCAATACCCAACGTTATAAACTTCTTAAACCATTTTCGAAATTCACTAATGAAATAGAAGAAAATGGAACTTTATCACCGCCTCCTGATAAGGGAGCTGAAACAATTCCATCATCGATGTCGGACACCACACATCAACTACAGGAATCATTGGGTGGTATCACCGGACTTCCCTTGTTGTCATATCAAACGGCAAGTGCTATGTAAATTACGTCCTGCGGCCTCGTGGTCTTTCCTTCTTATTTGGGGATCCAGAGGCGATTTTTTCGTAGTTTCCTCTGGGCATCCTACCTCACATGCAGACTATTCTATCAATTACCCGTTCTCTTAACCTGACCGGCATTATAACACGTGTAGAACCATTTGAAACGCCAGTTGCCACAGAGCTATCCTGGATTTGTGAGCTTCGCGACAAGAAATGTGGACCCGTCTTCTACAGGAAGACTTCTCTTTAATTCACTGCCTAACAGGGTCGCATTACAGCAGAATGAAGACCAGCATACGAATGATTAGGATAGGTGTGCATTGATAAAATCAACCTGTACTCATTCCAGAGATTTCATTATTTTTTATCACATGCTTATTTATAATATAAGAGAGAGTGCAAAAAATAAATCATAACAAAATCCATCGTCCATGAGTGCGTAGAAATCGCAGATTCAAATCAGAGAAATGCCAATTCAGACAACTAAGCCCACAGAGATTTCATGATTTTGGACTATGGGTCGTCATTAGTACAAAGGCGGCTTCGAACATCCTACGGAAGAAGTTAGGAAACGGCATTTTCTGCCAATGTGTTTTCGCTGGTAGAAGTGCACGATGATGGTATTCGTGTACAAAAATATTACCTATTTTAATAAATATATAAATTGATATTTAGAGTTAAAAATAATTGAATAAAGCATATAATATCGTATATATTACTAATCTAATTTTATCATATGTATATTAGCAGATGTACCCGGCTTCGCCTGGGTTTTAGTTGAATGAGTTTGCCTAACGAATATTTGATAAACTATATTTGTCAAGCAAACTTCTACTTTATACTGAATCTAATTTTATAAAGATATATTTATATGTATATTTTTAAAAATCGATTTAATAGAGAGTGGATGTTTACTGAAAGATATTTTTTGGGTTTTTATAAAGAGATATATACTCCACTATTATTTTAGCCAACAGGCCGAGAAGCTATATTTTATATATAGAGATGAGCTGACTTCGTCTGTCTTCTGCTCGAGGGAATGTTTTTCTGTTAGAATTTTGTTCCTGCCCACTGAAATGATGATCTGGTTTTGCCCGTGGTCTGTTTTATAGAATTTTCCCGAAAGAATTTTGTTTCTGACAATCAAACATGATACAGAAAAATATTCAACATAATTTTCTTAATGAAAAATAATTTGGCCCAGTTCTTGGTTGATTTAGATTTTTCTTGGTTAAAAATGCGACAAAAAACTCTTCCAGATTTAACTCTATGTCCTGTTAAAATTTCAGATAGATTAGTTACATATTGAAAACCTGCATAGCCGACACGCATATATACATATGTACATACATATATATATATACACTGACATTTATATATATAGATTATGCATACTTAGATATTTATGTATTCAAATTGCTTTTTTGTTATATTCAAAACCCTGGTCTAAAATAATCTTTCAATTATCTAAAAAATGGCTCTTAAAAATACACATAATAGAGACTCACCTAACCTACATGCATTTTAAGTGACTTCATCAAAATTCTACTAGCAATTTGTTAATGATTCCAAAAACGAAATTAAGCCAACAGGTAGAAGAAATAGACCATGGACGCAACAGCTTGTAACGTGTTACCAGCATTGGTATTCAAAAGTTGCAAGTATCAATCATAGTAATGGAGCTTTTTGGTTGATCAAACCCCACCAAAAGATAGACGTAATTATCATAAATAATTTTGGTTAATGGGATAGATTACCAACTGCTAGATCCTAAAATAATTAACTTTTGATCTCTTTGTCTGCCAAAATTGTAGCTATTGAAATCATTTCGTCTGTTCTTATCTCTTTTAACACTATTTATACTTAATATAGAATGAGAAATATTAAAATTTAATTGTGAAAATATTTTATGAAATCATTTTTTTTATCAGGAAATATAAATTTTAATGAAAATTAAATTTAAAAATAAGCAATTTGACTCAATCAGAATATTATACGTATATTTTAAATGATTTTAAATGCTATAGATATCATAATTTAAAACGTAAGATTGCCATTTTTGTCCAAAAATATTTTTATATTAAAACTTATTTTCACATATTTTAAAGAATAGTTTATATAAATACACTTAATAAAATAAATTAAAGCTGATGTTATAATGATATTGAAATAATTCATTTTAACAAAAATCGAGAGATTTTCTTAAAGACTACTTGCAATAATTTTATGTTGAATAAATTAAAAATTTTATATAATTTAATTAATTTTAAACACTTTTTAAAATTTATTTTCTAATTCTTTTACCATTACATATAATAGGATTAATAACTATCTAATTCAATTAATGGGTATAATATAAAAATGAATTAGTGTAATTTAAATATTTTAATAATTTCAAAAATATATTTTAATTCGACTTTAAAAAGATAAAAATGGATCATTTTATACCGAATAAATTTTAATTATTTTAAGTATATATGATAAAAATGCGTGTGTTGTGTTGTTAGGAATACTTTGAATGTGCTAAATTAAGATAATCTATAATACAGTGGTACCTCGACATACGAGTTTAATTCGTTCCGCAACCTTGCTCGTATCTTGAATTACTCGTATCTCGAAGCAAATTTCCCCATACAAAACAATTGAACTACTATTAATCCGTTCCAACCTCCAAAATGTCACCCCAGTTATTTTTGTTACGTGGTTTTAAATAATAAAAACGTATTTATAAATATCAAAAATTTATTGCACAAAAACAAAAAAGAGAGTGTAAAGAAATAAATTAGATATCCTCACTGGTCTTTGCCCTTTTCGCTACATTTTTCTCTCTTTCACCTGTAGGCCGTTTAGAAAAAAACATGTCCAAGGAGGTTTGTTTCTTCCTCCCTCTCAGAATGTTCCGGAAATGAGTTAGGCAAGTGTCATTAAAAAGGTCAGATGCACGACCTGTTGCAACTTTTTCTGGGTGTTTTTTTTTCCACGAACTGTGAAACTCTCTCCCACATTCCTAAGATCTCCTTTATCTCACTTGTAGAAATAACCTCCTCCTCTGACTCCTCAAAACCAATGTAACCATCGTAAGGCCCTTAGCCGGCGTTATACCTTCCGTTTAAGCACAGAACATATCATGGACGTACTACGGCCATACTGCCTCGACAAGTCAACAACTCGAACACCTTGCTCATGTTTTTCTATAATTTCACGTTTTAATTCAATACTTATCATCTTTTTCTTAGCACTTGACTTTTTACAAACTTTCTTCCGATCCATGGTTATAAAAATAAATGAACTAAAACTGTAAATGTAAACGCAACACAAAACGCGAACACAAAACACAACTTATCACAGCGGAAGCACGCTGCTAACTGATCGTGATGGCGCGACTGCGTGTTACTACTGAACCGAACTCGTATCTCGAATTTGGCTCGTAACTAAAAGCAAAAAATCACTTGCTCGTCGGCTCGTATCTCGAAAAACTCGTATGTTGGGGCGCTCGTACGTCGAGGTACCACTATACTGATATAAACTTTCTATTATTCGTTTAGAAAGTGTATGAATATGCCTAAAATAATAGGAAATAGATAATGTTAGCCCTTGAATCGAAAATTTAGAAGATATATAAAAATAATTTATATTTGCAATATTAGCAGAAGAAATAATTACGGATTATCCTGGCGGGCAAGCATGTTTATAGGACTTGTTTCTTATACATTCACTGAAGATGTTTTTATTGATCAAATATATTTTAAAAGTTAAGTATTTCTGTTCAAGGGTTCCTGTGTGGTAAATATATATTTAATATCAACACCTGACCTTTTTATTATTATTATTATTTTCTATTATATTTTCACTTATTAGGCGTATTTACGCACGTTTGGCCTTAAATACTCATTTCTCGGTTCCTCAAGAAGCCTCTGGGACCAAAATGATTTTTGGTCGTAATGGTACAGCCTGCTTCACGCTGACGAGGGCCTACAGTCCGAAACGCGTTCGTGGATGGCTTTTCTTGATTTATAAAGAAAGAAAATGGGTAGGCCAAATATCAGGGAACAGGCTAAATCAACGTTTAGTTGATTTCTGTTCCACTAGATGGCGCTCTGCCGTCTAAAAAGCACATGTGCTCCTGGTCAGGATATGCTTTCTTTATTTTTAATATTCATTCTAATGAAAGGAACCTGGAATCAATTAATTACTTTTCTACGAGGACAAGAGAGTTCTTTTTACAAGAGAAGGAATCGTCTCTCAACATCTTGAAGAAGGAATCAAAGTTTACGGTGACGTGTTTCTTTTATTTGTGCTGTATAATCGGCAAGCTTTCGGACTTTTACGTCCTTCAACAGGCAACTATCCAAGAAACTAGAAAATAAGATATATATATATATATACATGTAAATATTTTCATAATTAGAAATTTTCTTAATGAAATAAATGATTCTTATACAAAAATATTTTTCTTTTTATCTATGTAAACAAATTAGTTTTGAGAAAAAGATTACTGCCATTCTCTATTGTTTCTGAAGAGTGGGTGAAGGCATTTTTGGTTAATATGCATACGAGTTATTTAATGGAAGATGGGTCGGTTGAGAAAATAAGGTAGTGTGTGAATAATGTTGTCCTGAAGATAGAAGTTGTCTGGCCAGCATTCATATTTCTGTGAAAAATGACACTTCGGCCAGTTAGAGTTTTTATTTTCTCAATCCTTGCATACGTGATCATAGTCTTCTCTAGTCGCCTTGCCATTTTTAATACCTCGGGACCAAAATTGATCTTGATTATCCTGAAAAAAACTAACTGGCCGAAGTGTCTATTTTTCAAAGAAATGTGAATAATGTTGTTATTTAACGTTAATACAAACTTGGATAATTCGAACCCCAAGGGACCATAAAAAAATTCGAATTAAAGATGTTTTGAATAAAAAGGCTTAAAACAATAAAAATCTCACAATTTCGATCAATTCCTTTATTAAGAATAACATTAGTTGCTGTAAATTTACATTTTTACCGTATATTTAGATTATGTGCAATAATTGTATGTATATACTATATACATATTAAAAAAATTCAAAACTGATGTATTAATGTACAAAAAAAAAATTCTAGGGACCAAGATAAATATTCGAATTAAAGAGGTTTTCGAATTAAAGAAGTTCGAATTATCCAAGTTCTACTGTATTTTAAAAAATAAATTTTAAAATGTTTTAAAATTTATGTTTTATTAAAATGTTATCTGAAAAGTTTAAAACGTCGTTTTTATACTTGTGAAATGTATTGTTAAATATTTGATTATATCGTTATAGAGCTTTTTAAAATATGGAAGTAAAATTTTAAATTCGCCTCAAAATACAAGGGTCACTCCAAAGGTTTTTTTGCAATCAATATTAAATAATTAAAATTTTAAAAATAAATTACACCATTAAAATCTACATGCATTTTTTACCTAACAAAAACATTTTCATAAAATAGTAACAACAATGACTCATAGAGGACGCGGCTTTGTTTACAGCAGCAGCGGTAATTTCTAAACATTGCATCAGGCTCGATAGAGTTGACTAGAAAAAGTTCACCATTTAAAATACAGCTTGACTGAAGACCGAAAACTTGGTCGCGTTAAATGGTGTAATTTCATTTTGAAAAAATTGATAAAGGCAAAACAAAGGTTGTTTTTAATATAATTACAGGTGAAGAAACTTGGATTTAAAATTTTTATTCAGAAACAAAACGGCAATCTACTCTTTGGTGCTCTTCAAAAAATCACCTCCTCCTAAGAAAGTTTGTAGAACTCGAAGTGTTGGAAAACAAATGGTCGCCTATTTATTTTTTAGAAAAATAGTTTAATTGATATTGTGAAGTTAGAAGATTGAAAGACAGTTAATAGTGACTGGTATGCAACAAAATGCCTTTTTTAGCCATATTTGAAAAAATAAAGCAAAGCACACCAAGGGCTCAACTTAGAGGAGTCCTTCTTCACCATGACAATGCAAGACCGCACATCTCATCCCAAACTTTAGACTTTTTAGCCAACTCTGGTATCTAATTAGTCACTCATCCACCATATTCACCAGACATAGAACCTTGTGAATTTTTTTTTATTTCCCAAATTTAAGTTATTATTGAAAGGGATAAAATTTGACACTGATGATGAAGCACTGCAAGCCTTTATCAATGCCGTAAATTCCATCCCCGAATATGACTGGTGTAAGTGCTTCGATAATTGGTTTTAACGGATGAAATTTTGCATAGGTGCTAAAAATATCATGTAGAATTTAGCGGTATAATTTATTTTTTCAATATTTTAATATTGATTGCAAAAACTTTTGGATTGACCCTTGTATTAGAATTTTCCTTGAGGTTACTGAGTACTTCGATATTCAATCTGGCTCCAAACCAAGCAGGGGAACTAGTATTACCATTTAAAATTTAATGAAGAAATTTCAATTTAAATGTTATTAAATTAACCAGCACTTCATCTCGTCATATGTGACACCGATATTTATTTTTATTTAAACTGATATATATCTAATAGTGCAATTGTTTATATTTAAAATAAAACATGAAATTATAAATTAAATATAAACATATTTTGTTTTTGAAAAATATATATTTTTATTATCAAAACGAAAGATGAGTTTATTAAGGTGTAAAATGTCCTTTATAGAAAGGCGTTTTTGTTGATGTTTATTATTTAAAATATTCATTTTCATTCTATGATTTAATTAATCTGTGAACTAATTTATTCTGTGGTGTTGTATGTATATAAATATGTGTATTTCTTTGAGTAAGTGTGGGAGATAGTATATGAGGAGACGTTAAGGTGTAAGAGTATTTAGTTTTATTATTGTCATTGTTATTTGTGCCTTCAATAAAGAAGTTTTAAGTTTTAATAGAGAGCAATTTATTAAGATTCCCCCAACAATTGGTAGCAGAGAGCGGTTGAATTTAAATTGATGAAAATCAAGATTAATTGAATAATTTTTAGAAAAAAGAAAAGATGCAAAATTTTAACTTATCTCCAATAGAAAAATTATCTGACAAAAACTACTTGATCTAGGCAAATAGAATTGAAAGTGAATTAAGAGGATTGAAATTATGGAGACGTATCATAGAAGGAGAAGAAGTTGAAAAGCCAATAGAAACAGATAAAAAATTTGATGAAAAAATGAAAATCTGGGAAGACTGGGATGATGACAATGCCATTGCAAGAAATTTGATGAACAGAACAATGAATGACACTCAAGTGCTAAAATACTCGAGCGAAAAAAGTGCCAAGAGATTATGGAATATAATTGGGGAAGAAATGGCATCAAAAAATGAAGACTTGCAGATGAAAAATAGAATAGAATTATCAAAATTAAAAATGAAGGAAGATGAAACGGTTGATGATTACTTAAATAGAGCTATGATTATAAAGAGCAGAAGCATTCAAGCAGGAGATGAAATAAGAGATAGAGAATTAATTTGCTTCGTTTTGGAAGGTTTGAGAGTTGAATTTGATTTTGACATAAAAATTATAAAATCTGACAGGCAAAATAATATGAACACAATAAGACAAATCCTGAAGGAAACAGAAGAAAAATTAAAACATAGAAAAGAAGAAAAACGGCAAACAGAAATTGCATCAAAAGCTAAAGAAGGCTGGACGGAAAGAAGAAAATTTATTAAATGTTATAAATGTGGAATGATGGGGGGGACATATTTCTAGAGAGTGTAGAAACAAGATCAAATGTTTTAAATGTGGAGGATTTGGCCATAAATCGGAAATATGTAGAAAGAATAGAAGTGAAGAGCATGCAGAGCATAATTATAATGGGCCTAAGAGAGGAATAAACAAGAAAAATTATAGAGAATCTACAAGTCATGTGATAGAAACAAATGAAGACAATTACGAAGAGGA
Source organism: Cordylochernes scorpioides (assembly GCA_030710605.1). Lineage (NCBI taxonomy): Eukaryota > Metazoa > Arthropoda > Arachnida > Pseudoscorpiones > Chernetidae > Cordylochernes > Cordylochernes scorpioides. The sequence goes on from CP092867.1 coordinate 127,555,133, forward strand.
AGAACAAGGGGATGAAAAAAATAAGATGGACAATGGATTCTGGAGCCTCTAGCCATATGGTTAGTAAAAAAGAATTATTTATAGAATATAAAGAGGAGGAAAGAATTATAGCAACAGCTGAGAAAGGTGCAATAATGAAATCATCAGGAATTGGAGCTATAAGAATGAAGTCGAATGTAAATGAGGGATTCATAAAATTTGAAAATGTTTTGCATGTGCCTGATTTGAGAGAAAGTTTATTATCAGTTGCAAAAATTGTGGATCATGATTTTGGTGTATTATTTAGTAAATATAAAGCTGAGGTAATAGGTAAAGATGGTGAGATTTTATATGAGGCAAGGAGAAATGGTGATAAATTTGAAGTTGAAGGAATCCTAAATATGGAAATCGCTAGAAAAGCAGAAGTAGATGATATGCTATGGCATCAAAGACTTGCTCATGTAAATTTTCAGAAATTGAAAGAGATGTATGATAATTCAACTGTATTAGGATTGAAAAATTTACATAATAACAAAGGGAATTGCGAATCTTGTACATTGGGAAAATTACATAGAAAATCTTACAAAAGTATTCAATATAAACAATCTGAAGATATTTTGGATCTATGGCATACCGACATAGTTGGACCTTTGAATGATTCATTTGGATATAAGTATTTCATCACTATTGTTGATGACTATAGTAATTTTACTTTCGTTATACCAATTGCTAATAAATCTCAAACAGCAGATTCCATAATAAACTTGATTATGCAAGAAGAAAGACAGATTGGAAAGAAATTGAAGAGAATTCGAAATGATAATGGTGGAGAATATATTTCAAATTATTTGAGGCGATGGTTATCTAGTAAGGGCATCAAACAAGAATTCACCACTGCTTATACTCCTGAAAGTAATGGAAAAGCCGAAAGATTTAATAGAACCATAGTTGAGTCGGCAAGAACCATGCTAATTGATTCTAAATTACCTTTAAAATTTTGGAGTGAAAGTGTTAAAGTGGCTGTTCTCATATAAATAATAGAATAAAAATCAAAGAAATGAATACAACTCCTTTCGAGATATACAAGGGATGGAAACCAAACATTGTTTACTTAAAAAGGTTCGGAAGCGAAGCTTATGTTCATATAAGAAAAGAAAAGAGAAAGAAGATGGAACCAAAAGCTCATAAAGGGATCATGATGGGATACAGTATGATAAGAAAAGGCTATAGAATATATTTACCAGAAATGGATGAAATACATGAAGTATCAGATGTTAAATTTAATGAAGCTAAGTTAGGATATTATTTAATGAATAATAGTGGTAGAAATCCTGATGAAAATGAACTTTTCTTTTTTAGTAGAGAAGACCAAAATTTGATTTCTCACGGGAATGAAGACTCTGGTGGTAATAGAGAAGACCGAGTAGAAAACTTTAACATTGATGATGAGCATATTCCTCAAGATGATAATGATGTAGATTTGAATGAGATAGAAGAAATACCTTCTAATGAAATAATTACTCCAGGTAGAAGAGGACCAGAACCAGGAATGACGAGAGAAATGAGAAATGAACGAGATCTTCGTCTGAGAGAAACCGAGGAAGAAGAACTTATAAAAAAGGGTGTGAGGAGATCTGAAAGATTAAGAAAAATAAAGAATAAGGAAAATGTTTCTGATAGAACTTATGAGATTAAATGTCCAAGGGATTACCAAGAAGCACTTAATTCTGATAATAGAGAGCAATGGATTAAAGCCATGGAAGATGAGATGCAAAGGATTACTAATTTAAAAGTTTGGAGATTAATAGATAAGCCTAAAGATAAAAAATTGATCAAAAGTAAGTGGATTTTTTCAATTAAGAAAAATAGTGATAGATCAATTAAAAACTTCAAAGCGAGGCTAGTAGCTACAGGATATGATCGAATACTGGGTAGTGATTACCACGAAATTTATTCTCCAACAATAAGACCTGAGACCATAAGAATTCTAATAAAAATAGCTGCAATGAAAAAAGTTATTCCTCAGCAAAAGGACGTTCAAACAGCTTTTTTATACGGTGATTTAGAGGAGGAAATTTTTATGCTTCAACCTCCTGGATTTGAAAAGGGAAACAATAAGATTTGTTATCTGATGAAAAGTATTTATGGCCTAAAACAAGCGAGTAGAATGTGGAATAAGAAATTAGATGAATTATTAACCAATGCCGGAATGAAACAATCTGCGAATGATCCATGTTTATATTATTGCAATTTTAAAAATCATTTCTTATATCTGGGAATTCATGTAGATGACATACTAAGTGTAGGATCTGGTGACGATTTTGAGGAAAAAATTTTGGAAAAAGATAAAAAGAGAGATAGATATCACGGATTTAGGAGCTGCAAAAAACTTTCTTGGAATGGAATTTGAGTATAGGGATGATAGCATTTTTATAAATCAAAAGAAATATATTGAAGAAATATTGGAAGCCTATAATTTGCGTGATTGCAATCCTTCGAAAACTCCGTTATGCATTTCTACAAATTATGATTTATTTGAAAATAGTTAATCGATTGATCAAAAATACTATCAAGAAATTGTTGGAAAGTTAATTTACATAGCAACTAGAACAAGACCGGACATATGTTATGCTATAAGCAATATGAGTAGATTTAATAAAGATCCTAGAGAGGTTCACATGAATGGATTGAAGAAAATATTAAGATATTTGAAGGGAACTATGAATTATGAATTGATTTACTCTAGGGGAGATTCAAGTATTCTGACTTATACTGATGCGAGTTGGGACAGAACAGCTGATGCGAGATCGTATACTGGTTTTGTTATAGAATTGGGAAACAACTTACTTAATTGGAAGAGTAATAAACAAAGATCTGTTGCCTTGTCAACTGCAGAGAGTGAATTAGAAGCCTTATCTGAAGGAATTAAAGAATTAATTTGGACGCGTAACATCATTAGAGAAATGAAGATTAGTTTGAAAGATCAAATTAATGTTTATCGTGACAGCCAGAATGCCATATCTATGATTAAGTCAAAAAATATGAAAGCAAGTACGAAGTACTTGAATAGAAAGTGTCACTTCATAAGACAAATTGTAGAAGATGAAGAAATTGAAGTTTTGCATATCCCTTCAGAAGAAATGAAAGCGGACCATCTCACCAAGACTGTGGATGCTGTCAAGCTTAAAAACTGCATAAGTGGTGGAGTTATTTTTTGAGGAATGAAAATTGAAAATTTGAAGGGGAGATTTGTTGATGTTTATTATTTAAAATATTCATTTTCATTCTATGATTTAATTAATCTGTGAACTAATTTATTCTGTGGTGTTGTATGTATATAAATATGTGTATTTCTTTGAGTAAGTGTGGGAGATAGTATATGAGGAGACGTTAAGGTGTAAGAGTATTTAGTTTTATTATTGTCATTGTTATTTGTGCCTTCAATAAAGAAGTTTTAAGTTTTAATAGAGAGCAATTTATTAAGATTCTCCCAACAGTTTTATGTATAAAATTAACAAATAAAATATATAATGATTTATATAAAGGTTTGTTTTGAAAATAGAGCAATCCAAAAATAATCTTTAATTAAAAAGGCATATATTGGATCAAAAATCATTTATTTTACCAATATTTCAGTTGGCTGAACGCCAACCTTTATCAAGGTATCATGTTATAACACCTTGATAAAGGTTGGCGTTCAGCCAACTGAAATATTGGTAAAATAAATGATATTTTGATCCAATATATGCCTTTTTAATTAAAGGTTTGTGTGTGATTATTATAAAACGAATCATTTTAAGATTATATAAAAGGGCGTACCTGGATCTGTAAAGACAAAACGAATCTTAAAACGAATCATTTTAAATATATAAAGCAAATTTTTACAGTAATAAACAAATTATAACCAAATGTTTATTGTTGTTAAAATATAATGAAAATAAAAATTAATTCAATACTAACAAACTAACAAAATTCTAAAACTAACAAAATTATTAAACAAACGGAATCTAAAAATATCAATTACAGACGACCAAAGCTCCAATTATTACACCGCAGCAGAGACAAACCCTTTAAAATTGAAGCAGACGATGGCGCCGAGAAAACCGATTATCTCGACCACTTCCAATAAACAATCTTGCGCCTTAATTAACTTAACAATAGTCTATTAATTCCCAAATATTTAATTAATAATCCTAAATTCATTAGCGGATAGACATAGACTCTTCACAAAAACATAATTAACCTAAAACTGTTTGTTTAGGATTTTCGTCCCTTCGCTTTTGTAATCTTTTTCCAAGATGCTGGTGTTGTTTTAACCCTTCCGTTTTTATTCCTTCCAAGAATTAATGGCAAGAGTGCTAATGGCTAAATTAATTGTCGTCTTTATTAATTGGACAATTTTAATTGGTCTACATTGATCGTTTGCTGTACGAGTAAATTTGTTGGCCTTAATTTACTCACGGAGAATGCACTTAAGCAATTTATGTAGCAAAACACAATTGAGAATTTTTTTGTACATATTTCAGGGTTGAAAAAAAAAATAAAAAAAATTCATGAGATTTTTATCAAGACATTTTAACATTTGTAGGCTAAAGGCTTGGTAAAAAAAAGTCATTGAGATGGAAATAACAAAATTTTAGATTCAGCAATAAAATATGATAATGAAGATACAATTCTTAGACAATTTAAATATTTTTATTGACATCATGTCAATACATGCAAAAGTGCACAGTCTGCACTATTTTAAAAAGTTAATTATTTATATGCATCATACTATGTACAATTAACATGGCGCCTCTACCAGCGCTGCAGAGTTGGTGGAGAATTCTTAGACTCGCGATATCATTGTCCATTAATTATTGTGCTACCTGGAGACCGGAAGGCTTTTCTACTTGGATTATAAATTGACAATCAGGTACATTACCTACAGAGGCAAATTAATGAAGATCATCTTTAAATTCTAGGTATGCATGTACGACATAAGAGAAAATAGAAATATTTCAAATTATTCAAGTTAGAGAGAAGGAAGAATATAATGGTTGGAATTCTATTTACTGGATGTGTGTGTGTGTGACTTAGAAAGTTAGTGTTCGGCCATTTCCGCGCAACACTGCTTTATGGATATTAACACTAAGCCATAACCTCATTATTCCTATAGAAGATCTATAGTTTTAGATATACTGGGGGGAGGAGACCATAGTTCTTCATTGGAAAATTCCATTATTTGACGATGATGCTTTGGCAAAATACATGATCATTAAACAAAAAAAAAAAAGAAAAGATCAAATATGCCAAATAAAATCTGAGAGAATAATTACAATAACCATAACAAGACTCAGAACAAAACACTACAAAGGAATGACAATACATTCAGATGGCACATGAACTTATAGGACATGCAAAAACTGTCCTGATGTGGAACTAACACCTACCTACATATTCTCATGCCCAGCAATGGCCGCAGTCTTGCAGAAAATTGACATGGACTCAGAGCAGCAGCTTTACACACCCAAGATAGTGAACATTGCTGCTGCTGTGATAGAGATGCATGGAGACATATGAGGCTCTTCATTGGACACGACAACAACAACAGGAGACCATAGTATCCGCTAGGTTTCTATCTAATATGTCTGGTTCATCCTGAGGTACATTCACAGAATTCTAAGAATAAAAATTATCAGGATTTCATAAATAATCTGTTTGATACAGCTGTTCCATTGCGACACTAAATAAATTGTTGAAAACTGCTGAACAAGAGATTGCTATCATTACCTGAAAGGGGTTATGAAATAGGATAACAGCAGGTTGGAGGTATATGATGATTTCTTTGTTATTTACGCAAGTACAGTCTCAACTTTATTACAATTTCATTCATTGATAAAAAAACATATTCAGATATTCAGTGAAACAAAATGTAAAGTTGAATTTTACCCGGCAATGGGGGGGGGGGGGATGTTTTGAATGGAACTTGTTTTCATTTCTAAAATTTCCTCATAAGATAGAAGTATTCAAGTTATTGAAGAAAAATTATATCTAGTTGATATGAATGCATATCTTATGAAAGACGGCATCTAGGCAAACTATAAACCAAATGGTTTTGGTATTTTTATACATCTACACGCCTTACTTAAATTGACTCTTACCTTCTACTGTCCTAACAACTAAGAAAGTGAAGAGACAACAATCCTCCATTCTAGAAATACCTTATACAGATATTAGATCTCAAAATCTCTCTAACAAAGGTTATATACAAGATTGTGTGTGGCAAGGACAGAAAGTGTTGGAGGGAACGGTATTGTACTGAGGAGAAGACAGAGATGGTATTGTAGCAAGGAGAAGACTGAGATGGTATTGAAGCAAGGAGAGGACAGCGTTGGTATGGTAGCAAGGAGAAGACGGAGATGGTATGGTAGCAAGAAGAGGACAGAAATGATATTGCAGCAAAGAGAAGACAGCGTTGACTTGGTAGTAAAGAGAAGACTAAGATGGTATAGTAGAAAGGAGAGTACGGAGATGGAATTGCAGCAAAGAGAAGACAGCGTTGACTTGGTAGTAAAGAGAAGACGGAGATGGTATAGTAGAAAGGAGAGTACGGAGATGGAATTGCAGCAAAGAGAAGACAGCGTTGACGTAGTAAGGAAAAGACGGAGATGGTATAGTAGAAAGGAGAGTACGGAGATGAAATTGCAGCAAAGAGAAGACAGCGTTGACGTAGTAAGGAAAAGACGGAGATGGTATAGTAGAAAGGAGAGTACGGAGATGGAATTGCAGCAAAGAGAAGACAGCGTTGACTTGGTAGTAAGGAGAAGACGGAGATGGTATAGTAGAAAGGAGAGTACGGAGATGGAATTGCAGCAAAGAGAAGACAGCGTTGACCTAGTAGTAAAGAGAAGACGGAGATGGTATAGTAGAAAGGAGAGTACGGAGATGGAATTGCAGCAAAGAGAAGACAGTGTTGACCTGGTAGTAAAGAGAAGACGGAGATGGTATAGTAGAAAGGAGAGTACGGAGATGGAATTGCAGCAAAGAGAAGACAGCGTTGACTTGGTAGTAAAGAGAAGACGGAGATGGTATAGTAGAAAGGAGAGTACGGAGATGGAATTGCAGCAAAGAGAAGACAGCGTTGACTTGGTAGTAAAGAGAAGACGGAGATGGTATAGTAGAAAGGAAAGTACGGAGATGGAATTGCAGCAAAGAGAAGACAGTGTTGACCTGGTAGTAAAGAGAAGACGGAGATGGTATAGTAGAAAGGAGAGTACGGAGATGGAATTGCAGCAAAGAGAAGACAGCGTTGACGTAGTAAGGAAAAGACGGAGATGGTATAGTAGAAAGGAGAGTACGGAGATGGAATTGCAGCAAAGAGAAGACAGCGTTGACTTGGTAGTAAGGAGAAGACGGAGATGGTATAGTAGAAAGGAGAGTACGGAGATGGAATTGCAACAAAGAGAAGACAGCGTTGACCTGGTAGTAAAGAGAAGACGGAGATGGTATAGTAGAAAGGAGAGTACGGAGATGGAATTGCAGCAAAGAGAAGACAGCGTTGACCTGGTAGTAAAGAGAAGATGGAGATGGTATAGTAGAAAGGAGAGTACGGAGATGGAATTGCAGCAAAGAGAAGACAGTGTTGACTTGGTAGCAAGGAGAAGACGGAGATGGTATTGTAGCAAGAAGAAGACGGAAATGGTATTGCAGCAAGGAAAGGACAACGTTGGTATTGCAGCAAGGAAAGGACAGCGTTGGTATTGTAGGAAGGAGAAGACGGAGATGGTATTGTAGCAAAGAGAGCACAACGTTGGTATGGTAGCAAGAAAAAAATGGGGATGTTATTGCAGCAAGGAGAGGACAGCGTTGGTATGGTAGCAAGTAGAAGACGGAGATGGTATTGTAGCAAGGAGAAGACGAAGATGGTATTATAGCAAGGAGAGGACAGAGATGGTATTGTAGCAAGGATAAGAAGAAGATGGTATGGTAGCAAGGAGAAGACGGAGATGGTATTGCAGCAAGGAGAGGACGGAGATGATATGGTAGAAAGGGAAGGATAGAGAAACGATCAACAAATAGCTGGCAGTAGCACAGATGTCACAACTGGGCGGTCACACTGGGAGTTATAATTGTTGTCACAGTCCGCTGGACGCTCAAATTGTCACCAGATCGATGTGTCCTGGCTGTCCCACTCCACTTCTGGATCTTTCTACATGGCTGGATTTGTCTGGTGAATTTATGTTCAACAGAACTGGGGTTCAAACAATAATAGGGTTAGATCACTTCTACACCTAACTAAAATGGACGATCAGCTATGGACAATGGATCTTATGGCACAACTGAGACTGTTTTCTATCTATACCTACATCAAATGTGATCAGCAATGGGTGAGTGTAGCGGTATCCCACATGGCAATCAACATTCATCCATATTTAACTACAGTGGAATATCAGCTATGGAACAAATGTGACAGGAACTTATGGCAACTGCGACACGTACCGTATAAACAGATAAAATATATAACAACAGAAATATCTTATATGGCTCCCTTTAAATTCTACTGTTGTCAGGAACAAAGTCCTAGCAACCAGGACAAATGCCAAGCGCAGGAAATCAGTGACGTATCACCCAACAATGGTGGACAGTGATGGACCAACTCCGCAGGAGACCATAGAATGGAGACAAGAACAATACCCGTGTAAACTAGCACAGTTTAGAGTTATGAATAGTCAAAGATGACCAAGCATGGTCCCATGGCAACCAAGTCCAGCAGTCCATCGATGCGGGATTATTGGATTAGCGCGGTGGTCAATAAGCAAATCTCCCGATGCACGGAGGCAGAAGTAAGAGAAAGCCTGTAATTACGCCACCACCGGCTATCTTAATGATGACTAATTGAGGTTTAATTTTAATGATAATGGATAAATTATTGATGGCATGCGGTGTGTGATTAACGCTCGCTGTGATGGCTGCCAGGCCCGCGCTAATTTGGTGATTAATGGCCGATCAGGAATCTATGAGACTTTTTGTGTTTCCTCCAACTGTGATTGGTGGATGAATTGACCGCTGCTATTGGTGGATAAATCTGATTGGATAAGACTGTCATTTATTTGTATCCACTTCTATGTGGTTAGCTTATTGTTGACACATGAGATTAATTAATATTTCTTTGATGTGTGATTGGTAGAAATTTGACAGTCGCTATTGATGGTTGATTGGATAGGACAGGCTTAGATATTGATTTTAATACTTCTCCAGAAGTCGAAAACAAAACAGAAGTTCAGTTAATGGATTTACAAATGTGATTGGTGGATAATTAAATAGTGGCAGATTGGCTTCGATTGTTTGAAATTTCAAATTTATTTCTTGTAGGTCTCCGGATATAGCGAACAATACGGAAATTGACGTCTTTCAGCTGTGGAAGAACTAGCGCAATAAATTTGAATGTCAGAGATTTTCACCTTTACGCTCCCCCTAGTAGTCAGTGGTTTCTTATATTGGACTTGTAGATCAAGAAATGATCACCCGCTCATGTTCAAATCTCAAACATCCTCGATACAGAGAGGCTAGTTGGCCCTCGAAAGATAGTGAGAGGGAATATCTTGTTGTTGAAGAGCCTCAGATGTCTCCATACATCTCTATCAAGGTAGTTGCTATATCCTCATCTTGGGTGTGTAAAGCTGCTACTCTGGGTCCATGTCAATTTTCTGTTGTTGTTGTCGTGTCCAATTAGAGTCTCAGATGTCTCCATGCATCTCCACTACAATAGTTGCAATGTCCACTATCTTGGGTGTGTAAAGCTGCTGCTCTAGGTCCATGTAAATTTTTTGCAAGGCTGCGGCCATTGCTGGGCATGAGAATATGTGGGTAGGTGTTAGTTCCACACCAGGACAGTTGTTGCATGCTCTGTAGATTCTAGGGAATATATTAAAATCTGATATATACAAATGATGATCCCTCCTAAGTATCTTCCCAAAGCAGAAAGAGCGGTAGGAAGTTGCTCTATTCGAGAGGTATATCTATAATGGAATATCCAATCCTCCATATAAAATATACAAGTATATGCTCGTATAGATGGGTTTATAAATGAATGCATTGACCATAACCCTTTTCGTAAATAAATTGCTTTAGCGCTATTTTTCGAAAATATTTTGCGAATGTTAATTTTTCAAAAACAGATAATAATTCCAAAGAAGGTGAAATAAGTGAAATTACGCCATTCCCTGAATGTAAGTAACTGAAAGAGAGAGAGAGAGAGAGAGATTGAGGTTAAAACTGTTTTATAACAATGTCCATATAAGATTATTAATGGTTAAATAAAAAATTGAATAAATATGAATAAATAAATAATAATAGATTAAAGAGAGTTGCTGATAACTAACATATAGCAGCTTACCATTGATGCCATTCTCTTGATGATTCTAGAAGCTCGGCACAGGCTGTACGACCAATAAGATTGTTTAGGTTATCTTCAATAACGACATGATTTTATTCTATACAATGCAAATGAAGAATATATAGCAGAAATATTCAACACAATAATTCCATATTAACATATATTCAAGGTAAACAAGGAGAGAGAGAGATTAACCTGAATATAATTTTGTTCTCCATCCATCTAAAATATAAATTTAAAAATAAAACTAAAATTTAATAAGTGAGATAACAGCCATGAGATATTTTCATATATAAGAAATTTGCGACTAACTATTATTAAAATATTCGAAAAACCTTTCGCCATATATTTCTTTATTACATAAACACCGCGAGCTTTCGAGCTTTCTTCAACGGGCGAAATTATAAATAAGCTCGAAAGCTCGCGGTGTTTATGTAATAAAGAAATATATGGCGAAAGTTCTTTTCTGATCTATATATATATTGTTACACCAGGTTGCGGCTTGGCAGACTCTTCAGCCTGGATTCTCTCCTGTGCTGGGTCTTGCATCTTACCAGAGCGTGTTTCAACCATCCTACAAATTTATAAAAGGGAATAACGAGATAAGTCTTCTTTAAGTAGCCACCCGAATCCTTTTTTTATTTTTCTCACATCAAAGAGAGCAGTGAAGTCACACGTGTACCTAAATACAAATGATCATAATCTAAATAATCTGTTTTAAATAAATATCATAGAATATTTTATATAAAAATAAATAAATATATAATTTAAATTTCAAATATATTAAAAATAATATAAGAAATACGCCATTAATCATGATGTAACACTTCCCCCTCTCCAGAGGTCGTCACGTCCTCGTGATTGACCTCATCAATTCTTTCAAAATAGGGTTTGATTCTTGAGACATGGACAATCAATGGGTCTTGGCCAGGATTATCTTTTGGTTCAATTAAGTAATTTACGTTGGACAGCTTCTTTAATATTCTATATGGGCCAAAATATTTTCTCAGTAGTTTCTCACACTTTCCTATTTTCCTAATTGGTGTCCAAACTGCTACTAATTCTCCTGGTTCGTAGCTTCTTTCCATGTGTTTCTTGTCATAGTTCTTTTTCATTCTTTCTTGAGTCTTTATTGTGTTGTTAATAACTAATTTTCTTGTTCTGTTTATTTTGTCTAAGTGATGTTTTATGTATTCATCATAATCATCTTTGTCAATGTCCACCGAGATATTCCTGTCGTCCAAAAGAGACGTGGGTTCTCTTCCAAACATCAGGAAAAAGGGAGAATATCCTGTGGTTTCCTGAATTGTAGTATTGTAAGCGTGAGTGATGAATGGGAGTATTTCGTCCCAATTTTTCTGATCAGTGTTCACATACATACTGAGCATATTGATCAATGTTCTATTTAACCGCTCTGTCAATCCATTAGTCTGGGGATGATAGCTCGTTGTGAAGCAATGTTTAATCTTGCACGTTTTCATCACCTCTTTCATTAAATTACTGGTAAATTGAGAGCCTCTGTCACTAATAAGATATTGTGGGGCTCCGTGCCGAAGAAAAATATCCTCTACTAGAAATTTAGAAACTTCTTTCACTGTTGCTTCCGAGACTGCTCTTGTTTCTGCATATCTAGTGTAGTAGTCCGACAGCACGATTATCCATTTTTTCCTGTTTTTCGTAGATGGTAGTGGACCAACAAAGTCAATTCCAATTCTTTCGAAAGGAAAGTTGGCTGGGGGGATGGGCTGTAGTAGTCCAGAAGGTAATTGGTTTGAGCCTTTCCTACTTTGGCAAAGGTGACACGTCCTAACGAATTCTGAGACATCCTTTAGCATGGATGGCCAAAAGTATTTACTCTTTATTCGGTACATGGTTCTGGCGACGCCCAGATGGCCATTCGACATATGATTGTGATATTCTTTCATAATTTCTCTCTTTTTATTCTCTGGAACCACAAGCAACCACGCCCTGCCTTCAGGGTTCGGGTTTTTCTTAAAGAGGCATCCATCTTCTTCTTTAAAGTTTTGCGCAATTGATCGCCTGCTTCCATTAAGGTTTTTCTTAACACTTTCGATAAATTTATCCTCTTCGTCTGTTATTTGATTTAAAAATAGCCTTTCAAAATCCTCATCCCAATCAGTTTCTGGTAAGGGCCCCCTAGATAAGCCATCGGCGTCCAGATGCTTCTTTCCCGATTTATGTATTATATCGAAGTCATATTCTTGAATTTTCAATGCCCATCTTGCCAATCGACCTGTTGGATCCTTCAAGTTTTTGAGCCAGCATAAGGCGTGATGGTCTGTTACTATTTTAAAGTGTCTTCCATAAAGGTAGGGTCGTAATTTTGACATTGACCAGACAACGGCCAGACATTCTTTTTCAGTGGTTGAATAATTTTGCTCCGCTTTACTTAGGGTACGACTCAAATATGAGATCACCTTCTCTTCACCACCGATGTCTTGGACAAGTGTTGCACCTATGCCGATGTTGGACGCATCAGTATGAACATAAGTAGGTGCATTTGGATTGAAGTGACCTAAAATTGGTGGACTTAATAGTGCTGTTTTTAGGGTTTGAAACGCTTCCTCTTGTCTTTCTGTCCAGGTAAATGATACACTTTTTTTTATAAGGTTGGTCAAAGGGTCAGCAATTTTTGAAAAGTCTTTGATAAATTTTCTATAATATGAACACATTCCCAAAAAGGATTGTACTTCTTTGACCTTTTTGGGTCGAGGAAAATTTCTGACAGCTTTGATGTTATGTTCCGCGGGTTTTATACCATGTTTGCTCGTTATATAGCCGAGAATCTCCAATTCTTCAAAAGCAAATCGGCATTTTTTGTCGTTTAACCTTAAATTAGATTCACGAAAACATCTAAAAACAGCTTCAAGTCTTTTGAGGTGCGTTGGAAAATCCGGGCTATATATGATAACATCATCCAGATAACACAAACAAATTTGCCATCTCAGATTTCCAAGCATATTCTCCATATTTCTCTCAAAGGTAGCAGGCGCGTTACAAAGTCCAAAAGGCATCACGTTGAATTCATATAATCCATGCGCTGTAGTGAAAGCTGTTTTCTCTTTGTCTCTTTCTTCGACTTCAACTTGCCAATATCCAGATCTGAGGTCTATTGCTGAGAAGTGTGTAGATCCTTGGAGAGTATCCATAACTTCGTCTATTCTAGGGATCGGATAGACATCTTTTACTGTCACATTATTCAGTTTTCTGTAGTCCACACAAAATCTGTATTTACCATCTCGCTTCTTGACCAATATTACTGGAAAAGACCAGGGGCTAGAAGATGGCCTAATTATGCCTTCTGTAAGCATCTCGTCAATTTGCTCTTTTATAATATCTCGTTCTTTAGCACTTACCCGGTAAGGCTTGTGTTTAATTGGCTTCGCGTCTTCTGTGTCTATCCGATGTTTTGCCAAATTGGTTCTCCCTAATCTCGATGAAAAAAGATCTCCATACCTTTCTAAAACTTGTTTTAACTCCTTCTGTTCCTTTGGTGAAAGATTTTCGTTTATTTGGAATCTAGGTTCTTCGTTCTTTTCTACCTCTCTTTCTCGACTCACATTTATTTTCGCTGGACTACTTCCAAAAGCCAATGTTTGGTTTTTCATTATTTTTAACGGTCGAGGATACGGATTAGTTATCCAGATGTGTGTTTCCCTATTTATAACATTGATCAAGCTTCTTGCTAGACGAAGTCCATTTGTTTGAAACATTTTGCTGCTCTCCTCGATAATATATTCTCCATCCTCTGTTTCTACCAATGCCTTGATCAATTTCATGGAACATTCCGGTACAATGGAATCCTTGGCACTCTTTATTTTCAACATTTCAAAATTGATTTCGTCATGATTATTCGTCAAATCATATTTTATAGTTTCTTGCTTACAATCTATTTTTGCGTTCATTTTCTTAAGGAAATCTCTCCCAAGAATTAATGTCCGTAAATGCGTTTTCAATATCACAAAGTTGTGTGATAATGTTTCGTCATCAATTTTTATATTTAAAAATATACTTCCTACCATGTCCAATTTTTTTCCATCGGGTCCTGCACAAATTTTTGCGAGTTTACTTATACCATGGCCTGTATCGAGGGCCGTTCTGAGGTCGACCACTGAGAGGTCAGCACCTGTATCAACCAAAGCTTCAAAAGTCCCTATCTTGTCCACATTAATTTTTAATTTGTATTTAGGGTCCAACTTCTTGATTCCGTTTATGGTCGACTTGCTTTGATTGACAGATTCAGGCGCGACGCTTAGTTTAAATCTTCCAACACGGAATATCTATTCCGGGTAGGAATATTTGTCTGTGTGCTATGACATACATCAGCATAAAGCCGAGGTCCTGATTTCTCTGATATTTCATTCATTTGGCATTTTTCTTCGACCTTCTCTTGGGTATCTGCTGAATCCTCTTCTAGGATTCTTATAAACTTGACCCTACAATAACGGGCCACGTGCCCTGGCTTGTTACATTTAAAGCAGATTGGTCTTCCATCTTCCGTCCTATTTTTGCTCACTTCTTGGCTTTTATTGTAAGTGTTTCTCTGAAGGTTTGGTTTCGGCACAAAGTTAGGATTATAAGGATGTCTAGGGGTAGAGGGCTGGGGAAAGTTGTTTCGATACTGTCTGGGGGTAGGATGGGAGTCGTTCTTGTAATTATTGGAAACAGGGGCTTGGGGCCTGGAAGTGGTCTGGTAGTTTCGTGCGGCAGTCGGCGGCACGTACCTCGATTGTTGTTGGGGTCTAGAATAGCGTGGACCGTTATATAGGTTTCTGGATTTCTCCACACGTTCCCGATACTTCTTTTCAAAAGAATCCATTTTCTTGCACGCGACAAGAAGGTCATCGGTCGTTTTAGGAGGGTTCAGGTAGAGCGCGAATGAGTACTCTTTTTTCAGTCCTCCAATAACATGTTCAATTTTTGTTTCTTCTTCCATTGCGGGGTCAACCTTGTTGCACAACACTAGAATGTCTTCCGCGAACCTGATTGCTGGTTCATTCCAGTGTTGCATTCTGTTGAGCTTCATTCTAAGTTCTTCTTTATTCGCGTCCAAAGAAAAATCCTGAATGAGGCGGATTTTAATATTTTCCCAGCTCGTGAAACTAGCTTTGTGTAAATTCAACCAGGTTTTAGCGCTTCCCGTCATGTTCATGGCGGCATAACGAGAGATAATGTAGTCTGCCCAATGGTACAAGAAGCCAATTTCTTCAAGAGATTCAATCCATGGGCGAGGGTCTTCCGTTCCATCATACTTGGGGATGTCGATGTTGGGATTCAGGACAACTGGGTCGGAACTAGCATCTCTACCAATTGTTACACCAGGTTGCGGCTTGGCAGACTCTTCAGCCTGGATTCTCTCCTGTGCTGGGTCTTGCATCTTACCAGAGCGTGTTTCAACCATCCTACAAATTTATAAAAGGGAATAACGAGATAAGTCTTCTTTAAGTAGCCACCCGAATCCTTTTTTTATTTTTCTCACATCAAAGAGAGCAGTGAAGTCACACGTGTACCTAAATACAAATGATCATAATCTAAATAATCTGTTTTAAATAAATATCATAGAATATTTTATATAAAAATAAATAAATATATAATTTAAATTTCAAATATATTAAAAATAATATAAGAAATACGCCATTAATCATGATGTAACAATATAAAATTGAATGTCTGTCTGTCTGTACTCTATAGATTCAAAAACCATACATCCAATCGCCGTGAAATTTTGGGATATTATTAGGTATATCACCGGGAAGGTTTTTGAAAAATAATTTCATGAATATCTTGAATATCCTTAGAGTTATTTGCAGATTTGTAGATTTAACTCGCAAACAGCGCCCCCATTGTGACGATGATAACAGGTTTTCTTATCACTAAGTTTGTTATCTTAAATATTACTTATCAAAAGTAAGATTATCTAAGGATGACACGGCAATGTGACACGGGAAAAAATGTTCACTAGATAAAACTATCGTGAAGATAGAGGCTGCCTGGCCGGCATTCATATTTCTTGAAAAAAGATAAAACTATGATTTTCTATATGATATAAAAAGCCAACAATGAAGAGTGAATGTAATATAAAAAGCCAACAATGAAGAATTAATGTAAGATAAAAAGCCAACAATGAATAGTAAATGTAATATAAAAAGCCAACAATGAAGAGTAAATATAATATAATGAAGAATTAATGTAAGATAAAAAGCCAACAATGAATAGTAAATGTAATATAAAAAGCCAACAATGAAGAGTAAATTAATAAATATAATATAAAAAGCCAACAATGAAGAATGAATGTAAGATAAAAAGCCAACAATGAAGAGTAAATATAATATAAAAAGCCAACAATGAAGAGTGAATGTAAGATAAAAAGCCAACAATGAAGAGCAAATGTAATATAAAAAGCCAACAGAGTGAATGTAAGATAAAAAGCCAACAATGAAGAGTGAGTGTAATATAAAAAGCCAACAATGAAGAATGAATGTAAGATAAAAAGCCAACAATGAAGAGTGAATGTAATATAAAAAGCCAACAGAGTGAATGTAAGATAAAAAGCCAACAATGAAGAGTGAATGTAATATAAAAAGCAAACAATGAAGAATGAATGTAAGATAAAAAGCCAACAATGAAGAGTGAATGTAATATAAAAAGCCAACAATGAAGAATAAATGTAAGATAAAAAGCCAACAATGAAGAGTGAATGTAAGATAAAAAGCCAACAATGAAGAGTAAATGTAATATAAAAAGCCAACAATGAAGAATGAATGTAAGATAAAAAGCCAACAATGAAGAGTAAATATAATATAAAAAGCCAACAATGAAGAGTGAATGTAAGATAAAAAGCCAACAATGAAGAGTAAATGTAATATAAAAAGCCAACAGAGTGAATGTAAGATAAAAAGCCAACAATGAAGAGTGAATGTAATATAAAAAGCCAACAATGAAGAATGAATGTAAGTTAAAAAGTCAACAATGAAGAGTAAATCTCTATATCTCTATCTCTATATATAAAAGTTAATTTCTGTCTGTCTGTCTGTTTCGCGATAAACTCAAAAACTACTGAACCAATTGGTACCAAATTTTGCATGTCGCTTTTTATAAACCTGAGGAAAATTTTCGGCTGCATTTTGATTAGTATTTTTGGCTATTTCTTTTTTTCATTTGAAGAACTTTTTTTTTACGCGGACTAATCCGGAATGGAATGAATACCTAAATATGGCCATTTTTTTAAGCATCGGTGGTTCAGTGGTAGAATGCTCGCCTGCCACGCGGGCGGCCCGGGTTCGATTCCCGGCCGATGCATTTTTTTTTTACAATTTTTAAAACTCATTTATATTATCTTATATATATAAAATTGAATGTCTGTCTGTCTGTACTCTATAGATTCAAAAACCATACATCCAATCGCCGTGATATTTTGGGATATTATTAGGTATATCACCGGGAAATGTTTTTGAAAAATAATTTCATGAATATCTTGAATATCCTTAGAGTTATTTGCAGATTTAACTCGCAAGCAGCGCCCCCATTGTGACGATGTTAACAAGTTTTCTTATCACTAAGTTTGTTATCTTAAATATTATTTATCAAAAGTAAGATTATCTCAGGATGACACGGCAATTTATTTGCGACAAGAATAATGATACAATTCCAAGGTAAAGATACTATTCCTTTAACTTTCAATTACCGAGGGAACCAATTAATATTGATTTTATTCAACTTATCGAGTATTTCTCAAGGGACCGGGAAAAAATGTTCACTAGATAAAACTATGATTTTCTAATGTAGAAAATTAGGAAAGACAAAATTCAGGATGACAAGGCACACAGGGACCGGGAAAAAATGTTCACTTTATCGAGAGATTCAAATTTACGAGTTTCAAATTATCAAAATATATCTTTTTTATTTTTTAATAAGTTTTTAGAGAATTGTTTTAACAAATGTTCGCTAGACAAACCTTTACTCGGGTAAAACCCCGGGCGAAGCCGAGTACGTTTTATAAGTTTAAAGAGAATTGTTTTAACAAATGTTCGTTAGACAAACATTCACTCGGGTAAAACCCGGGCGAAGCCGGGTACGTCCGCTAGTATTTTTATAAAACCAAGAGATATACACTTCAATATTATAACAGCAGATTCTTTCCTCAAAAACGTAAAACGTTCACAACTGATGGCTCAAGCCCTTCTAATATTTCTTCGAAGTTAGGGCAGTGGAAGTCTATTTTACACTGCGTGACATTGAAAATGGAACACCAATAAATAGTGGCCAGAAAATTATGCAAATTTCAGGGTAGACGCGCCTAACCGAGTTATGCAAATGATGTAAAAATGCGCAGCTCTCGTGCGCACATGGAGTAAGATATAAGGGAAGGAACTTGCAGAAAGGACAGTATTCGTGTCGTTATTTCTTCAAGGAAAATCATTGTAGAATTTTTTTTCTTGTGTCAAAAGACACGTGTAATAACAGAGAATGCCAGGTCATCGTAAACGGAGGCAGTTCAAGCACGTGGATGACGGAATGGCACAGGGTCGTGTTCTCAGATGAGTCGCGTTTCTGCTTGTCCAGTGATAGTCGCCGTGTACGCGTGTGGCGTCGACGTGGAGAAAGGTCCAATCCGGCAGCAATTGTGGAACGCCCTACCGTGCAACAACGTGGAATCATGGTTTGGGGCGCAATCGCGTATGATTCCAGGTCACCTTTACTTCGTATTCAGGGCATTATGACGGCCCAACGATACGTTGATGATGTGCTGCGACCGGTGACACTCCCCTAC
Organism: Cordylochernes scorpioides; assembly: GCA_030710605.1. Taxonomy (NCBI): domain Eukaryota; kingdom Metazoa; phylum Arthropoda; class Arachnida; order Pseudoscorpiones; family Chernetidae; genus Cordylochernes; species Cordylochernes scorpioides. The sequence goes on from CP092867.1 coordinate 127,574,281, forward strand.
CTTCAGGGGGTACCCAATGCCCTTTATCAGCAGGATAACGCCCGACCGCACACTGCTCGCATTAGCCAACAAGCTCTGCAAGATGTACAGATGCTTCCCTGGCCACCGTACTCTCCTGAACTCTCACCAATCGAGCACGTCTGGGACATCATTGGACGCCGTTTGCATGCCTTGCCACAGCCGCGTTCAGAAGACGAACTGTGGAAAATGGTTGAGAGGGAATGGAGAGCCATCCCTCAGGACGCCATCCGTACTCTGATTGACCCTCTACATAGACGTGTTGCTGCGTGCATCGCCGTCCGCGGTGGTCCTACTTGCTACTAAGCCGACGCCGTTCTCGCTCTGTATTATGACTATCATTTTGAAATAAAGATCACTTATTGTTCGTCCCTGTCTCTCTCTGTCTGCCGAGTTTCATCACTTTCTGGCCACTATTTCTTGGTGTTCCATTTTCAATGTCACGCAGTGTATATAAATACTAGCCGAATGACCCGGGCAACGCCCGTGTTTTACCCGATTGAATGTTTTGATTCAAATACTATTTGTTACAATTATAAATTGGCGCCTTATATAAATGCATATGTTAGTTAATAACTATAGCCTATGTGCTTTATCTGTCTATGTACTGTTGGCTTCCGTAGGCGTCTCTTACTGGGAAAAAGAAAGAGAGGATTCCATTTGGTTATTAACTAATATATGCATTTATTTGAGGAGCGACCCGCTCCAACACAATGGTTACAAAAACGAAAAAGCGAGTGGAGGGGGGGGGGGGCAAAGGTTGCGTGATCGTAGCCGACCAATAGGAGGGCGCCATTCCAAAAAAAAAAGCAAACGGTAACAGAGATGACTGATGAAGAATGACGCTCGTAACTGTATATAGAATTTTTTAGAAATCGTGATTAATATTTTCATTTCGTATATATAAAAGGGCATGTTTAAAATGTAAAGCTCAATATGTTCTAATGGAATTTGGTAGTCGACCATCCAAATATCTCTCTCTCAATCAGAAGATATCACACAACTATAAGGGAGATAAAATCTAAACGATGATACATATGGCATGAATTAAAAACCCTTGCTACGTAAAATGTTTCATTTAGCCATAACATGAGGCAAGATTTCGATCAAAAACAACTGGCCTAATTTTATACCTACATAAAATGACATGTACATTAATGTACTCATTCTCTCGCAACTTTATGCTTTTTTTAAATAATTAAAAGAGAAGGAATCTCCAGACATCATCTTGAAGAAGGAATTTCGATGACGTGTTTCTTTTTGAATCCTTCTTCAATATTAAATTAATTATTTAAAATATTCACACACATACAGCTTTATTAAAATACCACCGTTCTTATACATATTCACCCCAGGAAGGAAGAATTGATGGAGCTCCTGTACTCCAGGCAGCACAGTACCTAATAACAGCCTCCAGGTCTGGCTAGTGTCCACCGTACATACGTCTATGTTGGTGTATCACTGAACAGGCTAGTGTGGAATCAGCCGCGTTTTAGTCTTCGCTTCGAAGGAAGCTCTAAACCGTTGGTTTTCGACCGCTATGACCCGGGTTCGAATCCCGCATTGGACACTTTTTTTTTCTGTTAAAAAAAAAAATGTTCCAATTGCACCCGATTCTTGCAAAAGTCCAACCCCACCAGCGAATGCAAGTAACCAAACGGGGCTCTGGCAAATTTGTAAGTGCAAAGTCGAACTGCTTTTCACATGTGTGAACATGTGGTGCACTTCATGATGTGATTATCATGGCCTGTACAAGTTTATTAGGGATAATCAAAAAAAAAATCTCCTTGGAACGGTGACTGCGGCCCTGTAGAGTTTATATAAACTAAAGAGGAGACCTAGATCAAACATCATTGTATTCATACAGTTATATATTTATTGACTTATCGGATTAAGAAAAGGATAAGTCACCAAGAGTTCATTTCTGTTTCTCCAAGTAAAGTCAACCAAATATTGTATGCATGATCCCGTCTTGTATTCTGCTATTACATAGATCACACGTTAAAGGACAGTCAGTCTTCCAGCGCTTTGAACGGTTTTCTGGGAACACCCATAGAGGTCTCTGTTGCACAAAAATCTTTTAATTACCAGAGGGGTATTTGTGAGTAAATATAGTTCTTCTGTTATTGCATTTTTAGGTATTTTAAATGGCTGTAATAAAAGGTATTTAAGATTTGCTCTATGTATTTTTAATGCTTTGTTCAGTTGCTATTCGAATAACACCGGGTATTTCAGTCTGTATAACAGTATAGTCCGTACAACCCTTCAAGAAAAAGAAGCCCTTTGAATCTAAAATAGTTGACAGGTTTTCAACAAATTTGAAACTTGCTCTTTGATAGATGTGCAATATAAAAATATTCAAGCTCTCTTTTAATGAATATGATACAAACAATGAAACAAACAAACCCAAAATAGATATAGTCTAGAGTTTGCACCATCAAAAAGCACAAGTATCTCTCTCGTCTAGAAAGGGACGGGCTATAATATTGTCAGGACAGAATTTCCTGGTATTTATCTTATCTTGACTGGTCGGTCCGGTCGAGGAAAACAGTGGCGCCACGTGGAAGGGGGAAAACTCAGTTCTCTTCTGTTGCTGTAAATCCGGGTTCGATTTGACTCCTTCATATACTCATTCAGAATCTTTCATATAACTAATTAAATAAATATATAAAGTAACTCGAGAGCCTATTTGATCATTTTTCATCGTGAAAATATACTCGCTGATTTTGAAATTAAATTTGATCGAAAGCCTTTCTTAGGCGATGGCTCATTGATAGAAACATAACATTGATCCACGAGATGTTTGAATTCCAAAATAATTCAGCAATTCAACGGTTTAAGCGTGTATCCAACTGGCCATTCAATTGTGTCTGTACTCGGTTGAGTAACATAAAATTATAGTAAATAAAAACTTTAAGACGCGAATGTTTCTTAAACACATTAATCAAACTTCTACTGTCCTTACTGCGAAAAAAAAAAATACACTGCGTGACATTGAAAATGGAACACCAAGAAATAGTGGCCAGAAAGTGATGAAACTCGGCAGACAGAGAGAGAGACAGGGACGAACAATAAGTGATCTTTATTTCAAAATGATAGTCATAATACAGAGCGAGAACGGCGTCGGCTTAGTAGCAAGTAGGATCACCGCGGACGGCGATGCACGCAGCAACACGTCTAGGTAGAGAGTCAATCAGAGTACGGATGGCGTCCTGAGGGATGGCTCTCCATTCCCTCTCAATCATTTGCCACAGTTCGTCTTCTGAACGCGGCTGTGGCAAGGCATGCAAACGGCGTCCAATGATGTCCCAGACGTGCTCGATTGGTGAGAGATCAAGAGAGTACGGTGGCCAGGGAAGCATCTGTACATCTTGCAGAGCTTGTTGGCTAATGCGAGCAGTGTGCGGTCGGGCGTTATCCTGCTGATAAAGGGCATTGGGTACCCCCTGAAGTTAGGGGAGTGTCACCGGTCGCAGCACATCATCAACGTATCGTTGGGCCGTCATAGTGCCCTGAATACGAAGTAAAGGTGACCTGGAATCATACGCGATTGCGCCCCAAACCATGATTCCACGTTGTCGCACGGTGGGGCGTTCCACAATTGCTGCCGGATTGGACCTTTCTCCACGTCGACGCCACACGCGTACACGGCGAGTATCACTGGACAAGCAGAAACGCGACTCATCTGAGAACACGACCCTGTGCCATTCCGTCATCCACGTCGATCTAGCCCGGCACCATTCCAAACGTTGGCGCCTATTCAGTGGGGTCAATGACAATCTTCTTAGCGGACGGCATGAGTGCAAGCCATTAGCAACCAATCGACGGGAAATGGTTCTGGTCGAGATGGAATGATCTAGGGTGTCTTGCACATGTTTCAGGATGGCGGTACAAGTGGCTTGTGGGGCCGCCACTGCTTGTCGAAGGATACGCCGATCCACACGTGCTGACGTCACTCTGGTTGCACCGACATTCCTATAAATTGCCACATTTCCTTGTTCCAACCATCTTCTTCACAGTCGGTGCACCGTGGACGCACCAAGGTGTGTATCAGCTGCGATTTGACGTATGGACCAACCTGCCCTTTTCAGTCCGATCACCATGCCCCTCGTAAAAGCGTCTGTCTGCTTGAACTGCCTCCGTTTACGATGACCTGGCATTCTCTGTTATTACACGTGTCTTTTGACACAAGAACAAAATTTCTACAATGATTTTCCTTGAAGAAATAGCGACACGAATACTGTCCTTTCTGCAAGTTCCTTCCCTTATATCTTACTCCATGTGCGCACGAGAGCTGCGCATTTTACATCATTTGCATAACTCGGTTAGGCGCGTCTACCCTGAAATTTGCATAATTTTCTGGCCACTATTTCTTGGTGTTCCATTTTCAATGTCACGTAGTGTAGATTGGGAGGGCTTGGCTCTAAGTGGTGAACCCTCTCAGCGGTTTCACCAATTCAATCTACCAGATCGCTTCTTTAGAGCTCTAATATTGTATTAGATCATTCTGCCTATATATGATACACTGAAGAGTGGAATTTTATAAATGGTATTTAAGAAAACTATGGAATTTTAGGACAGTAGAATTTACTATATATAGATGGCGTTGTCTTAAACAAAATTATAAACGATGGTGACGACCCAGCCATTCGATTTAGGGTTTACAAATTGACGACATCTCCGACGTTTCCTCACAGAACCTCTCGGTGGGTAGTGAGAGAGTCCAAATTGATCAAACAAGAAGAGTTGGGTACAAAAGTCAGTTATAGCCGAGGTTTGGCCAGTCACCCGTGGCTGACGTCAGCAGCGACCATATGGAGATTAGCCCTCCCACTCACTCTGCGGCTGTGATGTTCTTTCTCCCTTTCTCTTGGTGGTGTGTTATTCAATCCACTCTTTGACGGCCCAGAATTTCCCAGCTCATCCACGAACCATCATCATATATACATCATATGATACATTAGCACGTCATCTGTTATGAAAATCCGAAACTATTATAGACGTGCATGATTATTTTCAAAATCAAACAATTTCTACTGCCCTTACTTCAATGGAAAAATTAATGGGAGGGTCTGGCTCAACAGTGGTGAAGCCTCCCAGCGGTTTTGCCAGTTTTAATCTACCATTAATTTTTCTATTGCAGTAAGAGCAGTATAAATTGTCTAATTTTCAAAAGAATCATACGCGTCTATAATAGTTTCGAATTTTCATTAAAATTTTTCATATTGACACTATGCGGCAATGGGTTTGTTTATACAAAAATGTAATGCCTTGACAAAGGTTGGCATTAAGTCAATCGAAATATTGGCAAATAAATCTTTAATTCAATCCGATATATTCCTTTTTATTATCTAAATATGTATATACCATGGTATACCTAAATAAGTCTTTCCTTTTAATTAATCATCAGAACGATGTACCTTTTCATCACCCTAATAAAAACCTTTACAAGTTATTATAAAAAAAGGCCACAACACCAGTTTGGGAAAATTCAGACAAAAATATAACCTATATACCATAGTGTCGGGATATGTCCCTCATCAGTACAGGGACGGCTTCGCTTTCATAACATCCTACGATAGGGATTATAAAATCAGTCGATTTACCAAAAAGGCATTAAACCTGGTGCCGAAAACATTGTTAGATTTTTATCTGATTTTTCCGAAACTGATGTTGTGGCTTAATTCTTTATTGCCATTAGTAAAGTTGTTTCCAGGGTGATAAACATAGTGAGTCGTATTGATGTATAGTTAAAGGGAGAGGTGTTTCTTTAGATATACTTGGAAATCGTGTTTTATAAAGATGTTCCGATGAAATAATTAACAATAAAATTATCCAAAGATACTCTTCAGACAATTATTCCAGAGATTAAAACATAAACAATCCCAACACATTAAATTCGTAGTTGTCAAATACAATTTAAAAAAAAACAATAATGGTATCCCTCACAAAATCGATAGTATTCACCTTTACGCCGAAATGAACAATTAGCGCTCGAAATTATTATTTTTGATCAAATATTCAAACAAATCAATGATAAAGTGATCAAGCAAATCCCGCAATTAAATCAGACGATTAAAACTAAACAATCAAAAGATGAAATACAATTTAAAATGTCTGAGAACGAACTTCAATAATCAACTAGGAAATTACGAAGAAGCGACATTTAAAAAGACAGACGAAGGCGCGAGTAAAATCTGCGTCGATCCCACCACTTTAATTGGACAACGATAAATAAACAAAGTAATTAAATGATTAATTAGTGACATGCCTATAGGAACTGTCATTATGTGGTCGGTCGCGTGAGGCCATCGCTGGATCCATCTGGCAGGTTCGGTGGTCGTTACCCTAATCTGCCTGGAACGTCCATAAAATTTGATTTACATTCTATTGGAAGAAGAAATCTTTCCCTTCTTTTTTTCTTTCTTTCTCTTTTTCCCATTTTTCGCCCCATCCCTTTGATGACCTATAGCACTGAGGGTATTTAAAGGTAAAAGAGCACTTAACGCCGTGGACCCATCATTTCAAACTTTTAGTTTTTATGTTGATTAATAAAGTGGGGGATAGTTGTTGTTTTCGGTAATGGGGGAATCCATAGTGGTGGGGCGTCCTAATGGGTTCTTCCATCTTCCCATTCCGAGATGTGGTTGGTGTCTTTAATTGGTCTTGGTTTGTTTTGGATGGCTTGTCATTTGTGGGTGCTTGGAATTGTCTTCATGTGTGTTATCTATAGAGCTATGAACAGACATGCATGTGCTTGGAATTGTCTTTATATGCCTTTCCTATAAAATTCCTGATACACTTGTGTGTGCAGGACATTGTTTTCACACGAGGTAGCGATTGTCTTGTGTGTGCAGGACATTGTTTTCACACGAGGTAGCGATTGTCTTGTGTGTGCAGGACATTGTTTTCACACGAGGTAGCGATTGTCTTGTGTGTGCAGGACATTGTTTTCACACGAGGTAGCGATTGCCTTGTGTCCGCTTGGAATTGTCTTCACACGAGGTAGCGATTGCCTTGTATGTGCAGGACATTGTTTTCGCACGAGGTAGCGATTGCCTTGTGTGTGCAGGACATTGTTTTCACACGAGGTAGCGATTGCCTTGTGTCTGCTTGGAACTGTCCTCACGCGAGGTAGCGATTGCCTTGTGTGTGCAGGACATTGTTTTCACACAAGGTAGCGATTGCCTTGTGTCTGCTTGGAATTGTCTTCACACGAGGTAGCGATTGGCTTGTGTGTGCAGGATATTGTTTTCACACGAGGTAGCGATTGTCTTGTGTGTGCAGGACATTGTTTTCACACGAGGTAGCGATTGTCTTGTGTGTGCAGGACATTGTTTTCACACGAGGTAGCGATTGGCTTGTGTGTACAGAACATTGTTTTCACACGAGGTAGCGATTGTCTTGTGTGTGCAGGACATTGTTTTCACACGAGGTAGCGATTGCCTTGTGTCCGCTTGGAATTTTCTTCACACGAGGTAGCGATTGCCTTGTGTGTGCAGGACATTGTTTTCACACGAGGTAGCGATTGCCTTGTGTCTGCTTGGAACTGTCCTGACACGAGGTAGCGATTGCCTTGTATGTGCAGGAAATTGTTTTCACACGAGGTAGCGATTGCCTTGTGTCTGCTTGATATTGTCTTCACACGAGGTAGCGATTGCCTTGTGTCTGCTTGATATTGTCTTCACACGAAGTAGCGATTGCCTTGTGTGTGCAGGACATTGTTTTCACACGAGGTAGCGATTGCCTTGTGTCTGCTTGGAATTGTCTTCACACGAGGTAGCGATTGGCTTGTGTGTGCAGGATATTGTTTTCACACGAGGTAGCGATTGTCTTGTGTGTGCAGGACATTGTTTTCACACGAGGTAGCGATTGCCTTGTGTCTGCTTGGAATTGTCTTCACACGAGCAGGACATTGTTTTCACACGAGGTAGGATTGCCTTGTGTCTGCTTGGAACTGTCCTCACACGAGGTAGCGATTGCCTTGTGTGTGCAGGACATTGTTTTCACACTAGGTAGCGATTGCCTTGTGTCTGCTTGGAACTGTCCTCACACGAGGTAGCGATTGCCTTGTTTGTGCAGGACATTGTTTTCACACGAGGTAGCGATTGCCTTGTGTGTGCAGGACATTGTTTTCACACGAGGTAGCGATTGCCTTGTGTGTGCAGGACATTGTCTTCACACGAGGTAGCGATTGTCTTGTGTGTGCAGGACATTGTTTTCACACGAGGTAGCGATTGCCTTGTGTCTGCTTGGAACTGTCCTCACACGAGGTAGCGATTGCCTTGTGTGTGCAGGACATTGTTTTGACACGAGGTAGCGATTGCCTTGTGTGTGCAGGACATTGTTTTGACACTAGGTAGCGATTGCCTTGTGTCTGCTTGGAGTTGTCTTCACACGAGGTAGCGATTGCCTTGTGTGTGCAGGACATTGTTTTCACACGAGGTAGCGATTGTCTTGTGTATGCAGGACATTGTTTTCACACGAGGCAGCGATTGTCTTGTCTGTGCTTGTAACTGTTCACAAATAAGGTAGCGATTGTCTTGTCTGTGCTTGGAACTGTTCACAAATAAGGTAGCGATTGTCTTGTCTGTGCTTGGAACTGTTCACAAATAAGGTATAGATTGTCTTGTCTGTGCTTGGAACTGTTCTCAAGCAAAGTAGCGATTGTCTTGTCTGTGCTTGGAATTGTTCTCAAGCAAGTTAGCGATTGTCTTGTCTGTGCTTGGAACTGTTCTCAAGCAAGGTAGCGATTGTCTTGTCTGTGCTTGGAACTGTTCACAAATAAGGTAGCGATTGTCTTGTCTGTGCTTGGAACTGTTCACAAATAAGGTAGCGATTGTCTTGTCTGTGCTTGGAACTGTTCTCAAGCAAGGTAGCGATTGTCTTGTCTGTGCTTGGAATTGTTCTCAAGCAAGTTAGCGATTGTCTTGTCTGTGCTTGGAACTGTTTTCAAGCAAGGTAGCGATTGTCTTGTCTGTGCTTGGAACTGTTCTCAAGCAAGTTAGCGATTGTCTTGTCTGTGCTTGGAAGTGTCTTTACACGAGGCAGCGATTGCCTTGTGTGTGCCTGGAAATTTCTTTACACGGGGTAGAGATTGTCTTGTATGTGCTTGTCTAGACTTTTTTTTTATCTTGTATGCGTTTGTTTCCTTTTGTATTTTTTAAAATGTATTCTTAGACCAATTATTTTCTCTTTTAAAAGATCTCTCTTTAGATAAAGTAGATATTTTTCATATTAAGATCTTAGAAAATTAATTAATCGATATGCCTATTAATTTTGATTTTTTTTCAGTTAAATTTATTGTTTAGTTATAAAGGATAATCAATTTGAAACGTAAACATAGTTCAAGATATTGTTTACCAATAATGTGTTGAGAGAGTTTCTTGAGTTAATGACACATATCAAAATTTAGAGTAAATAATTTTATTTATAAAAAAGGAATAAAACATAAGATTTATATAATGCTTGGAAAGCGAAATCATATATAGAAAAGTGTTTTATAAGATGTTCATATACCTAGTATAAATTCAAGGTACACAATTCTGATGTCGTCAATACCTATCGACGCACGTATCGGCAGATGAGAAATCACAATCCTGAGGACTTTGAGTTTGTGGAATTACAACAAAATGGAAAGGTGACGTCGAAACTTCAGCGAAATGCCATAAGGTGTCGGGAACATCCCCACAACTCAAGAACCTTCTTTGATTTAGTTGATGAAACGGTGACCGAAAACTTATTTTTTACTTAAATAAACATGTTTAATGGGTAACCTTTCCTTATTTTTATTTAGTAAATTGAAGAGTGGCTGGTGTAGAGGACATGTAGAGAGAGCAGCAAGCATTAAACTCTAGTCTAATTGCCTCTGAATGGCGCATAGAAACGACATGATTAGAGATGTCCTCTTAAATGGAGCGTTTGATGCCCTTAAATTCCGATTTCCAGCCAAGCATTCTAAAGTCCTTGTTAACGGAGGCTACCCAATAAATCGTGTGTAGGGGACCTCATTAAAGCGTAATTTTATAGCTAATTAACATGGAGATCAATGGTTTTTATTGGGCGCCTAATTACACTCTGTTGGGACAAGATTAATAGGTGCTGGGGATGATTCGGAATTGAGGAGATTATGGACCAACTATGGGGACTGTACATATCTGGACGGCACTCTATGGCATGTCAGTTCTCAGGGAATTGGTACCTTTTTCCAATATAAAGGTATTCAGGTGGATTTCCCGAATTCGCCAAAGCTGATACGGAATTCGCACAAAGCCAATCTGAATTATAGAAAGGCTTTAACTAGATGGGGTCATATCGTTTTGTCCAGTTTAAGAAGAACTTAAAACAGAGAAGAAGATCGGGGCGGTAACTTAATGTAAGAGCTTCCTCTGGTTTTAAGCTTCCATGATTGAAATCTATCATAGTTCTCTTGTTAAACCTTCCTTTAAACTCAATGCACTTAAACCGATTATGAAATGAAGAACAAAAATAAAACTACTCACACAAAGACAGTTATTTAAATCTTACTCTTCTTGTGAGGTCTGTATCCTGTCAAATTATTCAGGATAGGTTACTTTTGATTACACAAAAATTGAATAAGAAATGAATTTAAATCGAAACCCGTTTCCCTGGATTACTTAGTGCATGTATTTGGACATGTGCTCTGGTGTCGAGTGTCCACATACTTGGTTACTTAGAATTTTAGAACGTTGGAGAGACAAGCCCAATCCCAATGACAAAAATGTTTATTTCGATCAAACCACAAGCCCACCTATAAAACAACAATATAAATGAAAGATAAGATTTTCTTGTTAAAATGTCTGAAATAAATATTCTGTTTGCGAATAATTATTTCTGTAATCATAATTATCAAAATCAAATATATATATTAATTAATTATATAAATATATATATTGAGAACTGTGTGAAGATATATATAATTGAAACTGAATTTGGTACCTCTCTCTTTAAAGTTGCAATAAAAAAATTTTTTTTTAAAGGAATAGGTGCAACTTTTAGTTTATAAAATACTATCTCTCTCTCTCTATTTAATCATATATAATCTTATATGAACATTGTAATACATCAGTTTCAATCTCTCTCCTCCCGTATATTTATATTGTATATAATACACACACAAAAATATATATTGATATATATAAAACAAAAGTCAAATCTCCTGTCAAAATGTCGTCCAAAACAAGACTCCTCCATCTATTGCAAAATATTCTCTACAAACTAGCGGACTCAGTTCAGTGACAGCGCCAGGTGGGCGTCTATCATTTTTCCAAAAACTGATGCTATAGCTTTGACATTAACCCAAGTTTGCAGAGACGTTCAATAGATGCCGCCTAGTTTCTGACGTCTATTTTGACAGGAGAGAGAGAGAGGCGATAAACATGGTCTGTTCAATAATTTCCCGGAAAGTTCCATTTTTTTTTTTAAATATACGAATAATAAAAATTTTCGAACACCAATTCATATATATAGAAAGCTTTAGTAATACGGCAGTATATATCTTCACGATTTTCCACGCGCAGCAAGTGAATAAAGTAATTTCAATATATCCCTTCAAGTATTCTCTTCGATTTTTAATGGATTCAAAAACTGAAGAGCGAATTTTTATAAAATTTTCTTTCAAAATCTGTAAGTCTGTGTATTCTAAACTTCAAATTTATTATTCGGCGAAGATCATTTTCAAAATTCAGCCGTAAATAAATGGCATTCACGATTTTAAAATGACCGAGACTCAGTGAATATAGGTGCATATATCAGTTACTAGACGAAAGGCCCGGGCAACGCCCGGGGTTTACCCGAGTGCGAATATATTTTAAAAACGTTGTCTTGGGTGGTCGCTATTGACAGGGTGGTCTGTATAGACGGGTGGATGTATCACACAGCTGATAACAGGGTTGTCTAGGGTGGTCGCTATAGACAGTGTGGTCTGTTTAGACAGGTGGATGTATCACACAGCCGATACCAGGGTTGTTTAGAGTGGTCGCTATAGACAGGGTGGTCTGTATAGACAGGTGGATGTATCACACTGATGATAACAGGGTTGTCTAGGGTGGTCGCTATAGACAGGGTGGTCTGTATAGACAGGTGGATGTATCACACAGCTGATAACAGGGTTGTCTAGAGTGGTCGCTATAGACAGGGTGGTCTGTTTAGACAGGTGGATGTATCACACAGCTGATAACAGGGTTGTCTAGGGTGGTCGCTATAGACAGGGTGGTCTGTATAGACAGGTGGATGTATCACACAGCTGATAACAGGGTTGTCTAGAGTGGTCGCTATAGACAGGGTGGTCTGTTTAGACAGGTGGATGTATCACACAGCTGATAACAGGGTTGCCGAAAGTGACCGCTATAGACAGGGTGGTCTGTATAGACAGGTGGATGTATCACACTGATGATAACAGGGTTGCCGAGAGTGACCGCTATAGACAGGGTGGTCTGTATAGACAGGTGGATGTATCACACAGCTGATAACAGGGTTGTCTAGGGTGGTCGCTATAGACAGGGTGGTCTGTTTAGACAGGTGGATGTATCACACAGCTGATAACAGGGTTGTCTAGGGTGGTCGCTATAGACAGTGTGGTCTGTATAGACAGGTGGATGTATCACACAGCTGATAACAGGGTTGTCTAGAGTGGTCGCTATAGACAGGGTGGTCTGTTTAGACAGGTGGATGTATCACACAGCTGATAACAGGGTTGCCGAAAGTGACCGCTATAGACAGGGTGGTCTGTATAGACAGGTGGATGTATCACACTGATGATAACAGGGTTGCCGAAAGTGACCGCTATAGACAGGGTGGTCTGTATAGACAGGTGGATGTATCACACAGCTGATAACAGGGTTGTCTAGGGTGGTCGCTATAGACAGGGTGGTCTGTATAGACAGGTGGATGTATCACACAGCTGATAACAGGGTTGTCTAGGGTGGACGCTATAGACTGGGTGGTCTGTATAGACAGGTGGATGTAACACACAGCTGATAACAGGGTTGTCTAGAGTGGTCGCTATAGACAGGGTGGTCTGTATAGACAGGTGGATGTATCACACAGCTGATAACAGGGTTGTCTAGGGTGGTCGCTATAGACAGGGTGGTCTGTATAGACAGGTGGATGTATCACACAGCTGATAACAGGGTTGTCTCGAGTGGTCGCTATAGACAGGGTGGTCTGTATAGACAGGTGGATGTATCACACAGCTGATAACAGGGTTGTCTAGAGTGGTCGCTATAGACAGGGTGGTCTGTTTAGACAGGTGTATGCATCACACAGCTGATAACAGGGTTGTCTAGGGTGACCGCTATAGACAGGGTGGTCTGTATAGACAGGTGGATGTAACACACAGCTGATAACAGGGTTGTCTAGAGGGGGGCGGGCAAGGAGGTCACGTGTTTGCTGGCGGCCAATGGGCGCGCATTCTATCCGTGAGCTTCAGACAGACAGACAGACAGACAGACAGAATACACACACACACACAAAAGCCTTTATTAAGACACACAGGTCTTACAGAGGATTCTCCTTGGGGTTACAAAACGGAGAAACCTATGAAAGTGGGAAATAAAAAATGGAGAAAGATTATATACATTTGGTAAATATATACAGATTATAAGAAAGAATAAAAAATAAGAAGAATAAAAAAAATCAAAAAAAGAGAAAAAAAAAAAAAAATTTTTGGAAATATGGATGGGAGAAGTGGAGAGCGAAAAGAGGAAAGAAAACAGGTATTTACATATGGAGCAAGACCATTTAAGCTCTCACACAGCACAGGTGGGCCATGTATTTTTTAAGGAATCTTTAAGAGATTTCCCAGGAAATCCTCGTGTTCAGGGTTGTAAGGTAAACACCGTTTTATCATTGTTAACTTATCGTATCTGCCTAAACAAATAATTGGATGTTGGTTCTGTCTTTCTTATCAAACATAAATTTTTGGTATGTTTGAATGTTCGGTTAAGTCTTTCTTTTTTACAGCATTTTTATGGAAGTTATATAGATTTAGAGCTACTGAACTATTGTCTATAAAGTTGGATAATAAAGAATATAATGTGAAGTGTGTATGGCCTATCTTAGAGAAGAGTATTTTTCTTTCCGTGTCAAGAGGCATGCATTCAAATATATAATGTTCTAATTCATTTTCGGTTCTATTTTTGCATAGTTGGCAATACAAGTCTTCTGTCCTTAGATATTTTATATGGTCTTCTCGATATAAAACAAATAGAATTCTCAATTGCGCAATGAGGCGTTTAGCCGGCAGTGGGAGTTCACTTAGTAGATAGTTCTCTGCTGCGAATGTTTTATGTAAATATTTGTAGTGTGTGTGTAGCTTCGAATTGGTTATTCTTGATTGGTCGGTTTGGATAGACTGTTCTATAGTGATTCTGATAATTTGAGGTATTGCTTTCTGTAGAATATTGGGGTCTGAACAATTCTTTAACCACATGAATCCAGTTGAGTTTAGGATATTCATTAAATTTTCTGTAAAACCTATAAAGGCATTCGTCAGAGTGGACGTTTCCCATAATTGGGCTAGACAGATTGCGGGCAATCTGGATTTTTCCATTTTTAATATTCTTAACCAGAACTTTAGAATTAGTTTGGTTGCTGTGACTCCTAGTGAGAAGCGTCCGGTTTCCATGCGTAGTATGTAGCCTGGTGTGTTACTCGGCAAGTTCAATAGTCGTCGGAGATAGTTATTCTGAATTTGGTCCAAGATTTTGTACTTTTCGTTTGCCCAAATTGGAGCAGAATACAGCAGAGTTGACAGGATAATCGAGTCTAATAGTTTCATTGATGAACCAAATGAATTCAACCTGGATTTCTCCATAATTTTCCATACTTCGCCGGTAGCTGCAAGCGCTTTGCCTTTAAAGTATGAAGCCACTTGACTAAACGAGATTGTTGTTGTGAGGGGATAGCCAAGATAGAGATATTTCGATGTCACTGTCAACAGTTGGTCTCCCCAGAACCATTTGTCCGATTTTGCAGGGCGGCCACCATTTCGGAAAACCATTATCTTGGATTTTGATTCGTTCAGGGTTAGATGATTTGTTTCGAAGTATTTTTTCAACATGTTGATTTTTATTTGTAGATTGACAGACAGAATAAGGCAAATATATAAGTAGATACGTATTTATGAACTTTTAAAAATATATTGTAAAAAAATTAAAATTTTAGTACAACAAAAACAAAAAAGCTTTATTAAGACCTTTTAGTCTTATACAGATTCTCCAAGCAGAAATGTACGGTATATACAGGAATAACAGTAATAGTACTAGTAATCAGAAATGTTATCTACAATGTATCAAATATGGGAGTTAAAGAAAGGAAGGGCTTAACATAAAATTATACACAAGCAGTTAAAAACAAATAGCTATTTTTCCTAAAGAACAATAATTAGTAGAATTGATAGAAATATACATAATTATCAGGAATCTTCATACAACAACAACAAAAAGCTTTAAAAGCATTTTAGTCTATAAAATTTTAGTAATGAAATTGATTAATCACTGAGTGAAATATTTTTATAACGACATTCTTTTTATGATAATATACTTATTATATTGTAGCAAAGTATTTATTATTTTATTAACAGAGTATCATTTTTATGCTTATATATTGTTACTCTGTTAACTTCCCTTATCGCTTATCTTTTGTTTATCATTCATAGTTTGTTCTTGCCTTAAATAAATTGCTGTGTCATTCTGCAGTTTGTTTTCCCTCATTTTCCACGTGGAAATATATAAATAAACATATGAATAATGCATATAAATAATATGAAACATAGAAATAAGATTTATTTATTTATGATATATTTGAAATATTTTAAAATTTCAAGATTCTTCAATTTAAATTATATTAAATATTTGTATATTGAATAAAGATAGTAAATCTGTGAATATGGAAATAAATATATTTGACCATACTCACAGTGGAAGAATAGGTTTCAAATTCTGTGAATGTTTTAAGTAATTTTATATCTTCACAATGGCTAATCCAATATTCGGGGAGTAATTAATTAACAAACTAATCAAATAAATGGCAGAAGAGATCACGGTGTGGAAGCATTAGAAATCATTAAGGAACAAAGACGTCTGGCACCCCTGGTGAAGAGATAAAGGAACAAATAAGCAGTTTCCATTCCTCATTAACCTGTCAAGTTGTTATCAATAGATGCCAATCTGGGTTGTTGGATTGATTCTGCCGTTATTTCTGGTCCGCCGGTCAAATTTGCATAATTAAACTTTAATAATGTGGTTGTGCGGGAAGTTAATAAGTGATTGCTTGGCAGCCATAGGAGCCAAATGGAGAATTCATTGGAAAACTTTGGGAGTGAGGCCCCTCCTTACACTTTGCCTGGAGCATATTTTTACACCCCCTTCTTGTTTAATGGTTAAATAATAGTTTCGTAGAGTGGTTATATATAGTAACTATTGAAGTTGTTCTTTTTATTTTAACAACAAGAGTGGCGAGCCGTTAAAACTAAACATAATTGAGAACATGGAAAATGTTTGGGAATAAAGAATATTTTGAAGGAAGTGTGTGAAATACATCTAGGTTTAACAGGATTTTAACAGATTGTATAATAATTCTATTATACTATATATATAAACCTCCCAAGAGAGACCAGAACCTAAAAGGAATCCTCTTGACTTATCCTAAAGCTGGTCGTTAATCGGAGGTTGAAGTAGAATTGGTTAAGTTACAAAAATGATCTCTAATTGAAGCGGGCGCTCACGGGAGGTTATATTGAACGAATCTCTGTTTTTTTTTTTTAAGTTGCAACCCTATCTTGAACCTCAGGTCCGCCACTAGATGTAACCATTGTTCTATAGACGTAACAATGGGGTTTCGACACTAAATTGTCAACATCCTACAGTGTCATCTCTATTAAGAAGGTCGACCATTGTGAAATATCTTTTACCCTCATGTAAGACAAATTATCAAGGGGTCGCACTATGTAACAGCTCCTTGAACCAATACTGTTTGGTGATGGTGCTTGTCTACTTTTGATTAATTTCTGATCAAGGTTATGAAAATATCACCTCACCTGTCCTTGGTTTGAGAGAGATTTTTTTTAATTTGAACTCTAAGTAATGAAAAAGAAGCTCTATTTACCAACGGTTTTGGATTTGGATGGCCAAAACTGGCCTTGTCATAGTATCATGATCGTCCTTAGTTTTTATGGTTTTTTTATAGAGTCAATGTGGGAGCCATATATGGGTCACCACCATTTCCTACGAATACTGAGGGTTGACGAATAGTTATTTACCGAAACCAAGTTCAGATTTGCCCACATCGCCCACCCAGGGAAGTATCTGGTAGAATCCTGAGTCTTGACCTGGTCTTATAGCTGAACATGACATGACTCTAAGGCAGTGTTTTACTGAATTCATCAAGGATATCCTGTGAGTATCTCGTTGTTCATATTTAACTGAAGTCCATGCTAACGACATCGTAAAACTGATTAGTGTTGGATTTCTTTCCATGGATGACGTGACAATACTCCGCCATCTACGTAATGTCTACTGGGATGTTTTCTAAATTACTAATGGGCCAATATTATCCCCATATGGGATTTTCGATTCATGTTCGAAAGAAGCAACGTTTCTTTTTGAAATAGTTAATACCAGCATTTATTTGAACATATATATTATATTTAGGGGCTAATTATAGAAAGGAAAAAAGCTCTAAAACGATTAGAATGTGTGGTGCAATTTAGAAGGCAAAAACAACTATCGTAAAATTATATTTAAGAATGATTTGACAAATGGTATAAAACTATGAGCAAATAAGCGATTGAAAATTATTGTAAATCATGGGTGAGAATTCAAAAAGTTAAAATAGGGTAAATTGTATAGAATGGTAGATACAGAGTACCCTGTGTGTGGAAAGGCTGATGCTGGTTGGAGTTGAAGATTTCAAGAGATCGCTGTCGATTATCGAAGTTGCCGGGGATCTTGAAGCTTCAAACTGCTAGCGATGGCGAATTTGGCTTGAAGATACTATGGTTGGTGACTTGAAGATACTATGGTTAGTGGAGATAGCTATAGTTGATTGTAGAGGCTATGTTTGGTTTACATATTTGAAAATGAGCTATATTTGTTGAATATAAATTTGCATATTTTAAAAATTCGATAATTTTGCTTTTGCCATTTTAATCAAATAAGCAGGTGATATCCTGTCGCCTTCTGTTATAATATATATTCAAGGGGATAAATGTGCTATACAACAAGACTTAAAATTAATTAAATATAAATTGTATTCTCCATCTCCATATTTAAGTGTGTGCGTCTATTACATAGGAAAAAACAAAACCATATCAAGCGATATGGTTCGATGTACCACTGAGATAAGAATATTATGTTTTAATGAGAATGAAGTTTATGTAAAGAACTGATATAAATATATGGATACCATATTTCGCTAGCATAAGTGGCTTTCGATCGAATGAGTGATTTATCTCGATCACCTTTATATTCCTATAGTTAAAACTATTGTTACAAAGTAACCTTTGGTTATATGGAGCTACGATATCCTCTATGTGACTTGCAAAATAGAGCTTATTTTTGTTTATTTTGTATCGGAAAAAGATACTCCGAGTATCTTGATTTGATTGGTGATTTTAAGGCTTACTCCTTTGTCCTTAATTTATCCATTATATCCCAGTTCCATTTCACATTTGTACTATTTTTTCACATTACTCCTTTGTGTTCTATTGTTAAATGAGACTGATTATGGAAATAATTTGAAGTTGAAATTCCGGTTGACAAAGATAATTTCATAACAAATATATATTAGCAAATTAAATTTAATTGCCATCTATCGTTAAAATTTTACAAAAATAAATTTACTGGCAATGCGTTTCTTTTAAATATCATCAAATATTATCTCTACAGACCTTACTGCCCTCTCATTCAATAACTCATATCATTGCAGTAAGGTCTGTAGAGATAATATTTGATGATATTTAAAAGAAACGATTGCTAGTAAATTTATTTGTGTTAGATTTTAAAGATAGTTCCGTTTCATCACGTCTCACACGAAGAACTGTCTGGATTAAATTTCTCAAGTCTATCATATTTAGAGCAAAAGATTTCCTCAGTACAGAATATATAGGCTGATGTTCTCTAACATCTCACGGCGAGGTATATAAATTCGGCCGAAACTGCCAAAGAGAATGGTGAAGTACAGGGCCGATATTGTGCATATTTAGCATTTTTAAGAAGAGACAAAAGCTAAAAGAAACGATTTATTTTTTGAAGAGGTTTGTGGTTGGCGAGAATTTAAATAATAACGTTCTTCAACTGGCTGTAATGCGAATACAACCACTCTGGTTCGATTCAACGACAAATAAAAACGGATACATTCTAAAGTCTATTATCGATGAGCAGAATCTATTTGTTCATAATCTTAAAATCCCAACTTGCAGAAATGCTAGCATAATCGACTTGACAATTTCTAATAAACATTCCATTGGTCTTATACATAACTGGAGAACCTCAGCACTTTCTGTTACCTCAGACCATTTGGCAATACTTTTTGATATCTTCAATATGATAAACTTGGCAAACAATAATAGACAGACATCGACATGGAAATTCAGAGAAAAATCGGCGAATTGGACCAAATTTGCTGAGAGTATTTCGCCTTCGGATTTACTGGATTTAAATTCAGCTTCTAAGCACATTGTCAATTGTGAAGATATTGATAATGTGGTAAACAAATTGACAAATTTAGTAATTGAAGCTGCATACTCTTCTCTCGACGTCAAGCATCACACCTCTATAAACACGACTACTTCCAAAAATTGGTGGAATAAAGAGCTTCAACAATTAAAAGAACATTTACATTATCTCAGGAATTTGTATTATAGAGGGGGTAACCTGAATCCGAGTATTTACAGAGCGGCAAGAAATAAATACTTAAGAGCCATCAATAGAGCAAAAAAGACGTCGTGGAAAATATTTATTGAAGAAAATGAGTCTACGAATGCTTTCGGGAATGCATACAGGATTTTTAAACGGTTAAGATCGGCCGATATTCAAGTGGGCATACCATTACTGAATAAAACTGCAGAATGCATGAGAGAGCAAAAGATGAAGGAAATGCTAACAGCATTTTTTCCTGATGATGATGTGCGGTTGGACAATGAAGAACACACTTTAATTAGAAATCACATCCCAAGTTTTACCAACAGGGAAATCATTTTTATTACTGAAAAGGAAATAAAGGATTTGTGCTCGAATCTTAATATCAGAAAGGCTCCTGGTCCAGATAACGTGAGTAATTATATGATTAAGCACTCATTATTATCAATCCTACCCAGTTTAGTCAAACTCTTTAATGAGTGTCTGGTGCTGGGTTACTATCCTGAAAGCTGGAAACATTCGGTATTAAAAATTATTACGAAACCGCAAAAAGCTGACTACGAAGCAATTAATAGCTATCGCCCAATTTCACTAACATCAAATTTCTCAAAAATATTTGAAACGATCATTAAAAATAAAATACTCAATTATTATAATCATAATAACTTACTGAGCCATAGACAACATGGATTTACGAAAAGAAAATCTACAATAACGGCATTGGACAAAATAACCGAGACCATACTGAAACACAAACAAAACGAATTGGTTGCATTGATTGCCATTGATATAAGTGGTGCATTTGATAATGCGTGGTGGCCTGCCTTAATAAAAAGAATGGACGAAGACCACGTCCCAGCAGTTCTTATAAAAATTATCCAATCATTTTTAAATCGGAGAAGAAAAACAAGTCTCACCTTCTCGAATACAACAATTTCGAAATATTTATCAAAGGGATGTCCTCAAGGCGGACCATTATCACCTTTATTGTGGAATATAGTCCTGAATGATTTGTTGATCAACTTCGCATCCCCAAATTCTGAAATAATCTGTTATGCGGATGATGTTTCGATTGTTTGCTGGCACAAGACCATAGAAGGGTTAAAAAATGAAACAGAAAGAACTTTAAATTATGTAATACAATGGTGTACAAGAAATAAGCTAAAGCTAAGCCCGGAGAAAACCGGCTTAATACATATGCACGGCAAACAAAATATTCCAATGGGAACTCCAAATTTCATAATAAAACCAGTGGAAGAGGTAAAAATTTTGGGTATAAAATTTTCTAATCACAGAATTAAGTCAAAAATTAACTTCACACCCCACATTAATGATATTCTTTGTAAAATCAACCGTATGAAAAATCTTTTGTTTTCGCTCTGTGGGAAGATGTGGGGATTTGATGCTAAAAAAAGATTAATTTTATATAAAACTCTTTTCAGGCCAATACTAACCTATGAATCTGAAATATGGTATAAATTTATTAATAAAAGAAGTAAGCAAAGATTAAACTCTGAGCAATATCAGATTCTTCTTTGGGTAGTGAGAGCCTATAAAACGACCTCGTCAAATTGTATTCATAGTTTGGCAAAAATACCTATTCTCACAGATCAAATAGAATCGTTGATAATAAAATACGATTTGGCCAATTTATCAAAAGAAGAAATTAATGTATTCAGACCGCATGCCCCGACTATAATTCATAACTACATAGAATCAAGAATGGCTGAAACAATAGCTAACACTAATGAAACATTCAGAAAATTTTCCCATTTGGAATTCCTTTTTATTTTCGTCCGAATTTTTATAACTCACAGTTCGTCACGGGTCATGGTAATTTTGGAGAATTTCTGTCGAAAATCGGGGCAACGGATGATCCTAGCTGTTTCTGTGGAAAAGAAAACCAAGACTCAATGCATTTATTGTTGGAATGTCCGATATTCCACAGCTACAGAAGTAATCATTTTTATCCCATCGAAGAGGTTTGCGAATTTGTATATAACAAAGACACTTATGTAAAATTCAATAATTTTTGTAAGTTCATTTTGGATTTTCTCTTCTGTTTAGGAAAACCATAGTTTCAGTTTTAATTGTGTTTTTAACCGGTTATTGTGTTGTATATACTGAATTGTATATAGGTTGCTAAAATAATTTATTTTGGATTTTCTCTTCTGTTTGAGGAAACCATCGTTTCAGTTTTAATTGTGTTTTTAGTCGGTTATTGAGTTGTATATAGGTTGATAAAATAATCCATTTTGGATTTTCTCTTCTGTTTTAGAGTGCCATCGTTTTAGTTTTAATTATGTTTTTAGTCCGGTTATTAAATTGTATAAAATGAATTGTATATAATCTACTAAAATGTATTTAGGCGCAAGTATCCCGAGCTGGGATATCGCGTCCGATATGTCAAATAAAATAAAATAAAGAAAGAAATTATATATATACATGTGTAGTATTTTGCATAAGTAGAAATATTTTACAATATTATCGATTATCGTTTTAATTTTAGTGCGAAATATTGCTTACAGATTTGTTGTGAATTGAAAAGAAGGATGAATATAAGAAATTAGAGAAATGCAGAGATTATATTAGGATTTTTCAAATTCGGAAAAAAAGAGGGAAGTTTAGGGGCTATAGGAGGTGAAATGTCTATAAGTTGGAAATATATTCTGATTAAATATGTGCAGGTACTGTGACGGGAGGTCAATTTTGTGGTTGATGCTATTCAGAGGCTATTGAATATCCCAAAATATTCATCAAAAGGCATATTTATAGACATAGAAACCCATCAACAAACAATAGTCAAGGCCAGAATCCATCCTGCATACTTCCTTACAGTTATGGAATCGAAAGAGAATAGGCAGAACTCTCAAACGATACAATATCAATATCAGATACCAGTCCGCTCCAAACCTGAGAAACCTTCTCTGTCTCCTTATAACTAAAACCCGATCCAATCTCATATAACGTATCCTATGTAAATCCTGTACATCATCCTACATTGGAGAAACTGGAAAAACCTTAATAGAGAGACTCAATCAACACAAGACAGCCTTCAAAAACCATAGTCCGTTATCGTTACTTGTAGACCATGCAATTAAGCAAGGACACATATACCAGATTTATATCATGCAATAGTTTTATACAACAATGTACAGGATAAACACACAAGATTATTCAAGGAGAGCTGGACATATATAGAATATAAAAAATCATCAATAGGAAGATAGAAATACCACAATCATACCTACAGTTAAAACAAAAATAGTCAAATATATACAGAATTTTATTTCTGAAAATGCAATAATTCAATTTAAATTGTTAGGCCTCACACCAACACATGTTATATAAAACAACACCGCATCACGCAGATTATTAGCTTACAAGGAGTTGGATTTTCTAAAAGAAGATAGGCGAACAGCCTCGTCGAAATATCGAATTTTTAAAAAATATATTTGATTCAAAATATGCCTTGATTTTAATGTAACAAAAAAAAAAAGAGATTGCTCGACTTTCTACAATTTATATTTATATTTAGATAATAAAAAGGCATATATTGGATTGAAGTTTAAAAATGGATTGCTCTATTTTCAGAACGAAATATAAATATATATATAAAATAAAAGGATTTAAAAGCACGAATGTTTCTTTTATACATAATTCAAACTTTTACTGTCCTTACTGCGATGAAAAAAATATATTGGGAGGGCTTGGCTCATCAGTGGTGAACCCTCCCAGCGGTTTCGCCAATTTAATCCACCAGACCGCTTCTAAGAGCTCTAATACTGTATTGGACGATTCTGCTTATATACGCGGAAACTGAAAGATGGAATATCAGAAATGGTTTTCAAGAAAACTATGGACATAAGCTTATAGGACAGTAGAATTACATTTAAATATTTGCATTGAGCAATGCTCTTCCGCAAACAATAAAGACAAGGCCAGTTAGGCATAAATTAACACAAAGCAATAACGCGCCATCTATACATATAAAATGAAAGGATTTAAAAGCACGAATGTTTCTTTTATACATAATACAAACTTCTACTGTCCTTACTACGATGAAAAATATATTGGGAGAGCTTGGCTCATCAGTGGTGAACCCTCCACGCGGTTTCGCCAATTTAATCCACCAGACCGCTTCTAAGAGCTCTAATACTGTATTGGACGATTCTGCTTATATACGCAGCACTGAAAGATGGAATATCAGATATAAGCTTATGTCCATAGTTTTCTTGAAAACCATTTCTGATATTCCATCTTTCAGTGCTGCGTATATAAGCAGAATCGTCCAATACAGTATCAGAGCTCTTAGAAGCGGTCTGGTGGATTAAATTGGCGAAACCGCTGGGAGGGTTCGCCACTGATGAGCCAAGCCCTCCCAATATATTTTTTCATCGCAGTAAGGACAGTAAAAGTTTGTATTATGTATAAAAGAAACATTCGTGCTTTTAAATCCTTTCATTTTATATGTATAGATGGCGCGTTATTGCTTTGTGTTAATAAATATATATATTGAAAATAAAAATGGCATATCCTGACCAGGAGCACATGTGCTTTACAGAAGGCAGAGCGCCATCTGGTGGAACAGAAATCAACTAAACATATATATAACAAATATATGTGTGAAAAGAATAATTTTTATAGACTTGAAATAAAAATAATAAAATAAATTATATCACATATATATAAACATGAAAAATATTTAGAATTTAAATCTGCATGGAGGTTTTGAATTGTGCTAATGGAGGCTCAAACTTCACCAGAAACCAGCGATCTGTGTTAACCGCGCCATGTTGGCCAGTCGTCTGAAGCATGTAAAGCAGCTGCAGCCATCCTTTCAATCAATACGCTACAAAGCGTACGTACCATTATCTCCCACCATCGTATGTTTTATTTTTTCTTCTTTTATGCATAAAACTTTCTTGTTTATGCAAAGTTACCCACACGGAGTAAAACTTTTGTCAATCGATCAAGTTGCCTGCGCGTCTGCCCAGAAAAAAAAAACAGTCGTTTATGTTTGCGCGCCGAAATCTGAAATGAATGTTGATTCGGATTTTATTGGAATCACTCAGCAACTGTCGTTTGGGACATAATAGCATCGTCTGCGAAACATTTGCCAATCAAAAATGGAATGCAAACATTTTTTCCTTTTTTTAAAAGCCTTTGGATGATGCATATCTTGCGAACGTTTTGAATTTTATACCATTCAACGTTGGCCATTATGGTAGATTTCAGACATACATTGTTTTCTACTGATTTTTGCTTCCTTTACAAATGTTTCTTTTTATAAATTATACCTTTGTGAAATGTGAGTTGTCGTCAGGTATATATCGTTTGGTTTTTACAAACACATGCCTATAACATATGTGTTCTTCTCTGAGTGATTTATTTGAATAATATCTGTATTGGGTAAATTCATGTGTAAATGGGTCGTTTTTTTTTTAAATCGGGAGTGTGTATCCTCTAATAATGTCATTGAATAAACACAGAAATGAGTAAAATGCATTCGATGAGCCGCTCAATAAGTTTTTTTTATATTACAAAGCGCCATCTATCGGAATAAAAAAAACTAAACGTTGATTTTAACTTTTCTCCAATATATTGTCTTACCCAATTTTATTTTACTTAATAATCCTTCTACACCCATATCTTCTTACATACATAAAAGCGTGCTTATAAAAATTCGACCTTAAATACCCATTTCCTGATATCACAGGAACCCTCTAGGACCAGCCTTTTTGGTCGCTGAGGCACACCACGAAGGCTATCAAGCCCGAAAAGTGTTCGTGATTATCTTTATCCAATTTAAGAAAAGGGATTGGCTGAAATATTTTAATGAAAGACATAAGATTTAAGACCAAGGTTCCCATTAACAGTTCTGACAATTGTCATAATGTCAATTATCCATTTCCTTAGCAATGGCCCTCAGGCTCTTTCTAGGGTCTCCACGAATCTTCTACTTTATTTTTTGACAAATTATTCGTCTCACACCCTGTCCAATTGACAAGAGTGTTCCATCTGTATCGGCGTCATTAAGTTGCTTCTTGACAAGATAAACGTTTGGTTTTGGCAGCTTACGTTTCTTTTGGACTACATTCGGCACACAGGAAATCTAAGAAGGCTACCTGATTTTCATATTCCCAATTATAATCTATCAATACATTACATATACTTATATATTTTACATGAAGGTGGCAACGAATATAAAGAGAAATAATAAAGTTGTAGTTATTTAATTAGATACCATATTTTTGTTAGTTTTAATTGAAGTGTGCTACACCCTGGATAATCAACGTAGTTTAATATCTATAATTGCTTAGCTATATCTTTATATGTAGATTGTTTATAAAACATCAATATCTAAATATTACTTAGAATCCCAAATCTACGATATCTGTGTGTAAAATATACATTTCGTTTGTATATTCACAAGCTTTTATGTTGATTAGAGGAATACTTTCAGTATTTAGCTCATAGATTTGGTGTCTTTTATAAGGATAAAGAAAAATTAGAATTTTTATTATTATTAAAAATTGAAATCCATATATTAATTTGAATAAAAAACCACTCGTTTTCATTAATCTCCTTAGTCCACAATGACAAAGAAGTCGGTGGCGACAAAAAGCAACTTCAAGTCCCCAAAGACAAAGCAGTTGTTGGACTAATTCTCAAGACTTTTAATGCTCCTCTCTCTCGGCCCACTTTAAAGTTTTAATAGAGCTATAAAATGTAAAGGGGCCCCGGGCTATCATTTGGGGGTCCCCCGGGCCCCGTGATTCATCCAGGACGCCCCCAAATCAAATTACACGTAGGTGCAGGCGTCCTCTGACAATTGGACATTGCAAATCGCACCCAAATTGCTTTTAAAACTTTATTCTGTTCCTCGCCTCTTGTTTCGGAGGTAAATTCATTGTTTCCTCCTCACTTTCTGTTTTAAAGTGTGGAAGCACTTACGCCAATCAGTGGAATGTGCTGAGTCTTGATCATTTCACAGTAAATTGGGGCCTCCCTGATGGATGCTGGTGGAAATAGAGAACCGATGTTTTCAGGCCTTGTGAGTTTTCAATTTACCTACACCTACAGTGTCGATTTAACACCTAACCAATTTATTACCAAACCATATTTAAGACCATGATTTCCTGACCTCGAGTCCCAACACGATCACAGCATGAAATATAAGTAGAAATAAAATTTACCACATATAAACCAAATCTTTGTAGAATTCCAATTCACTTTATCAGTTTTAATAGATATCGCATTCTTTAAGAACATATCTATATAGAAGGGACGATCAAAAAGTAACCGACGATTTTAAAAATCAAGAGTTAAAATCAAATATATAAAAAAAGCGAGAGTTATATCAAAATAAATCTTAAACAACTAATATAAATATTTGTTTATACTGCTTTGTAATTTGAAAATAATAAAATATTTGTTAAAAAAACCCTGAAGGATCTAAATGGTATTTTTTAGTGGGAGAAATTATCAAAGTGTGTATGAGTAATTGAAAAATACATTTTTGTTACTTGATATTAATTTACAAATATTTTGGTTTATTTAGTTTACATTAAATTCTTTCGAAACCATTATAGACGCGTATGATTCTTTCAAAAATTAAACAATTTCTACTGCCCTTACTGCAATGGAAAAATTAATTCTGTAAGGACAGTAGAAATTGTTTAATTTTTAAAAGAATCATACGTGTCTATAATAGTTTCGAATTTTCATAACAGATGCCTCGCTAATGCATCATAATTAAATTCTTTAACCAAAATCAATCATATTGAAAAGTATTTTAATATTATTTGTATATTTAATATTGATTTTGATATGCCGAATATTCGCTATTAGTTATAATCAAATTGCTATGTAGTACAGTGTATAAATACGATGTAAAGACCCGCACACTCTATAAATATACTTATTTGATGTCAGGTGACTGTACATGGTGTTCAGTTCAAATAGCATTAGAATATATAAAAGTTTGATTGCTGTAACACGAAGGACAACGTTCAGTTTCAACACAAAGTAAGAACCAGGTACCGGTTATTCTGGTGAACTCTCCCAGCGGTTTCGCCAATTTAATCTACCAGACCGCTTCTTTAGAATTCTAATATTGTCTTGGATCATTCTTCTTATATATGTTACACTGAAGGATGGAATCTCAGAAATGGTATTTAAGCTAAACTATGGACATAATATGAGCCATTAAGACTAGCGCATTAAAAATTAAAGATACTGTGCCGAAAAACGATTCATACTAAAACCTTCGAGTGAAGAAATTCCCTAAAACGTTAGTATTGTCGAATTCTACTAGAAGTGGACTTTTATTGGAACCTGGATTATACCAAGCCAGGTCTTTGTGGGTCAATAAAGTTGGTCGGGCATCAGATGGGTCGTTGAAGATTATACCGACTTTATTAACTTTATGTAAATAAATTGTAGACGTGTGTCGATAATTGTATCTCATTGTATACTTGTGGCATGGGTATATTTGGTCCACAATGGTATTCAGATACATGTATACAGGTCATCCGGGAAAGCTGGATGCGTAGCGTGAGAGACTCCAGAGAATAAGAGTGGGAATGGTCCTCCTGATCACGTGCTCGTCCATCACGTGACGCACGTAAGGATGACGTAAGCACTCCTCTGCCACCCCTCTGATTAGCTCTTCACCCCTTTTTCAATGTTAGGGTTAGCGGCTTCTGCGGTGTCATTGGAGAGAAATAGCGTTCTCCCCGTTCTTACAACATTCTTTCCCGGTGTTGACGGTATAATTTCGTGTCGTATAACCTTTCACCTTATGATTTTGGGATTTTTATGAATTTGCTCCAAACGATTATATAACCCAAGATAAGTTGAATATTCACATGAAGTAGTGTTTTATTAAAAGAAGAACACAATCGTAAAGCAAAGATTTTCTTTGTAGGTTTTTATGTCATTTATTTCTACGATAGCTTTCGAGCATTTCTAAACTTAAACAGTAATAAAAATATGAACATAAGAGGGATAACGTACTCTTCACTCGATCCCCTGGTACAGTACATAGATTAACACCCACGCGCGAGTTCGTACGCTTTCAAATTGCATAACTTCTCTTTCTCAGAACCCATTTGCTACAAACAAATATAAGAATATGATATACACATGACAGTTTATATATTCATTATTTCAGGAATTTTGACAAATTACAAAAGAATAATATAACGCAGAAATTCTTATAGATAGAGGTACAGCCTGTACAATGCTGATGGAAGCCAACAACCCGAAACGCGTTCGTGGATGCCTTTTATTGATTTATCAAGAAAAAGGGTTGGCCAAATATCAGGGAACAGGTTAAATCAACGTTTAGTTGATTTCTATTCCACCAGATGGAGCTCTGCCATCTAAATGTTCATGTGAACATGGTCAGGATATGTCTTTTTTTGATTTTAACAACAAACACCTGACCTTGTTTTATCTTATTTTTAATTATTTATATATATAATACAATAATATATGTAAATAAACAAAAAAGAGTTGCGGCGATATAGGATTTTTATAATAAGCATTTATATGTTACCTTTAATAAAGACAATATATATTGTTTTAGTTTTACTAACTCAACTTAATCTCTCTTTTTCTACATTTTAAACTCCCTTTATAAACAAAACATCATCAAGAAATACGTATCAGGAAGTTTGATTAATATTCTAGAAAAATATTTATTATTCAATGTACAGATAAACAACTCTGATCATTAAATTTTACAACTCTGTAAACATCCCTCATTGCCTCTCTGGTATTTTATAAATTTTATTAACTCCGCCTTTGCCGGTCCCAAGCCCGGATGAAAAGGGGGGATCAGTAACAAGCTCACTATAAAACCTGGGGTCAGCTGGCCCGGCTGATAGTACCCTGTACAGGCTCCTTATTAAGGGATACAGGATGAGTCTGTATTCCATGTTAGGAGCGGCTGCACATGGTGTCTGTTTCTCATGTCAAAGGTGGCATTTTCTTTGGAGGTAAGTCGGCCTGCCACTGAGTAGTGCGTGTAGTGAGTAGTCCTAATGACAAAGGCAGGTGCACTCTACTTCACCCAGTCATGATGGTTGTCAAAAACCTCATCATTGACTGTATTGGCTCATCCATTGATGAGCTCTACTCATCACCAGCAGACGCCATCAACAAGCTCTACAAGCTTGATACCCTAATATGATTGAGTGGAAATAAGAAAAAAGATAAATTTTAATTTGTTTTTCCTTTCAATTTCTGTGTCGTACAGTAGTTTTTCTACCATCATATTTTCTCTCTGTGTCACAATATAATAGTAAATGTGTAATATTTTAATTTAATTGATCTTGTATATTAAAATTCTTCCATTTTCTATATATTTTTAACACACAGAATAATAAATAAAAAAATACATTTTAACATAGACATGATTTTTAATGTTTGAAAAGTAAAACCTCTTTAAAAGAAGTGAGAAAAAAACGTACATAAAATATATTTTTCTCTAAAGTAAATTTAAGTCCAATATTTAAGAATGCATTAATGACTAGAGAACTGAATATTATTGTCAAAGATCTAGAAAAGAATTTCACACACATGCAATTACATCAATATGTAGACAATTTGTCTCTACTAGATGAATGCTTGCTCAGCGAACAGAAGGACAGGCTATATGCAAAATGTATGTGTAAATATATACGTGATATCGGATAATGGGTTATAAAATATCAATTAAAAACAATATTGTAAATTATATACCGCTGTGAAATGCAGGCAGGATATATACTTGCAATCATCATTCAAGATGTAATTAAACACTAAGTTTTTCCTTATTTTTAGGAAAGGGTGTTTGAAAAATAGAGCGACAAAACACACATTTACATATTTACCGTTTTCACATCATACAACAATATTTTGAAATTGGATTTGCTTCCCTTTTTTACAAAGATATAAGTAATTTCGGCAAAATTACTCCACCCTTTTGCAAGATAACCTGGTACCAATACACGCATACATACAAACGACAATTATATAATGAAGATATTTTATTTGAAACTGACTTTAATTATATGTCCAGGAAGCTGGAAAATAAGGACAATATTTAGAAATACAAAGGCATATCTTCATAGTTCCGCAAAAATGCATTCACAGAGAAACAGCTTGAGATGGAGAGTTTGTAAAAGGAACAAAATATAACACCTAACAAGCCTGGTATGGGGATTCTTTGGGGCAAAAGTCCAACTCCACCAGCGAGTGCAAGTAACCAAATGGGGCTCTGGCACATTTGTAAGTGCAAAGTCGAACTGCTTTTCACAAGTGTAAATATGTGATGCACTTACAGTAAAAACAGTCGCTAACTGCCCTCCATGATAATCATGGCCTGTACCACGTGTACTTGGTATACATTTTAAAAAATAATAATAATTAAAAAGCTAGGGCACATGCGCCATTGATTTTTATATATTTCGTCGAATTTACATTCAATAATAATTTATATAATAATCCAAATGTATTGAGATAATTAGCCTTAAAAAATCAATTTTTTTTAATGTTAATTCACAGGACGGAAATGTCCCAATAAAGCTGTTTTTGTATTTAATTCACAGAGAGGTTAAAAAAACCCATATATCAATAAGAAAAAAAAATCAGAAATAATATTAAGAAGATATATATGTTTCGATATTCAGATATATTCATATATCGACAATATACAATACATCACGGAGAGAGACTCTAAGAGCTGTCAAAACCTTGGAGACAAATTAGAAAATCTGAAAAAGAAAGTACTTTTAATTCCCATTCGCTCTGAATGATTAATAACCTATAGAGAGCTCTGGGAAGAGATAAAGGTGTACAAAAAGGTAGTGTGAAGTGGGGTATGACGTCACAGTAAGCTGACGTCAAATCAGCAACTAATGACAGGAGACGTTCACTTTCACGGCCGCTACGACTGACTAGCTCTCTTGGACGGCCGCGATAACGGGCCTCCTGGCGCTTCCTATCAAATTGCCATTAATTTTAATAAATCTTTTCCTGATTTGTGTTTGGAAAATGAGAAAAGAAAGGAAATTAATGTGCTAGTTGACCGATAATATTTTATTGAATAGGTTTTTTTTTCCTGAAAAATTTGCCGTTTCTCATTCCCCTTTTGTAAATTATGGGTTACGTTCACCTTTTGGTGCGTATTTCGGTAAATGATTTTAACAGATTCCGATTTTTTACTGATTAGCGTTTAATTTAATTATCTGTTTATATTTATCAAAGTGTTAGGAGCATAATTGTTTCTGTAGTATTAAAAAAAATTAGGAGTTTAGTTTTATATCTATAATATATATATAGGAGAGAAATTGATTGTTTTATTTATTTATTGTTACAAAAGCACGAAGTTCAAAGGACTATTGTGCTGTGCTAGTATTATTTACATATATATGATTAAATATTTATACGATGAATTAGTATTGTTTTGTAAATTATTGTACAAATAGTTCTAAACTTAACAAAGTTCTCATAAGATAGAGTATATACACAAAGAGAATTTGGTAATGTTTCAAAGTTTTAAATATTATTGTTTTATCCCCCCCCCCCGTTACGTTTTGATTTTGCATAACTATTTTATCGTCTTCACTAGTAACTCTCGTAGCTTGAGCATATGACCTATTATAAAATTGACTTGAAGGAGATATTTTCTTTATTGATTCGTCCAGATTTCCAAGTCTATCATTGATATCATATTGATAGTTGAATAGAATGAAGATAAATATTATATTTCAAGGTATCAAAAATATTTCGTATTTTTTGTAACAAATTAGGGTTATACCGAGTTCACGCTGTAGCTTTCGGCATTTACGCTTCATATGTGTTGAGTTTTAATCTATGTATGTATTATTCTCATAGGGGGAGGAAGAATTGAAGGTATTAAGATAAGAAAAAGACAGAACCATGTTAACCTTTATATATTATATATATATTTTGATGAAAAAGAATAAAATGAATGATGCAATAATGATATGATTGAATATTAATATATATTATATATTTTCATTATAATAATATAATACGTTAGATAAATATTGTAGTAGTAGTTGTTGTTGTTGATTATTCCTCAAGTCCTTTAAACGATGGTCATTAGCTTCCATTGTCTCAGCTTTTATAGTAGTCATATAATATGATTTTACTCGTAATATATAAGTATTCACAATATAGAGAGTGAACCGAAAATACATCCATGACTTTATAAAGAATTAAACCTAGCATAGAGACCACCATCGTGTTGCACCATCTTATTCCAGCCAGTTCGTCGATCCCGCGGCGAAACCAGTTCTAGAACTTTGAAGCCAAGATCTACTTCACTTCAGATTCCAATTCATTCTGATCATTGAAGTACCGCCTGTGGAAAAGTGATCATTGACCGTAACCATTATTAATAGTTATATTAATAGGCGATACCAGTTCTGGAACTTTGAAGCCAAGATCTACTTCACTTCAGATTCCAATTCATTCTGATCATTGAAGTACCGCCTGTGGAAAAGTGATCATTGACCGTAACCATTATTAATAGTTATATTAATAGGCGATACCAGTTCTGGAACTTTGAAGCCAAGATCTACTTCACTCCAGATTCCAATTCATTCTGATCATTGAAGTACCGCCTGTGGAAAAGTGATCATTGACCGTAACCATTATTAATAGTTATATTAATAGGCGATACCAGTTCTGGAACTTTGAAGCCAAGATCTACTTCACTCCAGATTCCAATTCATTCTGATCATTGAAGTATCGCCTGTGGAAAAGTGATCATTGACCGTAACCATTATTAATAGTTATATTAATAGGCGATACCAGTTCTGGAACTTTGAAGCCAAGATCTACTTCACTTCAGATTCCAATTCATTCTGATCATTGAAGTACCGCCTGTGGAAAAGTGATCATTGACCGTAACCATTATTAATAGTTATATTAATAGGCGATACCAGTTCTGGAACTTTGAAGCCAAGATCTACTTCACTTCAGATTCCAATTCATTCTGATCATTGAAGTACCGCCTGTGGAAAAGTGATCATTGACCGTAACCATTATTAATAGTTATATTAATAGGCGATACCAGTTCTGGAACTTTGAAGCCAAGATCTACTTCACTTCAGATTCCAATTCATTCTGATCATTGAAGTACCGCCTGTGGAAAAGTGATCATTGACCGTAACCATTAATAATACGACGGTATTGGTTAGTGTCACAACAGTTTGATTGTTTCATGGCACTGGAAGTTTTCTTGCGTCGCTTGAGTAGTATGTGGTTTGGTATTACCCTGTAGTTGACAAGCACATTTTCTGCTCACATAAACCTGTTACTTCTGCTTTAAAATAATATACAACCGCCGTTTAGAACTGTTTAAAATGCAGATTTGACGTTTAGAATCAACTTATAGTGGATTATACTTTCAAAACTCCATCAGACGTCCAGTAGCTACCTATGTTTGAAGCGATCATGTTTGATTGAATTAATCAAAGATTGATTTTGGGTGTTAGGATTACGAAAATAAATCTACTTCTTTTTGCAAGTAAACATTTTCTTTTAAATGTGAATTCTGGCACACTTCTATTGGTAGCTTCCCTGAGCTATCGATAATTGGTGAGGTAAAAAGTGGTAGCTCCTGTTGGCCTTACCTAGTTGGCGGAGGACCACGATGGTGTGTGACTACTGCAGCAGTGTCCTGGTACAGCCTGGCACAGGGCGTTATTATCTATGGTTCGCGGTTTACCGATTTTTTCTATTATCTTCAAGATTTCTGTGACTTAAGCGATATTTCTTGAACCATCCAATTGTAGTGCTGTGGTTTAAAGAAATTTCCTTTTTTGCATGACCAATGTCCTTGTTACTTCAGCATCATTATGACCCTCAATCGAAACTTATAAAATTGAAGTTCTCTAATCTTTCAATTTAGGCAATCCTTTTAAAACGAATGAAGACACCAATACGCGAATGCCTATTTTCACAAATAAATCAAACTTCTTCTGCCTTTACTGCGATGAGAAATAATATTGGGATGGCTTGGCTCATCAGTGGTGAACCCTCCCAGCGGTTTCGCCAATTTAATCTACCGGACTGCTTCTTTTGAGCTTTAATACTGTATTGGATCATTTCTGCATTTATACGCAACACTGAAGAGTGGTATTTTAGAAATAGAAGTTTTATTTATTTGTGAAAAGAAACATTCGCGTTTTGGCGTTTTCATTTGTATTATATAGATGGCAGGTTGCTGCTATGTATTAATCCATTTAAACTTTAAGTAAAACGAGACAATAGTGAAATATAAGCAAATCATAATAGAACACGTCGCGTACTTCAGAGTAAGCTTTTATACGGTAGGGTAGATGTTCAAATAATCAAGTCAAGCGGCTGCTAGAAGCATTTTTTACCTTTCAATATTAAAAACATTTGGTTTATTAACCTTCGGTATATAATAGCATATTTAAGAAAAAATAAACATATATACACCTATCCCCCGATTTACACGGTACTTGTTTTACACGTTTTCGCTTTTACACGGTTTTCCAAATAAGTTTTTTTTTGTTTTTATCGCACTATACTAAATGCAACATTCTACTCTATACTACCTATGTTGAAAAGAATATTGAGAGGCTCTGATTCATGAGGGGGCGAACACTTATTCAGATTTGACAGTTTAATATACACCTATCCCTCGATTTACACGTTTTTCTCAGGAACGTATCTACCGTGTAAATCGGGGGATAGGTGTATATATATGTTTACAAAACTTAGATATTTTAAAACACACGCTCAATGAAATGTATATTCAAATTACCAAATTAATTATTATCGAAATTGTTTAAGAGTAATTTACGGATAAAAAACAAATATGAATATATAAATATCGTTATATCATATATTTAAATATAAGAAAATTGAATATATATTTAGTAAAATAAAAAATTCAGGATATATATATTTTTTCAAAGAATTTTTTTCCGATATACTTCACAGAAAAATATTAAATCAATACGACAATCTAAATATATTACATATAAGGAGGAAACAATTATCATTAAAAATGAAACAAGATAAATAGGTGGAAGTCATTTAAAAATATATATATTTTTTTAAACTCAGAAAAGTTCTATATCGAATTTTAATACTTGACCCGGGATGATGGTTGAGTGGATTGGAAGGATAGGAGAGGGGATCTAGTGAAAACTGATCGGGCATCTCATGCTAATCCTTCGTGAATATTTAACGTGCTAATGCAGACGACAACTAACAGGTTTAGCAATCGGCTGTTCAAATATTCAAGACGCCATCTTTTTGTCTTAGCCATTAGAAGCTTCTCGCAGTTATTTAAAGATATCTTTCAAGATTATTTTCCCCTTAATATCCCTAAAGTCCTTTATTTTCTTCGAAAGGGGAAAATACATTTCAGCCAGTCATTTAGCAGGGTTTTGTCCCCCTCTCTCCCCTGCTATTTGTTATCTTTTGCAATCTAAGTGAGATTGTTTTAGCCATTTTCCTGAGCCGCTGCATGTAATTGATGAGTGGAATATTAATAAATCTCTTTTTTAGGCATTTAAAACCAA
This sequence comes from Cordylochernes scorpioides, assembly GCA_030710605.1. Classification (NCBI taxonomy): domain Eukaryota; kingdom Metazoa; phylum Arthropoda; class Arachnida; order Pseudoscorpiones; family Chernetidae; genus Cordylochernes; species Cordylochernes scorpioides. Next base: position 127,610,762 of record CP092867.1, read on the forward strand.
AACTATAACATTTTGAGGAGTCTTTTGTTGTATTTTGAATAATTTTCTGAATAATATTGATTTTAAATTTGTATTCTGATATAATTAAGCTTATAAGTATTTAGGAAGTAATGTAGAGTCTCCATTTAAGACCTACAGGGTTTAATACCATTATATCTTATCCCAGATACAACTCTAGAATGAAAATATTTAGGAAATAAGCCCTACCGCAGTTAAGGTTAGGCTGGATTCAAAACCATGATTTTAAATCCCAAATCAATTTTATCATTTTAATTTTATCGCATTTCTAACTGAACTGTTTGTTTTATATTTTTGTAGCTTTTAAGAAACACATAACTGGTATTATTATAGACATATATTTATATATAAGTAAATGATAATTTATTTGGATTGTATTGGAATCATTTCTGTGACATTGTTTTAACTGACATTTTCTGAATATAGCAACGTTCAATGTCACTGTACAAGAGTATTGTGCATCTTCTTTATTATTTGATATGCCTTAGAAGAGAGACATAATACTATATTTTGTGTAGCAGTATTTGATTCTTGATAAACAATAGCTTTATTTGATTCCATTAAACTCTCTGGATTCATGTTACAGATCGTTTTCACGAATGATGTTGTATCAGTTGTTTTAGAAATATTTTCAACCACTACTTTTGGATCTCTTAGAAATATAAATTTTAAATTGCTAATAGCCCTTCAGATTTCCCCCTAATTCCTCCTGAAGAATATTTAATTATACTTGCTTAGGTGATTTTATGACAATTGCATTTCGGGTGTTGAATTTTATTAATTTTAATAAATCCACCGTCTTCCCTTATTTTCTTTATAGTTTAGAAATACACTCATGGACAAACCTTAAGGAAGTTGTACTTTTTAGCATGTATATCTGAATTCAAACAATAACTCTGAAAGATATTTGATATACAATGACCTTAATTGAAGACACAAGAAATAACTAGGTGTAAACAAAATTGACTCTGTTTTCTTAAAAAAAAGAGCAGACGACATCAAATTATAAAACTTTCAGTTTTGTCCATGAGTGTAGCTTGAGTAACATCAGAAGTTGATTCGTTGTTGGCTGAAGCTGCAATTAGCTTGATTTTGTTGATGTTCAACAAGGAATTGATATAATTTTTCTTGTTTTGTTACTTGCGTTCACTCATATTTCCTTCAAAATATTTCCATTTTATTGTCTACATTGCTAAGTTGATCTCTTCCGTTATTATATACATTGTGTGGAATCTTTATTCATATCAGAAAGAAGAAATCCCTTCTTTTGCTTTATTAAACACTGTTGATTAAAAGGGCATGCAATTTTTAGTTCTGTTTTTTGATTGCATAAAAATTTATTATTAGAGTGTTGAAATATTTCATCAAATTTTGAATTTATATAATTTATAATTGAAAAAATCCATATTATTTATTTTTATTTATAAATAAAAACAATGTTTTTTGCATCTCTATATAGAAGTTTAATTTGTGCATAAATTTGTGATAGCGAAATTTAACAGCAGTTAATGAATCCGATATAACAAAGGACCAATGCACCAATATATTAACATCTATATTGATATAAGCGGAAAATTAAATAGATTTTAAATATTAAAAACAATATCCAAAAATCCCATTCCATTATAAAATTGAAATATAAATAAGGGTCACACATAATCCATTAAAATATCATAACTATACAAAGCCTTTATACGGTCATAATTACGTAATTTTTATTATACCTTTTTTCACCAAAAAATTGAGAATCTATTTTTCCAACTTTAATCCAACGAGAAAAATTATTATGGAAGGGTATGATTGAGCTTTTCATATGAGAATCATGACTTCCCAATATTATTTTTCAATTCTAAAAGATTTCTATAAAATATAGCTTATACGATTTAATTGCATATTTCAGAAAATTCCTTATTAATAAATAATTTAAAATACAATATAACGCGGCTGATGATTGTAAAACGAAAATTGAAATTATACCGCGAATGTTTCTTTTATATAAATCGAAATTTATTTTCAAAGAGAAATAGCGACATTTCTAACTTTGAGGATGAGGTATGGAAAGGTGAAACATGAAGAATGGCGAACGGAAAAATAAAAAGTGTCCAGGGGCGGGAATCGAACCCACACCCTTCTGCTTACCGGGCAGGTGCCTTGTCCACTCGGCTACCCTGGACGTATTTTTCCGTTCGTAACTTATACTTAAAGTAACATTTAAAATACAATATAACGCGGCTGATTATTGTAAAACGAAAATTGTAATTATACCGCGAAATAAAAGAAACATTCGCGGTATAATTTCAATTTTCGTTTTACAATCATCAGCCGCGTTATATTGTATTTTAAATGTTACTTTAAGTATTAGTTACGAACGGAAAAATACGTCCAGGGTAGCCGAGTGGACAAGGCACCTGCCCGGTAAGCAGAAGGGTGTGGGTTCGATTCCCGCCCCTGGACACTTTTTATTTTTCCGTTCGCCATTACTCTTCATGTTTCACCTTTCCATACCTCATCCTCAAAGTTAGAAATGTCGCTATTTCTCTTTGAAAATAAATTTCGATTTATATAAAAGAAACATTCGCGGTATAATTTCAATTTTCGTTTTACAAATATATAATTTACAAATTAATATATAATTATAAAAATAAATTTTAAAAGAAAAATTAACAGATTCATATTACAAGGTTACGAGGTATAAAAAGGTTTTGTATTAAGAAGGTACAACTTTCTGAAAACATCTGCTAAAATTTACAGCGAAATATACGTCTGCAGACCAACCTTTTGTGGGTATACATTGTAAAGAATGGGAATAGATCTTAGTTAAGCTTCTAGGACGGGATTTTTATAAATTTCCCTGAGTTCGTTCAGTTTGTTGAATGCTCAAATGTATAAAGAGAGCAGCGCACACAATCTGGTGTCATTGACTTGAAACCAGGTGTGACCAGTAAGGAATCTTGTAATGTATTAAAGAACCTTTTATATTTGTGTGATAAGACTAAAACAAACTTTTATAAAAATAAATCTTAAATCTGAGCACGATCAAATGACCGTTTCATCAAACTAGTGGACTCAGGTCAGTGAAAAAGCAACACCAGCCTCGGCACACTTAAGCGCTTATTGGGAGACCATAAGTTTAGGCTAATGGCCCTCGTCAATCCAGATTTAGCCTTGATATCAAGAAATCAACTCTAAATTAATGACATCTTCAGAATTCGCCAATAGTCATTTGCTTTATCACCAACCTAAGTCCGATTGTTTGCAACAAATAGATTACGCTTAATTTCAGCGCCTATTTTGACAAGAGAAATAGGATTTTAATAGGATTTTAATGACAGTTTATTTTAAGTATTATTTTAGTGTGCTGCTGAGGTTTGAGATATATGGAAGTATAACGTAGGTTATATAACGGTTGCAAATTTCTGGTTTAGAAAAAAGTTTTCTTTGCGGGTTGAGAGGTTTTTGGCAGAGAATTAGCCGAACTAGGACAATTGGCCAGGTAGTTCCAGCTCGGTAGTGAATCTGTGAAAAGGGCTAGTGAAATATTGCACTCCAAGAAGCAAATATTTTAAATCTTGGTGCCGAAGTTAACCAGGGTAGCTATACAAAGGTCATGTAACTCTTCAAAATAGTGAGTGTAATATGTATCAAGGTCGCTAAGCCAAAACTGCCAGAACGTGACCTGTATGGATAGTGGAAACGACGATTTCAAGCTAGATATTGGACAAGAAGGTGTTGAAGCCTTTTTAGACAAATATCTAATTTCTAATCTGGTCAACGTTGGATTTTAATACTGAACTCAAGAGATATTCTTTCATTATCTTGAAGATAGAGGCTGCCTAGCCGGCATTCATCGTTCTTGAAATACTTCGTCCAGTAGAGTTTTTCTTTTTTTTTCGAAGTTTCAATAAATTATTTTGTCATCGTCAGAAAAAAAATAAAAATAAACTATATGAAAAGGCGTTAAAATTGGGCGTTTTCACGCCTCCTTTCAAATTTAACACAATATACAGAAGTTACATGAGTAAATATTAAGCAGATAACAAACCAAAGACTATGATCTTTGTGAAGTAAAAATAATATAAAATAAAATGTGAATAAAAAATTTAAAAATAAGAATGTTTATATACATTTTATACCTAGCTTTAAACTACTATCTCATCTTTTAATCCATTTATTCACGAAGCCATGTTTTTCTTCATATTACACCCCTGAACTTCTCTAACGTGTGTATATTATAGAAGCATGTTCCAAAAGTCACATTTGACCATAAATATATTTTCCTTGAGTTATCGAAATGTCTCTATGACCACTTGGTTGAGATGTAGCCTGTACTACGCTGACAAGGGCCAACAGTCTGAAACGCGAATGTGGATGGAGTTTCTTTTTTTATAAAAGTATTTCACCAATTATTTGAAATATAAAAATACATGTTAATTTACACTTAATCCGATAGATACCGCTCAGCATTAATTGGATGATGGGGAAAGTATGGGATGCAAGCCTTATTCGAGGCTTCTCCTCACACCGCACTTTGTGTTGAGAGGTCCAGTGTATAGGCGGGGGGATTGGAACACAGCCGAAGTTCATTCTACTGAAATACTCAGTGATTTCAACCATGTTGTTTACATTATCAAATATTAACTATTACCTAACCTTAATTTCTGGAGATGATTTTCAAGATCTTTATTAAACGTAATCTCGAGCTTTCGGGTATCTCTGCCCTCCTACAGGTGTACAGCGGCGAAGTACGCGATCTACGTATTCTTCGTAGTTCGCGAAATACGTGGTGTCGCTGGAGACCTACTGGCGAATCTCCACCAAACTCTGCAGCGCTGGCAAAGGCGCCATATTCTTTGTACATAGTATCATGCATATATATAAAATTATCTTTTTTTTTAAATAGCACAGACTGTGTACTTTGCGTGTATTGACAAGATGCCAATAAAAGTATTTTAATTGTCAATTGTCTACAGGACTACATAGAAAATATAAACGCTGTTAAGATACTAACTGATTTATATATACATCAGTTATTTTTATATAAATCAGTTAGTATCTTAATGGCGTTTATATGTTTCCATGTACTCCTGTAAAAGGGCAGAGATGCCTGAAACCTCGAGATTAGGTTTAATGAAGATAAATAAACACATCTCCAGAAACCTGTAGCATTTGTTTTATTAATATCCAGGAGATTTAGGTCAAAGGACAATCAATTTATTAATTTTTCACGATAACATAGAATCGAAGAATAGCCTGAGAAACATCTGGGCTATACCCGAGTGCATATGCTGCTGTCACTTGCTGTCACTTTATTCAGTTAAAAAATGATTTTGTTGATCACACACTTCATCTTATTAGGATCCAAGATTGATGAGATTGTAGGTTGCTTAGAGGAATTAAAAGATTAAAATCAAAAAGCAGGAAAGCAATGATGAAATTAGACACGATTATGAAGGATAAAGACATTCAATTAAAGACAAAAAAGAGAATTGTACAGGCATTGGTATTTCCTGTGGTCCCTTATGAATAGAAGAGCTGGAATCCAAGAAAATAAAAACGAAAAATATATCAAGCGTTGAAAAGTGGCCATGAAGAGTAAGCTACTTGGTGCCATGGACAGAGATAAAAGATTGATATTTCAATTTTGTGTGTGTGTGTGTGTGAATGAAATCAATCCTGGTAGAATCCTAGAATCCCAAATATGTAAACAAAAACGGACCTAACTCAGGCACACAATGAGAGCAAATGGGTTAGAGAGGAAATAGTTGTGTTTAGTTTAATATTTTATAATATTTTTTTTTTAAATATGAAAGAAACACTAATTGATTATTTGGGGAAAAACTGTATTGATAAGAAAGGATTTCAAAAAAAGGACCAAAACTATAAATCAAGAATTAAAAAAAAAAACAAATTTAAAGTAGATATATGAAAAAAGTTATAAATGAAGATTAAATTTTAAAATGAATTAGTTATACTGTTTGTGTTTTCAAATATATGCTTGAATATTCAAAAATAAAATTGTAACGGATAATAATTATTTATAAAAAGCGCCTAAAATACCAAGGTTCAAAAAGGTATATATGGAAAGATTTATTGGGAATTGATTCATAGGTTCAGCAGTCTATCGTGAAACTGACAGGCAAAATTGCATTTAATATTTAGAGAAAAGATAGAGATAAAGATAAAAGGATGAGATATAAAATGTACATTACTAATAATAAAATTACCGTCGTTCTGAAAAACATATAGAGAAAAAGGTGATGTATTATATTAAGAAAAAAGGCATCTCTTTATCGTGCAGCTGAAGTTGCTGATGGCTTGCGACATGTGTCGGAATAAATATCAACTATTCTGTTAATTTTAATTATTCCATAATTGGCCAAATATCCAAAAGCTAACCAGGTACGCGTTTCGGGCTGTTGGCCCTCTTTAACTTGGTGCAAGTTGTACCTCAACGACCAAAGTACTGGTCATTCAGGCATCCTGAAAATTCATTAAACGGGTAGTTAAGACCAGAAGTGCGGGAAAACGTAAAACAGTTTGAAAAAATAGTACAAATATGATATTGTACTGGGATAAGGTTCATAAATTAAGGAAAAGCATCTCCTTATCGTGAAACTGAAAATGATTTCTTGATTAATGAAGAATGGATATTTGGCCAATTCTGGAATAATTGAAAATAAACAGAATAGTTGATATTTATTCCGACAGATGCCACAAGCAACTTTCAGTTGAATGATAAGGAGAAGCCTTTTTCTTATTTTTTTCACCTTATCTCAGTACAATTTCACAATAGTACTATTTTTTACATAATATATATTGTTCTTAATTCATTTTAATCTTTAATAATGTTATTTGTCATTATTGTGTTTTGAAGTAATATTAGCAAAATATTTATAGTTTTGGAATGTATACATCTTTTTATGTAAACGTTCGTAGCATCACTCGTATATAAAATATGGAGTTTATATTGATAATCCATTCCGAGAGAGAGAAAGATACTTATAAATAAAATATTATATGTACATTTAATAATTTCTATTTTAATTGTGTGCGTGTTCTTTTTTAACCCATGTCTCTCCTATAACTGAAAAATAAGTCTATTTAGTTTGGAACAAATCATCCCCCATTGTTTATCTCAATTACAGGGTGTCCCAAAATAACTGTGTTAATGATTATTTATTTTTAATATGAAAGTATTGATTTCTAATAAATTAATTTATGTTTTGTCGGATTCTCCATGTTTTTATGTGCCGTTGTGTTAAGTCGTGACTTTGTGATTAATTATTTTGTCGTGTTTTCAGGATGTCAAACTAAGTGAAATTACTGACTGTTTCGTCATGGAAAACGTCAATGTGAAATTGTTCGGCTGCTTAAAGTGCCTCAACAAACTGTGCCTAAGGCCATCCATCGCTTCAATGAGCTTGGCCATGAAGGAAATCGTGCCGGAAGAGGAGGAAAGCACACCGCCAACACTTTGCCAACCGTAAGATCAAAAAATGGCTTCAACAAAATTCGAGGGTGTCCATGTGAAAAATCGCCCATGAGTCCGGCGTAAGCAAGTCTTCGGTACATCAAATAACGAAAAAGGAACTCAACCTCAAGGCGTACAAGCTCCAGAAAGTTCAGCTCCTCACGGATCAAAACAAACGCGTACGGCTGGAGAGATGTCGCCAACACAAGTAACGGAACACTGGTCAGCGATGGGAGCGCATCCTCTTCAAGGACGAAAAGCTGTTCATTTTCGAGCAGGCGTATAACCACCAAAATGACAGGATCTGGTCCAGAAGGGCCGGTTGGTCCATATGTCAAATCTCTACGGACAAACACCGTGACATGTCCACAATACACCGACTATGGCTAAGCTGGCTGAAACTAGGAAATGAGGCACAAATGAGAGGTGCTATGCGGCCAGAGTGACGTCAGCACGCGTGGACCGACGCATAAAAAAGGACAAAGAAACGAAGAGTTCCTAAACAGATCCTATTTGTACTGAAGTCAGCCTCAGTCAAACAACACGTGTGTCAATCCACCCTCTGCCATGTCAACTTCTGTCTCCATATCCCCAAAGAGAACTATTCTGGAGATGGGAATACGTGTGATTTTCTCGGATCTTCCTTTATGTCTTCATTACCGATTTCAATAATATAATATGTTATTAAACGAAAAAACATGTTGAAGGAAGACGAGTTTCTTTTATTGATGCATAGGTGCAAGCTTTTGGGTAAAAAGCCTTCAACAGGCGAGCAATGAAGCGCGACTTATAAGAACTATGGTACAAATATGGTACCATAGTTCTTATAAGTCGCGCTTCATTGCTCGCCTGTTGAAGGGTCTTTACCCGAAAGCTTGCACCTATGCATCAATAAAAGAAACTCGTCTTCCTTCAACATGTTTTTTCGTTTAATTTTCAATTCAGGAATAATTCTTTATCTATAATATGTTATGTTTAATTGAATTAAATAAATATAAAAATATTTGAAGAGTTTCTTTTATTCAGAAATTTTCAATCTGAATCTCTATCATATGTATGTTGCAGGCCTTTGAGGAGCAATTAGTCTGATGAAGTGCGACTGCGTGAAATCTTGCCTCCCAATTTCTGAATAAAAGAAACACTGCAAATATTTTTATATTATTTAATTCAATTATTATTTGCATCTATATTTTTCAAGTACAAATATGTTTATTTTATATATTTTTACGAATATCTGAAATATTTATAGGCTTTAAAAGTTAAATCTGAGTAGCGTTATTGTTTGAATTAACAGGTTATTTCATACATACTGAAAACTTGAGATAGAAAGAAATGCGTATGTATCATCCAATATTTAAGATGGTAATAACTTTGGAGATATGGCTGTGTGAGACACGAATACATCATGTGTTTCTTCATAAAAGGCTTAAATGATAGTGATTGAAATGATCATGGATGTTTTTCTTATATAATAAATACTGGTGTCCAAATTTAAGTGATAACCATGATTTATTTTATGAGCAATCAATCTTATCCTAGGAATTATAAAAATAAGATATTGAAGTTCAATATTTGAAGTTCATACAAAAACATATCCCCAGGAAATATAGGGGTCAGTATGGAACCTATAGGAGTTATTCAACTCCCACAGCGAGTTTTCATGTTGATTAACTGGCTTTGGGTGGAGACAAAGTCTTAAAGCATTAAGTCCCCCTCCTAAAAAAATATCCTTCAATCCTCCAATAGTATGTTGTGGTAAAGAATGCTGACATATTAAAACTAAAGGTAGCAGACTATCGATACATTTCACTTAACTTTTCTCTTTGAAGGAACTGCTGATCAAAAGAAATTCTAACTATAAATCAATAAATTACGAATTGGAAAAAATAAATATTACCAAGGGAAATATTTACAACAATAGGCGGCGAAAAAAGCTATTATTATGAATCATTTGTATCAATCCATTCATAATGCTAACTATACAATTCGCACTATTTTTCCAAATGGAATTCCTACACAGTTTCATCCAAATTTTATAGTCACTCAATTTGTCACATCACACGGAAAATTCCAGAAATACATAAAAGAGGACTATCAGAAACACCAAATTGTTTCTGTGGAGAAACCGAACAAACTGCTCTTCACCTTATCTACGACTGTCCGAACTTTACAGAAGTGAAGCATCGTTTGTTCCCTGATTTAAATGATTTAACTCTTTCACCTCAGCCACTTTGTCTATATAAATTTCATGAACTCTGTAAAATAATACATGTAAATTTGTAAATATTTAATTATAAGTTCTAATTTGTTTCCTCGGTATTAGGCGAAAATATTTCAATATCGCGCCTGGTTAATTAATAAATTCAAAAAATGATACAAATTTATCATTTAGAAATTTGAATGAATACTTTATAAAGATTTGTGTGAGAGCTAGGATACCGAATGATAAAATAAAAGCCAACGACCATATGCATACGATTATTTGTCAATTTTTGCTGCCGCAGAACATCTGGCAATTAGCTTAGGGCGAAGACGACGGACGTATCAGGGTTTTAATTGGAAGAAGGCATCTGTAGCCATGGTAACCCTTTCCTCTTCGTTTGATTTTCTATAGTTATCAGCCGATGATGTCATTGAGGGGGGAGGGGTTCGATTGATCAGTCCCCAAGCCACCCAACCCGATGCACATGAAGCCCTTCCCGAACACTCACAAAAACCTGAGCAAATATTGTGATAGGCTGGCTTATAATCGGTTTGAAAGTTGTTTACGGGAGATGAAATCATAAGCCGAATTTACATTCATGTCTAATTTATTGTTATTTAAAAAGTTTTTTTTCTGGAAAATTATACTTGTACAAATCCAAACATATCGGCGAGTGTAGGAAACCAATGGAAATTCTCACGATTCTATATTGCCACGTGGAAAATTAGGAAAGACAAAAAAAAAAAAACTCCAGTATGACACAGCAATTTATTCAAGGCAAGAACAAACTATGAATGATAAAAAAGATAAGCAATGAGGGGAGTTTACATAAAAATGATACTCTGTTAATAAAATAATAAATACTTTGCTACAAATTATTTAAGCACTGACGAACTGTTTGGTGCATATGAAGTACATTTACAGTAAAAATAATCGCAAAATATGTGAGAACCTGCATAATGAAAATTATTTTTTCATTATTATAAATGATTTTATTTTAAAAATATCGCGATATATATATGTAGTATATTTTGAGTTTTTTAGATAGTTCACAACCTTCTTCTGATATTAATTATATAACCCCATATCTATATATAAAAATATGTATCGAACAATGGAAGTGACAAATAAAACAAAGAAGGAGCTAGACCAGACGACAAAGGCCAGACGAAAACAACCCGGCGCCATAAAGTGGCGTGATTACAGTAGTCAATCAGGAATCACCACATATGCGGGCGTCCAGAGTATATAAAGGCCCAGAAATTAGACAAAGGGAGTTGTTTTCAGAGCGACGCCGTTATACGGTCAGTGGGACCTCTCACCCCCCTTCTATCCGCGTCGGCCGTTGTCCGCTGCCTTCGTCCGTGGTCTACCTCTACCTTCTTGGAGCTACCATCTAGACCTGCCTCTGTCTCTTGCTGTCCCAGTGCAGGAATCCCATCACGCACCCACTACCACGACTGCCCAGCACATTCCACATCGGGATTACTACAGAACCCGTTAAAGTCGACAGGATAACTGAGGACAGCAGCATGCAGAGGATGACGGAGGTCAGATTCGACTACTTCGCGGATGCCCTCACCAACATGCAGCCCCACTGCGAAGACCTAGTAAGCCGCCTAACAGACGCCATTCGGGGACTAGCCGTGCCTCGTGCAGAGGAAGCCCTCATCTCCTCTTTCGGCGGATCCCACGCAACAAGCAGCCTTCTTCCATACAGCCATCTCCAGAGATCAACTCCAGCCAGCATCAGCCATTTCAAGGTACTTTAAACTTTGTTTCTGCCATTTTCCCCATAAATTTTATTCTTATATTTTCACTTTAAGCATTTTAAAATAAATTATAACCTTTTTTATATCATTTTTATTCAATTTTTAAAACTTTCACACTCTCATTTATCATTTTTACTTTATTTTAATCAAATTATAAATGTTAATTCATCATTTTCAATTTTATTATTAAAAATATTCAATCACGCATTTTTGCCAATTTACTAATCTTACATGCCTTTCTTAAATTCACCTAAAATGGCATTATCAAAATATGCAACTTTCAATTTTACATAAAAAAATCATATTATATTTTAATTACTCGAATCATATTTTCTAAACTCATTTGTGTTATTTTTTTTAATACCTTATTTGTGGCCATAGTATTAATAATTAAATTTATTACACTCTTTATTTTACTTGACCTATTACTATTTCAATTGATATTTCTCAATATTTAAAAGTTTTAAAAACTAGTCCTAGATTTGTATTTTTATAAATATCAATTTTAAATTATCTCATCTCAAAATGTGCCTCCCATTTTTCCCACAATTACAAATATAACTATAAATGTAGTATGCGAAAACTAATATCGTAATCGAAAATTTCGTAAATTCATTATTTTATAATTTTTCTAAACCTAATCACCGCTAATAATCTCCAATCTAACGATTTGTCTGAACATCTTAACGCAAAACTTACTGGGAAACTAAGGTTATTTCACCTAGAGAATCCCAGAAGCTCGAGAAAAACCATTCGGCACAGCGGTCGTCATCCCCTGTTTGTTTTTTATTACCGGCGCGGTGTGTCATCCACAGCCCCCACAATGGCGGCCATATTGACATCTCTAGTTTCAGTACACACGTGCTCCAACTCGCAGGACAAAGAGATTACATAAGATAGTGGCACACCGGTATTCTAGACTTCGTGTCCACCAAACAACCTGCCAGATTAAAACGGATAGGAAAATTATATAAAATCCCTTTTATGGCAAATCTTATTTTTATAATGTTATAGAATAGTTTATTATTTTGTCAACCCGTTTAAAAATTAGGTCCCCACCATCTCTAAAATCGATCCTGTACATGACACCATGTGAGACGCCATCTTGGCCTCCTGAAAGGACAATTTAATCCCCAAAATGGAGTCCATTGCCACGACACTATTCCAACCATCGTCTAATTTGCGTTTATAAGTATTGCATCACGTGGGGAACACACTAACCTAAATACTTAATATATTTTAAAATCTTATTCTTTTATATTTTTACGATCCTTGATGTGTGCCATTTTATATTTTAGAATCAATCCATATATTTTAGGATATTTCCTTTACATTAAGATATTTATTTTCCTTCCATCCTCTAACCTCTTCAACGGTTCCTGAGACTCCTGCTCGCCAACATTTTTTAATTTTTTTTAATGATTCATCGACCTGGTACACTCTTACTCCCCATGTTAACTCCACACGGAGAGCTTGGGTAACCAGCGATATTTTTTTTTCTCTAACGCTCGACTCAGGCCACCATCAGCACGATGCGCCCACTCATTTTTCGTTTAATTTTATTTTTCATCTGGTCGAGCTCAATCACCGACAGCAGCGCAGCTCTTGAGCCCCATCTCTTTTTAACCTCTCTCAGAAAAGTTTTCTTTCCCATATTCTCCCATTACCTACCTCTCCTTCGATCTTCACACCTTTTGCCCATCTGATCTAATGCTACTTACAGAGCATCTTGAGATTGCTGAACCCTGAAAACAATACTTCGCTTCTAAGCTCGTATTGCAGGGCAGGACTCCTGAGATGTCCTTTGCAGAAACCAATTCAGACCTTCTTCCTTTATTCCTCACTGCGTCACTACCTATCGCAAACCTTTTGCTTAAGTCAATTTTCTTTTATATTTTAATTTCACTTTTATTACCTCTACTTCTCCTCCTTCCTGTATTACATCCCTGAAACTATGTTGTAAATATTCAAGGCACCTTAAGTAACAAAAAACTGTAACTAGTATACCAACTTTCCCAAATATTTACTTTCGCTATTGTGTGTGTTTACTTTAAATTTATCCTTCCTATGTACTCCTCTTATAAATTTTTTATAGTTTTATAATATTATATCAGTGTGTCACCACTACTCCCCTTTATCTTTATTTTTATTCTAGTAACTAATTTGTGCCCCAAATTATTTCCCATTTAATAGGTTTGCTAGCTTTTCTCTCATTTATTTGTAAATAGACTTACAGTTTACCTAGTTTTGTGGTGTTGGACTTTGTTTTTTAACTTACAGATGTAGATAAAACATTTCACTATTAATCGATAATATCATTTTGTTTATTAATGCCTTCAACTACCAATCAACCCTTTATATATTATTACCTTTAATATTTTATTTTATTTTAATTTTTAGTTTTTAATCATGTTTAGACTTAGCATTTTACGACTTCAACTATTTTAGGCACCATTTTAAAAAACCTACACCTAACAACATTTATAATATTTCTTAAACAGATAAAACATTTATCATTTTATTTTTCTTAATAGATTTTCAAAATGTTATTTTTGACGCTTCCCTTACAACCTCTAACTCTATCCCATGAACCTTTCCTCCCAACTTTTTACATCCATCAAGAGATTATTGTTCGTCAGCCATTTTCTTTTTTTTTATATATATTTGATTAAACTAACTAGAAGACCCTTCCTCGCTGTACATTTCCCAACAGTGAGCTCAGGAGAACCAGTTAGATTTTTTTTTCTCTTATCGTCCGGCTCATCATTTTTTCATTTTTCAACTTTTTCTTTTCACCACACAAGTCGGACACAATCAAAATTGACAGCAATAAATCTCTTACACCCACCTCTCCTTTTCCGCATCCTTCAAACCTCCAACCTTCCAAGGGATTCCAGTTCGCCGAACATTTTTTTTTTCATTGATTAATCCGACTGGAACAATCCTTCCTCGTTATACCCATTCCCAATAATGAGTTCAGGATATCCAGCGCGATCTTTTTATTTTCTTTTTCTCATAGCCCGACTCATCATATCAATTCACCATTTTTTCAACTTTTCACTTTTTTTATATAATTCAAACGGGCACAATCATTATGGACAACAGGGATCCCTCTTACCTCTACCTCTCCCTTTTACCTCCATCAATCTTCCCACCTCTTTTCACTGTCTGAATTAAGGTTGCAGACGGAATATCTTGGGCCTTCTGTTAATGAAAACAATGCCTCACTTAAACAAGTTCGCATTGCATTGCAGAATGCTTGGGATACTACTTTGCAGAAACATGCTCAGATACCCCCTTTCCCTTTTTCAACCTTAGCGTCACATTATATGTTCAATCAATAAACTAACTTTTTTTTTCGCTCATCTTTATGCAATAAGATATTATTTTCCTTGTACGATTCATTTTACCATATTTACCATTTTGTATTATATACTTTCTCTTAATCTTTTATCATTCATTTTGTGCGTTTTTATTTTTATAACCTTGTTTTTTTCTCATTGATACACCACCATTACAACATCTTTCTCTTTTTAACTTGTAGCTTAATAATAATTTTAACTAATTTGTATACAAATTATTTCTTTTATTTTTTTTATAATAGGTTTGTTAGGTCATCATTCATTACATGTCATTCCCCCAACCAAACCTTCATCACCGGGGGCACATTCTGTAGTATATTTTGAGTTAGATAGTTCACAACCTTCTTCTGATATTAATTATATAACCCCATATCTATATATAAAAATATGTATCGAACAATGGAAGTGACAAATAAAACAAAGAAGGAGCTAGACCAGACGACAAAGGCCAGACGAAAACAACCCGGCGCCATAAAGTGGCGTGATTACAGTAGCCAATCAGGAATCACCACATATGCGGGCGTCCAGAGTATATAAAGGCCCAGAAATTAGACAAAGGGAGTTGTTTTCAGAGCGACGCCGTTATACGGTCAGTGGGACCTCTCACCCCCCTTCTATCCGCGTCGGCCGTTGTCCGCTGCCTTCGTCCGTGGTCTACCTCTACCTTCTTGGAGCTACCATCTAGACCTGCCTCTGTCTCTTGCTGTCCCAGTGCGGGAATCCCATCACGCACCCACTACCACGACTGCCCAGCACATTCCACATCGGGATTACTACATATATTAATTTGATTCCTTCAGAAATACCTTTCACGATAAATAACAAATACCAACAACGGAACCAAGCTTATAAATCGGCTCTTACACGTCATACACTTGCCCAAAAAAAAAACCACTACGGCAGCGCGTGCGCCACGTACTCGACCCAGATATCCTTTAATCAAAAATAATAAATTAAAAGAGTGATCTAAAACGCGATAAAAAATGTTTTTCTTTATAATGCACTCTATAGAAAAAGTTGTCCGATTCATAAGAAAATATGTATACAAAGACGTTTCGACAAAACATGCAAATGATTGAAATTTGGTGGCCGATTTATGCAAAACAAGAGTTCCAACGCAATCTGAACTTCAGCGCGAGTATTCGAGACTCAATTTTCGGCTTGGCACGAGCTAAATTTCAAAATTTAAGTTTTTTTTTTTAGCAGTAAGCTCATTTCTACTGTAGCAATGCCTCGCCGAAAGACTCGTGCTCATTACGAACACATGTCAGAGTATGAATGAGGCTGGTTGGTCAAATCTACTAATCGCGTGGCATCTATGTGACCAGTGATGCGGCTATTAGACGATGTTGGCAATAGTGGGTCAACAACGGAAGAAGGCAACGTCAGGACGGCAGCGGTCACCCGAGGGACATAATAGAACGGGAGGACAGAGCGATGGTCAGAACGGCTGTTACAGCATCAGATTCGACGTTATCTACCATATTTTGACCTTTTGACCGGTACACAAGTGTCCAAAATGACTATCAATAGACGAATTATTAAGTTAAATCTGCGTCCACCAGTTGAGCAAGATGGAGGAACATATCCAGAGTGCAGCTTGCTGAGAGGCTCATCGAGGAGGGCCTGGATATTGAAGACGCCACTCTGCGAGCCTTTCACTGGAAGAAGAAGATAGAGTGCCTTGCCTTGGGCAACGTTCTGTTCTTTCAAACAGACGCTGACCGATCGCGGCGCTCAAGCCTTTAGCCGAGTTACCTCTATCGTCCAGCAAATGATGGAGCTGGACAAATTCTGCCGGGCTTGACGCTCGTCGGGAAGCCTTCATTACTCTGCACGACGGAGTAAGGCTTTCCAAGCCCGGCTGGATATCAGGGCCAAGGGATTAATCACGCCAGTATGAGTGAGCACAAAAAATGTTGAGCAAAATTTGTTACAACTTTAGTATAATTTTTATTCAATGAAACACCAAAAGGAAACCATTATATCGTAAAATATCTGAATTCTGGGTATGAGAAGAACTTATGCTTACTTTCTGGCTTCCTTTCATGTACCAAATAACTCGGGTATATGTAAATGATGTGTATAAATTTGACCCAACATCACTGTCTTTCTTGTAATCATTAGTGGCCCTTTGTATGACTTTCTTTTTATCTATACTCTTAGTTGAATATTTTCAAATATAACAATATATAATCATAACTATAATATTCTTATTTTTTATAAAGTTCGAATTTGTTAAAGAATGAATTTATACCTGGGTGAGTTATGGTATTTTGTTGTTTTTAAATGTCTCCAAATATGTAGTTCTTTAAGAGAGAGGAGCCGCAACTTTTCCATATTTGTGTTGGTGCGTTCTCGCACTGAGTGAAACTGTTCTAAAGATGTTGAAATGTACTTACAGCACTTGAAATAACCCCCACCCCCCGACTAGTACAGTCTGAACTAAGTTCCCAGAACCCAGAACTACCTATACTTACTTGTGAGCTTATAAAAGTATTCCAAAGATGAAATCATTTCAACTACAATACAACACGTTTTTATTCTCAGTATCGAAGACTATCTTCGAGGTTGAAGCCCTCACATGCTACCGGACATACATAAATATGTGAGGTAAAATAACTCATTTCAATAAAACTCACTCTTTTTCTCATATTCTATAAATAATTTAAAAAGTAGTCTTCTATATTAAAATACGAATATATATATAGAATATAGAGAAGACGTAGAAGGGCTTTCTTACCCGAAAGCTTGAGATATTTGAAAATAAAAAAATTATTTTTAAAAAAAGAAACTTTTCCCTGGAGACCTAAATGTTCTTATTTTAATAGAGAAGACTACTTTTTAAATTATTATATACTAGACGTATGACCCGGCTTCACCCGAGAATTCCCCCGATTGCAATTTCCTTCATACTGAAAGTACATCAATCTACTTATATATTTGCCTTATTCTGTCTGTTTGTCTGTTTGTTTTTCTGAAGCTCACGGATGGGATTTTTCATAACCATCGGTGGTTCAGTGGTAGAATGCTCGCCTGCCACGCGGGCGGCCCGGGTTCGATTCCCGGCCGATGCATTTTTTTTTTTTTTTTGCAATTTTTAAAACTCATTTATATATTATACAAGAATGATATCCACGGCGCCAATTTATAATTGTAACGAATAGTATTTGAACAAAAGCATTTAATCGGGTAAAACCCGGGCGTTGCCCGGGACATTCGTATATAATAATTGTATAAACGAATGCAAGACAAAATCACCGCGAATGTTTCTTTTTTTTTAAGGCAATTTCTTTTTAAGGCAATTATCGTTATTTATCGTTAATTTTTGTTTCGATTTTATTGAAAAAAAAAAACGATATGGTGCCTTTAAAAAAATGATCTTTATTACTATGCAGTTTTCTATTTAGTCAATATACCTAAGTTCATGTTGCAAATGTAATTATCTCTATCGATTTAGTAGGTGAAATGCAAAAAAAATCGACATGATGAAATCTTTATGAAAATTCACATTTTTATTTTTATATTTTCAAGACACACACAGTTTGGGGCGGGACGTTTCACAAGAGAGACATCCACGGCGCCAATTTATAATTGTAACGAATAGTATTTTAATTAAAACGTTTTAAAAACACACAGTTTGGAACGCGACGTTTCACAAGAGTGACATCCATGGCGCCAATTTATAATTGTAACGAATAGTATTTGAATTAAAACGTTTTTAAAATATATACGCACTCGGGTAAAACCCGGGCGTTGCCCGGGCCATTCGTCTAGTAATAAATATTAGAAGTGCCATAGAATAGCAATACAGAAGTAACACATAAACTACAGGAAAAAAGTGTGTGTGATGGCAAAAATTGTATTATATTAGTGTTTAGGTATTTGATTTAATTAATATAGTTGATATAATAATGGGCCGGCCGGCCGGTTCTGTCACGGATGCGCGCGCATCATCATTATGATCATTATCATTATCTAATGATAATAATAATAATAATAATAATTATTATTATTATTATTATATTATTATTATCCATATATATATAGTCACGACCGTCATGGGCCGGTTCTGTCACGGATGCGCGCGCACAGGGAGGTCACGTGCTCGCCGGCAGCCAACGGGCGCGCGCCGCCTGCATTACGTCATAGATTATAAACACAAGGTAATAAGGCCAAATAAAAAAATAGTGTGTGATAAGGCAAAATTTGGATTATCTACTTATATAATTGCCTTATTCTCTCTGTGTGAAGTTCACTGTGCGAAGTTCACGGATAGATTTTGGTCAGAATGGATAAAATAAAAAAAGTGTCAAGGGATGGGAATCGAACCCACGACCTTCCACTTACCGGGCAGATGCCATGACCACTAGGCTACCCTGGACATATTTTTCCGTTAACATTTTTATTTTTATATTTTCAAGACACACACAGTTTGGGGCGGGACGTTTCACAAGAGAGACATCCACGGCGCCAATTTATAATTGTAACGAATAGTATTTTAATTAAAACATTTTAAAAATATATACGCACTCGGGTAAAACCCGGGCGTTGCCCGGGCCATTCCTCTAGTATATATATAGTCACGACCGTCTTTCCTCATGTCACGGATGCGCGCGCATCATCATTATGATCATTATATCATTATCTAATGATAATAATAATAATTATTATATTATTATTATTATTATTATTAATTAATTAATATATATAGTCACGACCGTCTTTCCTCAATCAATTCCTCAATTCCTCATGTCACGGATGCGCGCGCATCATCATTATGATCATTATCATTATCTAATGATAATAATAATTATTATTATTATATTATTATTATTATTATCAACATATATAGTCACGACCGTCTTTCCTCAATTCCTCATCGGCCGCTGTCACGGATGCGCGCGCACCATCATTATGATCATTATCATTATCTAATGATAATAATAATAATTATTATTATTATTATTATTATCTCTATATATAGTCACGACCGTCTTTCCTCAATTCCTCAATTCCTCATCGGCCGCTGTCACGGATGCGCGCGCATCATCATTATGATCATTATCTTCTATAGAAGCTTCTATCTTTATAATTATGTATATTTACAAAAGGTCAATTCGCTCGCGCCTCTAGCGGTGAAAATGAGGGGTAATACCAGCTGACCTAATGTACATGTAAAGTTTGGAGCGGGACGTTTCACAAGAGTGACATCCACGGCTCCAATTTATAATTGTAACAAATAGTATTGGAATAAAAACATTCAATCGGGTAAAACACGGGCGTTGCCCGGGTCATTCGTCTAGTATATAATATAAATGAGTTTTAAAAATTGTAAAGAAAAAATGCATCGGCCGGGAATCGAACCCGGGCCGCCCGCGTGGCAGGCGAGCATTCTACCACTGAACCACCGATGCTTATAAAAAAATGGCCATATTTGGGTACTCATTCCATTCCGGATTACTCCGCGTAAAAAAAAGTTCTTCAAATGAAAAAAAGAAATAGCCAAAAATACTAATCAAAATGTAGCCGAAAATTTTCCTCAAATTTATAAAAAGCGAAAGGCAAAATTTGGTACCAATTGGTTCGGTAGTTTTTGAGTTTATCGCGAAACAGACAGACAGACATTGACTTTTATATATATAGAGATATATGTGTGTGTGCAAGACAAATGTAATAAAGGAAAAGGTTATGAAAACCGACCTAAACATTGAATAATTTTTACAATAAATCAATAATTCATAAAAATATTATTAGAACTGCTTTTCAATTGTATATTATTGTATATTTACAATATTCATGAGCCATTTAGGAGATAGATGGAAAAAGAGGAAACCAAGAAAAAATGTATATAAAAGAAGGCCCTAGAAATAAATAAAATATATTTTTAATGAATCAAAGATATTAATCAGTCTCTCCCTATTAGAATAGATATCTTCACGAGCTTATAAATAATATATTAGGGAGGGAGGTAGTGTTCCAATCTCGGTGTTGGGATGCCAGATGCAGGAAGCTAGGCTTCCATCATCGGACAGACAGGAGCTGATGAGGGAGCAAATTGAGGACGGCGTGTGCTGATGGTTTTTAACAGAGTGCGAGAGGATCGATCCCGGCCAAATCTTGGATCATAAATAAGTCAGGTGCGAGATTAAGGTGGATGATGCATGGCTGGCGTCCCGGGAGAGTCCATCGGCTCATCTGCATCGAGTCTTCATTACTGCGCCACGGCTGATGAATTGATCCCTACAGTATTGAAAGGATTACCTCGGTGACAAACGATGCTTATTATTTATGGCCACAGGTGTCATCTATCACGGCTGCCCGATCAGCAGCTAATTACCTTCATCATCATCATGATATGAGGTCTTCATAACAGCCACTCTTCAAACATCCCTCACTTCTAACCTAAACGCCGTCTAATCGGCACAAGGACAATCGACATTTACACTCTCCAGATACGAGAATAAGCTATCTTCATCATCATGGTATGAAAACTTCAATACACCCAGTCTTCAAACATCTCTAACATCTAACCTAAACGCCGTCTAATCGGCACAAGGACAATCGACATTTACACTCTCCAGATACGAGAATAAGCTATCTTCATCATCATGGTATGAGAACTTCAATACAGCCAGTCTTCAAACATCCCTCACATCTAACCTCAACGCAGTCTAATCGGCATAAGGATAATCCAACTTTAAATTCGAGAATGAGAGGTGATGAGAATCTGTTTTCATTTTCTGAGAAGTCTTCTAACATTCTTTACATCGCTGACGTGCCATCGTAAGGATGATCTATCTGGGAAGGGTGAGCTAAGATTACTTTTAACTACAGAAAGAAAAGTCCCTTTCTTATCATCAAATAGAACCTTTATTACAGTCAATCACCTAACATCCTTTTCATCGCCCGTGTTGTGTGTGTAGACATTTCAAAATATATTCAGAACTTTAATGTACAGAAGAAAAGATATCTTCACTACCATGGTGTAACGCCCAGTCTTCACACAGCGCACCACAGCTCCCGTCTTAAAGACAATCTCATTCTAACTCTAAAAGTAAAGGTGCATCTATAATAATGTGAGATATTTATATCAGACATGTTTCAAACACCCCCAACCATTACAAGGATAACATTTAAGCTATAGAAGGAAAGGATAATCCAAACATAAAAATATAGATCACAAAGCAAATCAAACCATTACACACAGACAACACACTACAGAATGAAAGGCTACTCTATCTTAGGAATATATAATGGTTACAAGTTTTTCTCTAAAAAAATTATAACACACGAGAATGGTCAGTCTATTTACATATTTTTATATACAACATCGAAAAAAATAACTGTGAAAGAAAGCAAAGATATTTACATTTGCTATCTTGACTTCTGTTGAGTGTTGTGGCCCTCGCAATAATAATAACAATATTATTAATATAGCATTACGAAGCGGGTGAGTGTAAATACGATTTTTTCCCCTCTCCAAAAAAAAAAAAAAAAATCTGGAGAATTGATGAAAAAATAGCGCTAATTTTATGATTTTTTCAATATTGAAAACAAACAATGTTGAAATGGTAAAGGGTAAGGTAAAAAGCTGTTTCAAAAGATGAGAAATTTCTAAATTTTGATCAATTAGTATGTTAAAAAGTTGAAAACACGTGCTTTCAAAAATATATAATATTGCTAAACCTTATTTATGCAAATTCACAAACACACATTAGCCTTATACAGTATATGGGCTATCCACTCTATGCAGGATTATCCCCAGGGTTGGCGGAATAAAAGAGAAATGGTATAAATAAAGTGAAAAAGAAGAAAAAGCCAAAATATTTAACAAATTTTAATTTAGCATTTTTATGAAAAATGTATATACTGATATAATGTATTTATTATCAACTTAGAGATAAGAAAGAATGAAAAGTGAGAATTGTGATCATTTGATTCTGAAAAAAAAAAATCCTTCTATGAATAAAAACCTAATGAGATATCTTTGATTCAATTTTCAGATTGTAAAATGCACATAGTGTTTCATTGGCCTCCACGCACATATTAGAATGGTTCTCTCGGAAACAAACAACAAGCGTTCTGAGTTGTGCAATGCAAAGCTTAACCGGCCGAAGGAGTTCAGTGAGTAAGCCTGTGGGGTAAAGAAAGTTTACTTTGGAATAGTTTGTCTCGTGTTGGTCGAATTGGTTCATTTTTTACTTATTCTCAACCGTCAAAGACATTGAATCCCCTACTAATATAGGATATCCGGTGATCTGTCTTGGACTTTATTTCAAAATTCTCTGCATGAACCAATGTTAGCAGCTGTTTTGATTATTTGTCTCCCGCTGGTTCTTCATGATATCCAAATCACGTCTGTTGTCTTTTAAAAGACCTTGATTGTAAAGTCTATCAAGATTTATTTTAGCTCTGTGACCTAGTGCCTTAACTTGTAGTGTTTTTTTTTTTTATTATTGATATGTGATAATTGACTGTCTTTCCATGACATCGTTAGAGTCTGACCATCAATTTTTGGCTTGTTAGATACTGGCTAACAAGTTCGATCCAGTTAGAGTCTGACCATTGACTTCGAGCTTGTTAATGACTGATCACCAACTATGAGCCTGTTAGAGACTAACCAATGACTTCGAACTTATTGGTGACTGACCATCTACTTCCATCTTAATATAGAATAACCATCAACCTCGAGCTTGATAGAAACTGACCATCAAATTCGAGCTTGATAGAGACTGACCAACATCTTTGAGCTGTATAAACTGACCATCGACATCTAGCTTGATAGAAACTGAACATCAAATTCCATCTTGATGAAGACTGACCATCAACTTCCATTTTTATAGAGACTAACCATCAACCTCCAGCTTGATAGAGACTGACCATCAACTTACAGCTTGACAGAGACTGACCATCAAATTCGAGCTTGTTAGAGACTGACCATCAAATTCGAGCTTGATAGAGATTAACCATCAACCTCGAGCTTGATAGAGACTGACCATCAAATTCCATCTTGATGAAGACTGACCATCCACTACCATCTTGATAGAGACTGACCATCAAATTCGAGCTTGATAGAGACTGATCATTAACTTCGAGCTTGAAAGAGACTGACCATCAACCTCGAGCTTGATGGAGACTGATCATCAGCTTCAATCTTGATAGAGACTGACCATCATCTTCGAGCTTGTATAGATTGACCATCATCTTCCAGCTTGAAAGAGACTGAACATCAACTTCCAGCTTGATAGAGACTGACCATCAAATTCGAGCTTGATAGAGACTGATCATTAACTTCCAGCTTGTAGAGACTGACCATCATCTTCCAGCTTGTATAGATTGACCATCATCTTCCATCTTGATAGAGCCTGACCATCAACTTCCAGCTTGATAGAGACTGACCATCAACTTCGAGCTTGATAGAGACTGACCATCAACCTTGAGCTTGATAGAGACTGACCATCAACCTTGAGCTTGATAGAGACTGACCATCAACTTCGAGCTTGATAGAGACTGACCATCAACTTCCAGCTTGATAGAGACTGACCATCAACTTCCAGCTTGATAGAGACTGACCATCAACTTCGAGCTTGATAGAGACTGACCATCAACTTCCAGCTTGATAGAGACTGACCATCAACCTCGAGCTAGATAGAGACTGACCATCAACTTCGAGCTTGATAGAGACTGACCATCAACCTTAAGCTTGATAGAGACTAACCATCAACTTCCATCTTTATAGAGACTGACCATCAACTTCCATCTTGATAGAGACTGATCATCATCTTCGAGCTTGATAGAAACTGACCATCAACTTCGAGCTTGATAGAGAATGATCATCAACTTTGAGCTTAATAGAGATTGACCATCAATTTCTATCTTGATAGAGACTGATCATTACCTTCGAGCTTGATAGAGACTGACCATCGTCTTCCAGCTTGATAGAGACTGAACATCAACTTCGAGCTAGATGGAGCCTGACCATCAACTTCCATCTTGATAGAGACTGACTATCAACTTCGAGCTTGATAGAGACTGATCATTAACTTCCAGCTTGTAGAGACTGACCATCATCTTCCAGCTTGTATAGATTGACCATCATCTTCCATCTTGATAGAGCCTGACCATCAACTTCCAGCTTGATAGAGACTGACCATCAACTTCGAGCTTGATAGAGACTGACCATCAACCTTGAGCTTGATAGAGACTGACCATCAACCTTGAGCTTGATAGAGACTGACCATCAACTTCGAGCTTGATAGAGACTGACCATCAACTTCCAGCTTGATAGAGACTGACCATCAACTTCCAGCTTGATAGAGACTGACCATCAACTTCGAGCTTGATAGAGACTGACCATCAACTTCCAGCTTGATAGAGACTGACCATCAACCTCGAGCTAGATAGAGACTGACCATCAACTTCGAGCTTGATAGAGACTGACCATCAACCTTAAGCTTGATAGAGACTAACCATCAACTTCCATCTTTATAGAGACTGACCATCAACTTCCATCTTGATAGAGACTGATCATCATCTTCGAGCTTGATAGAAACTGACCATCAACTTCGAGCTTGATAGAGAATGATCATCAACTTTGAGCTTGTATAGATTGACCATCATCTTCCAGCTTGAAAGAGACTGAACATCAACTTCCAGCTTGATAGAGACTGACCATCAAATTCGAGCTTGATAGAGACTGATCATTAACTTCCAGCTTGTAGACTGACCATCATCTTCCAGCTTGAATAGATTGACCATCATCTTCCATCTTGATAGAGCCTGACCATCAACTTCCAGCTTGATAGAGACTGACCATCAACTTCGAGCTTGATAGAGACTGACCATCAACCTTGAGCTTGATAGAGACTGACCATCAACCTTGAGCTTGATAGAGACTGACCATCAACTTCGAGCTTGATAGAGACTGACCATCAACTTCCAGCTTGATAGAGACTGACCATCAACTTCCAGCTTGATAGAGACTGACCATCAACTTCGAGCTTGATAGAGACTGACCATCAACTTCCAGCTTGATAGAGACTGACCATCAACCTCGAGCTAGATAGAGACTGACCATCAACTTTGAGCTTGATAGAGACTGACCATCAACCTTAAGCTTGATAGAGACTAACCATCAACTTCCATCTTTATAGAGACTGACCATCAACTTCCATCTTGATAGAGACTGATCATCATCTTCGAGCTTGATAGAAACTGACCATCAACTTCGAGCTTGATAGAGAATGATCATCAACTTTGAGCTTAATAGAGATTGACCATCAATTTCTATCTTGATAGAGACTGATCATTACCTTCGAGCTTGATAGAGACTGACCATCGTCTTCCAGCTTGATAGAGACTGAACATCAACTTCGAGCTAGATGGAGCCTGACCATCAACTTCCATCTTGATAGAGACTGACTATCAACTTCGAGCTTGTTAGAAACTGACCATCAACCTCGAGCTTGATAGAGTCTGGCCATCAACTTCCATCTTGATAGAGACTGACCATCAACCTCTAGTTTGATAGAGACTAATCATTAACTTCGAGCTTGATATAGACTGATCATTAACTTCGAGCTAGATGGAGCCTGAACATCAACTTCGAGCTAGATGGAGCCTGACCTTCAACTTCCATCTAGATAGAGACTGATCATCATCTTCGAGCTTGATAGAAACTGACCATCAACTTCGAGCTTGATAGAGAATGATCATCAACTTTGAGCTTGTATAGATTGACCATCATCTTCCAGCTTGAAAGAGACTGAACATCAACTTCCAGCTTGATAGAGACTGACCATCAAATTCGAGCTTGATAGAGACTGATCATTAACTTCCAGCTTGTAGAGACTGACCATCATCTTCCAGCTTGTATAGATTGACCATCATCTTCCATCTTGATAGAGCCTGACCATCAACTTCTAGCTTGATAGAGACTGACCATCAACTTCGAGCTTGATAGAGACTGACCATCAACCTTGAGCTTGATAGAGACTGACCATCAACCTTGAGCTTGATAGAGACTGACCATCAACTTCGAGCTTGATAGAGACTGACCATCAACTTCCAGCTTGATAGAGACTGACCATCAACTTCCAGCTTGATAGAGACTGACCATCAACTTCGAGCTTGATAGAGACTGACCATCAACTTCCAGCTTGATAGAGACTGACCATCAACCTCGAGCTAGATAGAGACTGACCATCAACTTTGAGCTTGATAGAGACTGACCATCAACCTTAAGCTTGATAGAGACTAACCATCAACTTCCATCTTTATAGAGACTGACCATCAACTTCCATCTTGATAGAGACTGATCATCATCTTCGAGCTTGATAGAAACTGACCATCAACTTCGAGCTTGATAGAGAATGATCATCAACTTTGAGCTTAATAGAGATTGACCATCAATTTCTATCTTGATAGAGACTGATCATTACCTTCGAGCTTGATAGAGACTGACCATCGTCTTCCAGCTTGATAGAGACTGAACATCAACTTCGAGCTAGATGGAGCCTGACCATCAACTTCCATCTTGATAGAGACTGACTATCAACTTCGAGCTTGTTAGAAACTGACCATCAACCTCGAGCTTGATAGAGTCTGGCCATCAACTTCCATCTTGATAGAGACTGACCATCAACCTCTAGTTTGATAGAGACTAATCATTAACTTCGAGCTTGATATAGACTGATCATTAACTTCGAGCTAGATGGAGCCTGAACATCAACTTCGAGCTAGATGGAGCCTGACCTTCAACTTCCATCTAGATAGAGACTGACTATCAACTTCGAGCTTGATAGAGATTGACCAGCAACTTCGAGCTTGATAAAGACTGACCATCAACTTCCATCTTGATAGAGACTGACCATCAGTTTCGAGCTAGATGGAGCCTGACCATCAACTTCCATCTTGATAGAGACTGACTATCAACTTCGAGCTTGATAGAGACTGACCATCAACTTCCAGCTTGATAGAGACTGTCCATTAACTTCCATCTTGATAGAGACTGATCATCATCTTCCAGCTTGTATAGATTGACCATCATCTTCCATCTTGATAGAGCCTGACCATCAACCTTAAGCTTGATAGAGACTAACCATCAACTTCCATCTTTATAGAGACTGACCATCAACTTCCATCTTGATAGAGACTGATCATCATCTTCGAGCTTAATAGAAACTGACCATCAACTTCGAGCTTGATAGAGAATGATCATCAACTTTGAGCTTAATAGAGATTGACCATCAATTTCTATCTTGATAGAGACTGATCATTACCTTCGAGCTTGATAGAGACTGACCATCGTCTTCCAGCTTGATAGAGACTGAACATCAACTTCGAGCTAGATGGAGCCTGACCATCAACTTCCATCTTGATAGAGACTGACTATCAACTTCGAGCTTGATAGAGACTGATCATTAACTTCCAGCTTGTAGAGACTGACCATCATCTTCCAGCTTGTATAGATTGACCATCATCTTCCATCTTGATAGAGCCTGACCATCAACTTCCAGCTTGATAGAGACTGACCATCAACTTCGAGCTTGATAGAGACTGACCATCAACCTTGAGCTTGATAGAGACTGACCATCAACCTTGAGCTTGATAGAGACTGACCATCAACTTCGAGCTTGATAGAGACTGACCATCAACTTCCAGCTTGATAGAGACTGACCATCAACTTCCAGCTTGATAGAGACTGACCATCAACTTCGAGCTTGATAGAGACTGACCATCAACTTCCAGCTTGATAGAGACTGACCATCAACCTCGAGCTAGATAGAGACTGACCATCAACTTCGAGCTTGATAGAGACTGACCATCAACCTTAAGCTTGATAGAGACTAACCATCAACTTCCATCTTTATAGAGACTGACCATCAACTTCCATCTTGATAGAGACTGATCATCATCTTCGAGCTTGATAGAAACTGACCATCAACTTCGAGCTTGATAGAGAATGATCATCAACTTTGAGCTTGTATAGATTGACCATCATCTTCCAGCTTGAAAGAGACTGAACATCAACTTCCAGCTTGATAGAGACTGACCATCAAATTCGAGCTTGATAGAGACTGATCATTAACTTCCAGCTTGTAGACTGACCATCATCTTCCAGCTTGAATAGATTGACCATCATCTTCCATCTTGATAGAGCCTGACCATCAACTTCCAGCTTGATAGAGACTGACCATCAACTTCGAGCTTGATAGAGACTGACCATCAACCTTGAGCTTGATAGAGACTGACCATCAACCTTGAGCTTGATAGAGACTGACCATCAACTTCGAGCTTGATAGAGACTGACCATCAACTTCCAGCTTGATAGAGACTGACCATCAACTTCCAGCTTGATAGAGACTGACCATCAACTTCGAGCTTGATAGAGACTGACCATCAACTTCCAGCTTGATAGAGACTGACCATCAACCTCGAGCTAGATAGAGACTGACCATCAACTTTGAGCTTGATAGAGACTGACCATCAACCTTAAGCTTGATAGAGACTAACCATCAACTTCCATCTTTATAGAGACTGACCATCAACTTCCATCTTGATAGAGACTGATCATCATCTTCGAGCTTGATAGAAACTGACCATCAACTTCGAGCTTGATAGAGAATGATCATCAACTTTGAGCTTAATAGAGATTGACCATCAATTTCTATCTTGATAGAGACTGATCATTACCTTCGAGCTTGATAGAGACTGACCATCGTCTTCCAGCTTGATAGAGACTGAACATCAACTTCGAGCTAGATGGAGCCTGACCATCAACTTCCATCTTGATAGAGACTGACTATCAACTTCGAGCTTGTTAGAAACTGACCATCAACCTCGAGCTTGATAGAGTCTGGCCATCAACTTCCATCTTGATAGAGACTGACCATCAACCTCTAGTTTGATAGAGACTAATCATTAACTTCGAGCTTGATATAGACTGATCATTAACTTCGAGCTAGATGGAGCCTGAACATCAACTTCGAGCTAGATGGAGCCTGACCTTCAACTTCCATCTAGATAGAGACTGATCATCATCTTCGAGCTTGATAGAAACTGACCATCAACTTCGAGCTTGATAGAGAATGATCATCAACTTTGAGCTTGTATAGATTGACCATCATCTTCCAGCTTGAAAGAGACTGAACATCAACTTCCAGCTTGATAGAGACTGACCATCAAATTCGAGCTTGATAGAGACTGATCATTAACTTCCAGCTTGTAGAGACTGACCATCATCTTCCAGCTTGTATAGATTGACCATCATCTTCCATCTTGATAGAGCCTGACCATCAACTTCTAGCTTGATAGAGACTGACCATCAACTTCGAGCTTGATAGAGACTGACCATCAACCTTGAGCTTGATAGAGACTGACCATCAACCTTGAGCTTGATAGAGACTGACCATCAACTTCGAGCTTGATAGAGACTGACCATCAACTTCCAGCTTGATAGAGACTGACCATCAACTTCCAGCTTGATAGAGACTGACCATCAACTTCGAGCTTGATAGAGACTGACCATCAACTTCCAGCTTGATAGAGACTGACCATCAACCTCGAGCTAGATAGAGACTGACCATCAACTTTGAGCTTGATAGAGACTGACCATCAACCTTAAGCTTGATAGAGACTAACCATCAACTTCCATCTTTATAGAGACTGACCATCAACTTCCATCTTGATAGAGACTGATCATCATCTTCGAGCTTGATAGAAACTGACCATCAACTTCGAGCTTGATAGAGAATGATCATCAACTTTGAGCTTAATAGAGATTGACCATCAATTTCTATCTTGATAGAGACTGATCATTACCTTCGAGCTTGATAGAGACTGACCATCGTCTTCCAGCTTGATAGAGACTGAACATCAACTTCGAGCTAGATGGAGCCTGACCATCAACTTCCATCTTGATAGAGACTGACTATCAACTTCGAGCTTGTTAGAAACTGACCATCAACCTCGAGCTTGATAGAGTCTGGCCATCAACTTCCATCTTGATAGAGACTGACCATCAACCTCTAGTTTGATAGAGACTAATCATTAACTTCGAGCTTGATATAGACTGATCATTAACTTCGAGCTAGATGGAGCCTGAACATCAACTTCGAGCTAGATGGAGCCTGACCTTCAACTTCCATCTAGATAGAGACTGACTATCAACTTCGAGCTTGATAGAGATTGACCAGCAACTTCGAGCTTGATAAAGACTGACCATCAACTTCCATCTTGATAGAGACTGACCATCAGTTTCGAGCTAGATGGAGCCTGACCATCAACTTCCATCTTGATAGAGACTGACTATCAACTTCGAGCTTGATAGAGACTGACCATCAACTTCCAGCTTGATAGAGACTGTCCATTAACTTCCATCTTGATAGAGACTGATCATCATCTTCCAGCTTGTATAGATTGACCATCATCTTCCATCTTGATAGAGCCTGACCATCAACCTTAAGCTTGATAGAGACTAACCATCAACTTCCATCTTTATAGAGACTGACCATCAACTTCCATCTTGATAGAGACTGATCATCATCTTCGAGCTTGATAGAAACTGACCATCAACTTCGAGCTTGATAGAGAATGATCATCAACTTTGAGCTTAATAGAGATTGACCATCAATTTCTATCTTGATAGAGACTGATCATTACCTTCGAGCTTGATAGAGACTGACCATCGTCTTCCAGCTTGATAGAGACTGAACATCAACTTCGAGCTAGATGGAGCCTGACCATCAACTTCCATCTTGATAGAGACTGACTATCAACTTCGAGCTTGATAGAGACTGATCATTAACTTCCAGCTTGTAGAGACTGACCATCATCTTCCAGCTTGTATAGATTGACCATCATCTTCCATCTTGATAGAGCCTGACCATCAACTTCCAGCTTGATAGAGACTGACCATCAACTTCGAGCTTGATAGAGACTGACCATCAACCTTGAGCTTGATAGAGACTGACCATCAACCTTGAGCTTGATAGAGACTGACCATCAACTTCGAGCTTGATAGAGACTGACCATCAACTTCCAGCTTGATAGAGACTGACCATCAACCTCGAGCTAGATAGAGACTGACCATCAACTTCGAGCTTGATAGAGACTGACCATCAACCTTAAGCTTGATAGAGACTAACCATCAACTTCCATCTTTATAGAGACTGACCATCAACTTCCATCTTGATAGAGACTGATCATCATCTTCGAGCTTGATAGAGACTGACCATCAACTTCCAGCTTGATAGAGACTGACCATCAACTTCGAGCTTGATAGAGACTGACCATCAACTTCCAGCTTGATAGAGACTGACCATCAACCTCGAGCTAGATAGAGACTGACCATCAACTTTGAGCTTGATAGAGACTGACCATCAACCTTAAGCTTGATAGAGACTAACCATCAACTTCCATCTTTATAGAGACTGACCATCAACTTCCATCTTGATAGAGACTGATCATCATCTTCGAGCTTGATAGAAACTGACCATCAACTTCGAGCTTGATAGAGAATGATCATCAACTTTGAGCTTAATAGAGATTGACCATCAATTTCTATCTTGATAGAGACTGATCATTACCTTCGAGCTTGATAGAGACTGACCATCGTCTTCCAGCTTGATAGAGACTGAACATCAACTTCGAGCTAGATGGAGCCTGACCATCAACTTCCATCTTGATAGAGACTGACTATCAACTTCGAGCTTGTTAGAAACTGACCATCAACCTCGAGCTTGATAGAGTCTGGCCATCAACTTCCATCTTGATAGAGACTGACCATCAACCTCTAGTTTGATAGAGACTAATCATTAACTTCGAGCTTGATATAGACTGATCATTAACTTCGAGCTAGATGGAGCCTGAACATCAACTTCGAGCTAGATGGAGCCTGACCTTCAACTTCCATCTAGATAGAGACTGATCATCATCTTCGAGCTTGATAGAAACTGACCATCAACTTCGAGCTTGATAGAGAATGATCATCAACTTTGAGCTTGTATAGATTGACCATCATCTTCCAGCTTGAAAGAGACTGAACATCAACTTCCAGCTTGATAGAGACTGACCATCAAATTCGAGCTTGATAGAGACTGATCATTAACTTCCAGCTTGTAGAGACTGACCATCATCTTCCAGCTTGTATAGATTGACCATCATCTTCCATCTTGATAGAGCCTGACCATCAACTTCTAGCTTGATAGAGACTGACCATCAACTTCGAGCTTGATAGAGACTGACCATCAACCTTGAGCTTGATAGAGACTGACCATCAACCTTGAGCTTGATAGAGACTGACCATCAACTTCGAGCTTGATAGAGACTGACCATCAACTTCCAGCTTGATAGAGACTGACCATCAACTTCCAGCTTGATAGAGACTGACCATCAACTTCGAGCTTGATAGAGACTGACCATCAACTTCCAGCTTGATAGAGACTGACCATCAACCTCGAGCTAGATAGAGACTGACCATCAACTTTGAGCTTGATAGAGACTGACCATCAACCTTAAGCTTGATAGAGACTAACCATCAACTTCCATCTTTATAGAGACTGACCATCAACTTCCATCTTGATAGAGACTGATCATCATCTTCGAGCTTGATAGAAACTGACCATCAACTTCGAGCTTGATAGAGAATGATCATCAACTTTGAGCTTAATAGAGATTGACCATCAATTTCTATCTTGATAGAGACTGATCATTACCTTCGAGCTTGATAGAGACTGACCATCGTCTTCCAGCTTGATAGAGACTGAACATCAACTTCGAGCTAGATGGAGCCTGACCATCAACTTCCATCTTGATAGAGACTGACTATCAACTTCGAGCTTGTTAGAAACTGACCATCAACCTCGAGCTTGATAGAGTCTGGCCATCAACTTCCATCTTGATAGAGACTGACCATCAACCTCTAGTTTGATAGAGACTAATCATTAACTTCGAGCTTGATATAGACTGATCATTAACTTCGAGCTAGATGGAGCCTGAACATCAACTTCGAGCTAGATGGAGCCTGACCTTCAACTTCCATCTAGATAGAGACTGACTATCAACTTCGAGCTTGATAGAGATTGACCAGCAACTTCGAGCTTGATAAAGACTGACCATCAACTTCCATCTTGATAGAGACTGACCATCAACTTCGAGCTAGATGGAGCCTGACCATCAACTTCCATCTTGATAGAGACTGACTATCAACTTCGAGCTTGATAGAGACTGACCATCAACTTCCAGCTTGATAGAGACTGTCCATTAACTTCCATCTTGATAGAGACTGATCATCAACTTCGAGCTAGAAGGAGCCTAACCATCAACTTCGAGCTAGATGGAGCCTAACCATCAACTTCGAGCTAGATGGAGCCTGACCATCAACTTCCATCTTGATAGAGACTGACTATCAACTTCCAGCTTGATAGAGACTGGCCATTAACTTCCATCTTGATAGAGACTGATCATCAACTTCGAGCTAGATGGAGCCTAACCATCAACTTCGAGCTAGATGGAGCCTGACCATCAACTTCCATCTTGATAGAGACTGACTATCAACTTCGAGCTTGATAGAGACTGATCATTAACTTCGAGCTTAATAAAGACTGACCATCAACTTCCATCTTGATAGAGACTGACCATCAACTTCGAGCTTGATAGAGACTGACCATCAACCTTGAGCTTGATAGAGACTGACCATTAACCTTGAGCTTGATAGAGACTGACCATCAACTTCCAGCTTGATAGAGACTGACCATCAACTTCCAGCTTGATAGAGACTGACCATCAACTTCCAGCTTGATAGAGACTGACCATCAACCTCGTGCTAGATAGAGACTGACCATCAACTTCGAGCTTGATAGAGACTGACCATCAACCTTGAGCTTGATAGAGACTGACCATCAACTTCCAGCTTGATAGAGACTGACCATCAGCTTCCATCTTTATAGAGACTGACCATCAACTTCCATCTTGATAGAAACTGATCATCATCTTCGAGCTTGATAGAAACTGACCATCAACTTCGAGCTTGATAGAGACTGATCATCAACTTTGAGCTTAATAGAGATTGACCATCAATTTCTATCTTGATAGAGACTGATAATTACCTTCGAGCTTGATAGAGACTGACCATCAAATTCGAGCTTGATAGAGACTGATCATTAACTTCCAGCTTGTAGAGACTGACCATCATCTTCGAGC
Source organism: Cordylochernes scorpioides (assembly GCA_030710605.1). Taxonomy (NCBI): domain Eukaryota; kingdom Metazoa; phylum Arthropoda; class Arachnida; order Pseudoscorpiones; family Chernetidae; genus Cordylochernes; species Cordylochernes scorpioides. The sequence goes on from CP092867.1 coordinate 127,645,793, forward strand.
TTGTATAGATTGACCATCATCTTCCATCTTGATAGAGCCTGACCATCAACTTCCAGCTTGATAGAGACTGACCATCAAATTCGAGCTTGTTAGAGACTAACCATCAACTTCCAGCTTGATAGAGACTGACCATCAACTTCCAGCTTGATAGAAACTGACCATCAACCTCGAGCTTGATAGAGACTGACCATCAATTTCGAGCTTGATAGAGACTGACTATCAACCTTGAGCTTGATAGAGACTGACCATCAACCTTGAGCTTGATAGAGACTGACCATCAACTTCCAGCTTGATAGAGACTGACCATCAACTTCCAGCTTGATAGAGACTGACCATCAACTTCGAGCTTGATAGAGACTGACCATCAACCTCGAGCTAGATAGAGACTGACCATTAACTTCGAACTTGATAGAGACTGACCATCAACCTTAAGCTTGATAGAGACTGACCATCAGCTTCCATCTTTATAGAGACTGACCATCAATTTCCATCTTGATAGAGACTAAACATCAACTTCGAGCTTGATAGAGACTGACCATCAACTTCCAGCTTGATAGAGACTGTCCATTAACTTCCATCTTGATAGAGACTGATCATCAACTTCGAGCTAGATGGAGCCTAACCATCAACTTCGAGCTAGATGGAGCCTGACCATCAACTTCCATCTTGATAGAGACTGACTATCAACTTCCAGCTTGATAGAGACTGGCCATTAACTTCCATCTTGAAAGAGACTGATCATCAACTTCGAGCTAGATGGAGCCTAACCATCAACTTCGAGCTAGATGGAGCCTGACCATCAACTTCCATCTTGATAGAGACTGACTATCAACTTCGAGCTTGATAGAGACTGATCATTAACTTCGAGCTTAATAAAGACTGACCATCAACTTCCATCTTGATAGAGACTGACCATCAACTTCGAGCTTGATAGAGACTGATCATCAACCTCGAGCTTGATAGAGACTGACCATCAACTTCGAGCTTGATAGAGACTGACCATCAACCTTGAGCTTGATAGAGACTGACCATTAACCTTGAGCTTGATAGAGACTGACCATCAACTTCCAGCTTGATAGAGACTGACCATCAACTTCGAGCTTGACAGAGACTGACCATCAACTTCCATCTGGATAGAAACTGAACATCAACTTCGAGCTAGATAGAGAATGACCATCAACTTCCTTCTTGATAGAGGCAGATCATTAACTTCGAGCTTGATATAGGCTGATCATTAACTTAGAGCTAGATGGAGCCTGACCATCAAATTCGAGCTTGATAGAGACTGACCATCAATTTCTATCTTGATAGAGACTGATCATTACCTTCGAGCTTGATAGAGACTGACCATCAACCTTGAGCTTGATAGAGACTGACCATCAACTTCCATCTTTATAGAGACTGACCATCAACTTCCATCTTGATAGAGACTGATCATCAACTTCGAGCTTGATAGAGACTGACCATCAACCTCGAGTTTGATAGAGACCCACCATTAACCTCTAGTTTGATAGAGTCTGGCCATCAACTTCCATTTTGATAGAGACTGATCATCAACCTTGAGCTTGATAGAGACTGACCATCAACCTCGAGCTTGATAGAGACTGATCATCAACTTCGAGCTTGATAGAGACTGACCATTAACTTCCATCTTGATAGAGACTGACTATCAACTTCGAGCTTGTTAGAAACTGACCATCAACCTCGAGCTTCATAGAGTCTGGCCATCAACTTCCATCTTGATAGAGACTGACCATCAACTTCCAGCTTGATAGAGACTGTCCATTAACTTCCATCTTGATAGAGACTGATCATCAACTTCGAGCTAGATGGAGCCTGACCATCAACTTCCATCTTGATAGAGACTGACCATCAACTTCGAGCTAGATGAAGCCTGACCATCAACTTTCATCTTGATAGAGACTGACCATCAACTTCGAGCTAGATGGAGCCTGACCATCAACTTCCATCTTGATAGAGACTGACTATCAACTTCGAGCTTGATAGAGACTGACTATCAACTTCGAGCTTGATAAATACTGATCATTAACTTCGAGCTTAATAAAGACTGACCACAACTTCCATCTTGATAGAGACTGAACATCAACTTCGAGCTTGATAGAGACTGATCATCAACTTCGATCTTGATAGAGACTGACCATTAACTTCCATCTTGATAGAGACTGACCATCAACTTCCATCTTGATAGAGACTGACCATCAACTTCGAGCTTGATAGAGACTGACCATCAACCTTGAGCTTGATAGAGCCTGACCATCAACTTCCATCTTGATAGAGACTGACTATCAACTTCGAGCATGATAGAGACTGACCATCAACTTCGAACTTGATAGAGACTGACCATTAACTTCCATCTTGATAGAGACTGACCATATACTCCCAGCTTGATAGAGACTGACCATCAACTTCGAGTTCGATAGAGACTGACCATCAACTCCCAACTTGATAGAGACTGACCATCAACTTCGAGTTCGATAGAGACTGATCATCAACTTCCATCTTTATAAAGACTGATCATTAAATTCGAGCTTGATAGAGACTGACCATCAACTTCCAGCTTGATAGAGACTGACAATCAACTTCGAGCTTGATAGAGACTGACCATCAACTTCGAGCTTGATAGAGACTGTTCATCAACTTCCATCTTGATAGAGACTGACCATCAACTCCCAGCTTAATAGAGACTGACCATCAACTCCCAGCTTGATAGAGACTGACCATCAACTTCGAGTTCGATAGAGACTGATCATCAACTTCCATCTTTATAGAGACTGATCATTAAATTCGAGCTTGATAGAGACTGACCATCAACTTCCAGCTTGATAGAGACTGACAATCAACTTCCAGCTTGATAGAGACTGACAATCAACTTCGAGCTTGATAGAGATTGACAATCAACTTCCATCTTGATAGAGACTGACCATCAACTTCGAGCTTGATAGAGACTGATCATCAACTTCGAGCTTGACAGAGACTGACCATCAACTTCCATCTGGATATAAACTGAACATCAACTTCGAGCTAGATAGAGAATTACCATCAACTTCCTTCTTGATAGAGGCAGATCATTAACTTCGAGCTTGATATAGGCTGATCATTAACTTAGAGCTAGATGGAGCCTGACCATCAAATTCGAGCTTGATAGAGACTGACCATCAATTTCTATCTTGATAGAGACTGATCATTACCTTCGAGCTTGATAGAGACTGACCATCAACCTTGAGCTTGATAGAGACTTACCATCAACTTCCATCTTTATAGAGACTGACCATCAACTTCCATCTTGATAGAGACTGATCATCAACTTCGAGCTTGATAGAGACTGACCATCAATCTCGAGTTTGATAGAGACCCACCATTAACCTCTAGTTTGATAGAGTCTGGCCATCAACTTCCATCTTGATAGAGACTGACCATCAACCTTGAGCTTGATAGAGACTGACCATCAACCTCGAGCTTGATAGAGACTGATCATCAACTTCCATCTTGATAGAGACTGACTATCAACTTCGAGCTTGTTAGAAACTGACCATCAACCTCGAGCTTCATAGAGTCTGGCCATCAACTTCCATCTTGATAGAGACTGACCATCAACTTCCATCTTGATAGAGACTGTCCATTAACTTCCATCTTGATAGAGACTGATCATCAACTTCGAGCTAGATGGAGCCTGACCATCAACTTCCATCTTGATAGAGACTGACCATCAACTTCGAGCTAGATGAAGCCTGACCATCAACTTTCATCTTGATAGAGACTGACCATCAACTTCGAGCTAGATGGAGCCTGACCATCAACTTCCATCTTGATAGAGACTGACTATCAACTTCGAGCTTGATAGAGCCTGACTATCAACTTCGAGCTTGATAAATACTGATCATTAACTTCGAGCTTAATAAAGACTGACCACAACTTCCATCTTGATAGAGACTGAACATCAACTTCGAGCTTGATAGAGACTGATCATCAACTTCGATCTTGATAGAGACTGACCATTAACTTTCATCTTGATAGAGACTGACCATCAACTTCCATCTTGATAGAGACTGACCATCAACTTCGAGCTTGATAGAGACTGACCATCAACCTTGAGCTTGATAGAGCCTGACCATCAACTTCCATCTTGATAGAGACTGACTATCAACTTCGAGCATGATAGAGACTGACCATCAACTTCGAACTTGATAGAGACTGACCATTAACTTCCATCTTGATAGAGACTGACCATATACTCCCAGCTTGATAGAGACTGACCATCAACTTCGAGTTCGATAGAGACTGACCATCAACTCCCAGCTTGATAGAGACTGACCATCAACTTCGAGTTCGATAGAGACTGATCATCAACTTCCATCTTTATAAAGACTGATCATTAAATTCGAGCTTGATAGAGACTGACCATCAACTTCCAGCTTGATAGAGACTGACAATCAACTTCGAGCTTGATAGAGACTGACCATCAACTTCGAGCTTGATAGAGACTGTTCATCAACTTCCATCTTGATAGAGACTGACCATCAACTCCCAGCTTAATAGAGACTGACCATCAACTCCCAGCTTGATAGAGACTGACCATCAACTTCGAGTTCGATAGAGACTGATCATCAACTTCCATCTTTATAGAGACTGATCATTAAATTCGAGCTTGATAGAGACTGACCATCAACTTCCAGCTTGATAGAGACTGACAATCAACTTCCAGCTTGATAGAGACTGACAATCAACTTCGAGCTTGATAGAGATTGACAATCAGCTTCGAGCTTGATAGAGACTGATCATTAAATTCGAGCTCGATAGAGACTGACCATCAACTTCCAGCTTGATAGAGACTGACCATCAACTTCGAGCTTGATATAGACCTACCATCAACTTCCATCTGGATAGAAACTGAACATCAACTTCGAGCTAGATGGAGACTGACCATCAACTTCCTTCTTGATAGAGGCAGATCATTATCTTCGAGCTTGATATAGGCTGATCATTAACTTAGAGCTAGATGGAGCCTGACCATCAACTTCGAGCTTGATAGAGACTGACCATCAATTTCTATCTTGATAGAGACTGATCATTACCTTCGAGCTTGATAGAGACTGACCATCAACCTTGAGCTTGATAGAGACACTGACCATCAACTTCCATCTTTATAGAGACTGACCATCAACTTCCATCTTGATAGAGACTGATCATCAACTTCGAGCTTGATAGAGACTGACCATCAACCTCGAGTTTGATAGAGACTGACCATCAACCTCTAGTTTGATAGAGTCTGGCCATCAACTTCCATCTTGATAGAGACTGATCATCAACCTTGAGCTTGATAGAGACTGACCATCAACCTCGAGCTTGATAGAGACTGACCATTAACTTCCATCTTGATAGAGACTGACCACATCAACTTCGAGCTTGATAGAGACTGACCATCAACCTTGAGCTTGATAGAGACTGACCATCAACTTCCATCTTGATAGAGACTGACCATCAACCTTGAGCTTGATAGAGACTGACCATCAACTTCGAGCTTGATAGAGACTGACCATCAATTTCAAGCTTTATAGAGACTGACCATCAACTTTGGGTTCGATTCTCAGTGTAATGGATCCATCCCAACGTCATAGTCCAGATAGATCGAATACATACTTATGAATCGCTACGATTAAAAGTAATAATGATCCAAGTCATCGGAATATTTCAAAATAAATCAAACGCTCTTTTCATTATAAAATAATAATATTGCCAACGTTACCTTATCTCCCGATGGTGAATATTCAATGTATTCCCCTAGTGTGTATTAAAAATTCCGTAAGAAAAAAAACATCCCCTGTATGCCGAGTGAGTTGTCTGGACCGACCATGTCTGGAACGTGACGGCCAAGCCCCGGCACGCTAATGGCGGGCCACAGGTGGGGGCCAGAGTAGGGGGCGGTGAATGTCGCACCCAATCATCACCGCTTATCGATTCATCCATATTCTTACCTTTGTCTGCTGCCCTGTCATTTGCCTCGATAAAAAGTGTATCGAAGGCTTTGTTTCCCTTTTTTAATGTTTCCCCGTGTCTTGGGGCGGGACCATCCGGGTCTCCCTGATCACGAAATGAGTTTTTGTGATCTGGGAGAATCCGCGTCTTTGTTCCGCGGCGTTCCCGAGCTACGCCTGAAGGATTATCGACGGCAAATGGCATTCTATGGATGGCATTCGAAAACTTCAACCCATGCTGCAGGTGATGGGAACAAGCAGTACTCTATCTTATGTGAACACAACGCTCTACGTCGGCTATGGCTGTGGAAGTATCGAATTATCGCCATCAATTTGATTTATTAAAAAAAAAACAATCTAAAAATAACTAAACAAAAGCTTAACATTTTGGAAATACCTTGTAGGAAAGGCTTACTAGTGGTAAGACAGGCCATCTCAAAAATCGTCATCTGCGCTTAGTGGTGGTAACAGTATGTCTTGAAAATCAATATTCAATAGTCAATGCTGACAGGGGTTATGATTTCACCTTTGTCACTTTATATGACCTTACTTTAAATTTACAACTTTATTGATAACTTGGCGCTTTCTCATTGTTGAGATATTCTTTCTAAACCCTGTAGTCCTGGATCTTTCCAGTTGGTCTCAAGGACCACGCATCACCATCTCCTAAGCGGCGAAGTACGCGATCTACGTTTCTTCGTTGATCGCGAAATGTGTGGTGTCGCTGGAGACCCACTGGCGATTCTCCACCAAACTCTGCAGCGGTGGCAGAGGCGCCATATTCATTGTACATCTATATACTCGTATATAAAAATGAATGTTTATGTGTTTGTTTGTTTGTTTGTATGTCCGGTATACAAATTCGCAGTAGTTCACTAATTCAAACCAAAATTTCCATACATAGCTAAAGATATACAGGGAAGACGATAGGCTATTTAAAAATATATATAAATCAATTATTAAAACTATATATTCAAATTATTCTACTTAGCTCACGAACAGCGCCCTCTATCAACGATTAAATTATGCTGATGCAAACAAATAGATAATGCTAATAACAAACAATTATTTAAAAAAATCTTATCTAAATATATATCACTCGGGTAGATATGCACACGGGTCAATCCCGGGGCGAAGCCCGGGTCACCCGTCTAGTAGTGTATATAATGCATATTATCTATTTTTAAATAGTGCAGACTGTGCATGTATTGACGATATGTCCTGACATATTCAATATAAGTTTTTCCAGATTCTACTATACATACTGCTAAAATTTCAGTCATATTAGTTACGTATTTTACGTATATTACGTAAAAGCATTCCATTCACAAAAGCAAACGATGACAGAATTGATGACTCTGATACTTGTATATTTTAATAATAATAATATATATGAGATTTAAAAATTGTAAAAAATAAATGCATCGGCCGGGAATCGAACCCGGGCCGCCCGCGTGGCAGGCTAGCATTCTACCACTGAACCACCGATGCTTATTAAAAATGGCCATATTTGGGTATTTATTCCATTCACAAAAGCAAACGGTGACAGAATTGATTGATTGTTGATTGTGACTCTGATACTTGTATATTTTAATAATCCAAATTGTGACTTATCCTTGAATTTGGTCTTATTACCTTGTGTTTATAATCTATAATCCAAATTGTACCTTATCCTTAGATTTGGTCTTATTACCTTGTGTTTATAATCAATAATCCAAATTGTACCGTATCCTTGGATTTGGTCTTATTACAATGTGTTTAAAATCTATAAACCAAATTGTGCCTCATACTTGAATATATATTTTAATAATATAAATGAGTTTTAAAAATTGTAAAAAAAATAAAATGCATCGGCCGGGAATCGAACCCGGGGCGCCCGCGTGGCAGGCGAGCATTCTACCACTGAACCACCGATGCTTAATAAAAAATATCCATATTTGGGTATTTATTCCATTCACAAAAGCAAATGGTGACAGAATTGTTGATTGATTGTTGATAACTCTAATACTTTTATATTTTAATATATGTGTATGTCGTGTCATGGATAAAGACTCTCCAGAGAACCTCACACAAGATGTCCATATTTCATTGTTGCCTTTTCACCTATTTTACAAATTATTTTGAGTTTAGAATACTTATGTATTTTAATTTTTTTTTAATTATCTCCCCCCCCCCCTAGTACACACGTGGTACAGGCTATGATAATCAAGGATGGGTAGAAGTTGGCGTCTGCTTTTATTCTAAGTGTATCACATGTCTACACATGTCAAAAACAGTTCGACTTTTGCAATTACAAATGTGACACAGTCCCGTTTGGTTACTTGCACTCGCTGGTGGGGTTCAGAATCAGGAGCCATTGGAGCTTTATTTATTTATTTTTTTTAATTAGAAAAAAGTGCCCAATGAGCGGGAGTGTAATATTAAAAAAAACTTATTTTTTAAATTTAAACGATTTCTTTTCCTTAATAAAATTATTTGGTCTGTCTGGGTATATAACGCTGAGGAGTACTGACGCCAACATTTAGTGGTGTGGTAATACAAAGCAATAAACGCGCCCTCTATATATAACAAATAAAAACATTAAGACACGAATGTTTCCATTTGTTATATTTAGTGCTGTGTTTCAAGTTGAAGGTTTTAAACCGAAATAACGATCGCATATACTGTATGAATCGCATTTATCCACATTTATATCAGAATTTCGACTTCGTATTCACAAGATGACATAGAAGAATTTGGTTACTTGCGCTTATTTTTGAGTCACTAGCATTTATATATGCTAGAAGGTCATTAAACCTGTTCATAATTTTAAGGGGGGTGGTGATATAAACCGTATATTTTCGTCAACCATGACCTAAGATCGAATCCTTCATGAGATACTTTTTGTCTCAAGATAAACTTACTTCAATGGCCCCCGATTCTTGGAAAAGTTCAACCCCACCAGTGAGTGCGGGCTAGCCATCTCTGACACCTTGTAAGTGAAAAACATCTATCTTCTTTCTTCATGTGTAGACATGTGGTTTATTTACAATAAAGGAAGTCGCTAACTACTCACTATGATTATCATGGCTTATACTATGTGAACTTTAGATAAGTTTTAAAATATTTTTAAACTTCTCAATATGATATGGAGTTGTCAAGCCAACATACCTTTGTTCTTACCTTTGGATCTTCTCTCTATTTGACGGCACCTTATATAAGAGATAACTTCTTTCTATTTTATATTGAGAGATATTTGCAGTTTTTCTTTTCACTTTGTTAGTGTGGAATGTAAAACATGCATTTTTATTATTCACAATAAGGATTCAATATTACAACCTTGTTGTTCCGCCTAAACAAGCGTCTAACATAGAGAAAGGAATCAGATTACCGTGAAACCAACCTCTAATGAGAGACCATAGCCTCAAATATGGAAAAATATAGTCTCTTCTCTAGGTGGTCGTATATCGGAGGTTGGAGTAGATCAAGTCTTTTCTGGTTTAACAGAAGCGGTAATTAGGAGCAAAGTCATACTGCAACTGAAAGTGTTCCAACTCTTCGAGAGCAACAGCCCCCCACGCCTCATCATGTAGACCACCAACAGAAGTGGTCGCTCAGGGAAGTGGTCGCTAAACAGATGGATCACACAAGGGAAATATTGCTATAATACATAGAAAATATATCTGTAGTTAACAAAGGTACTGAAGAGAGAAATGTATCCGCTCAGATTGTTGCGAAGGTCAGGTCAGAAATAAACGGCCCAGCGTAGATAGATCAGGCTCCATATTTCACTCGTCCACTTCTAATAAAAAAAAAGAATGGCGGGCGAAAATTTGGCAGCTAAGATTTATCAGCAATTCTCATCAATAAACTTTCATTTGGAGGCGTGCGCGAGTCAACTAATCCCATCCCAGTTTGCATAAATCTGAAATTTATTGAGGACGGATAATAAAAATGCTTCAGCAAAAAGTATTTACGGCTTCAATAAACCGCCAATGATCCGTCGCTTGATTTAGCTCTGTACATAGAAATACCATGGGCATAAATATCCCGGCCTCTATAAATCCTCAGGCAAATATTTGCACCGTTTCGACTGCTGATTGTCTCTCCGGGCGGGCGTGATTCACAGATCGATCTGGTCACATTTTTAAATGCCCCTCTCTGATTGGTTGAAACTTCTATAGATTTAGTCCGACACCCCTGTACTAATTATAAAATTTTTCTCGCTCTCTCTCTCTCTCTCTTTGTTGGTGTAAAAATAACAAATTCTTCAATCCTATCTGAATTTGCATAATGATTAGAAATAGTTGGAGAGATTCGTTCCCTTCATTATGCTTGGTGAAACACTATTTCGTTACTTCAGAGTAGCATATTCCAATATTGAGTCATTGGGATAGGAATTGTTTCATTTGGATAAAATTTGTTTCATTTCGATTATTCACCAAGGCATACAGGTTGAACTGACGATCACTTGGACCCTGGATCAAATCCCACCCAGCACATTGAGTAGTATTTTCTTCAATAAATTTATTCAATTACCCCTGAGTTTCACAAGACATAACTCACTAGTGAATGCCAGTAACCAAAGTGTGGGCCCTGGAACCTTTTAAAGGCCGCGTTGAACTCATACATATATATTGATCTAATTTGTTGATTTGGTTGTGAACACGTGTCATGTGATACATTATTTCCAAATGATTATAGATACAAGAGAATAAGACATAATAGAAATAAATTAATAGTGTCTGATGATGGTAACAACGCTGTTACCGAAACGTCACTAATTAATTTATTTGGGTTAGGTCTTATTTTCTTGTATCTATAATCCATATTGTGCTTTATCATTCCAAATAATTACTAAGATTATAGCTTTTCTTTATTTTGTTATCCGGATAAAAATAAATATTTTCCGTAAATGGTTCATTTACATTAACATTGCTGGGAAAGTGCCGGTGTGTCCTCTTATCTCCCAGTAATTCGTTTTTGTCTTGAAAGCTGTCTAATTCCTCTGATTTACTGCTTTGTAATGTTGTAGATGGGCGTTTCTTTGGTGGAGTAGGTATTGGGCACTCAGGACTTAGATAAGCAGGATCAACGGATGAAGGAATATCTGGATAGATGATAGCAGGTACATTCTTGTCCCTTCGCCGTTTAGAAGGGTCCGCCATTCACAATTAGCAGTTATTCAAGTAATCAGTGGGCTCTCGCCAAATTCCTGGAATAACAAACCTCATTGCTCTATTTTCACCTCTGTACCATGCTTCCAGTGTTTTAGTGCAAATGCTACAACTGAAGTGAGGTGCCCAAGGTTTGTCTTGGTCGCCAATTGACATGCCGAAATATGCCTGGTATGCTTCACATATCTTGACCAAAGACAAAGCAAAAGTCATCCATATTATTCTTACAACCTTCTTTGGCCATGCTGAATTTGTTTAAGTTAATGAATATGTTTGAAAATATATTTATTTCACACACACAACTTCTATTTTTTATAAAATACCAATAAAATAGAGTTGAACAAGTCACTGGTATTTTTAATGACGCGATTTGGAGTTCTATATTTCTAGTCTATGAGAGCAATATTAATTTATTGAAAAAAAAAATATATATATATTATAATAATTTATTTTATAAAAATGTTTATATGTACATCTCAATTATATTATTTTATTCATTGAAAAATTAATTAATTAATACTAACGTCTCAGTGACAAACTGACACCATTCTCAGAAAATTATAAATATATCTACGTCAGAAACTGCTGAGGTTTGTTAATGTAATTATTGCTGTAAAATTGATACTGTAAAGTTTTCATCACAGATTATTAAATCGCATAGGCGCGTGCAAAATTTTTTTTTTTTGAAAGAAAAAAAAGCTTTCATTTAACTTACTTGCTAGACTGGCCAAGAATCTTGTATTCAATTTTTTATCATACTTCAAGACGACATAGAAGCCTAAGAATTTGCACACTCGCTCAATCCCGATGAGAATGCAAGTGAACCAAATTATATATTTCTAGGTATTCAGGAAGTATATTTGGAATAGAAGAGTTTAAGAATGTTGTAAATCAATTTTTAACATACTTTCAGACTACCTAGAAACCTAGAAGTTTACACACACTCGCTTCATACTAATGACAATGCAAGTATGCAAAATTTCAGATTCCTAGATTGAAAGGAAGTATGTTAATTTTATTTTAGTTTTTTTTTTTAATGAAATGTCAAAATTACAAGGTTTTTTTCTTGTGTCCTTCTTGCATTTATCAAATAACTAGATGTCTTATACTCAAAACAAGAGTTTGAAGTGTGTATAATTGTTATTTTAAAATTATATGTGTCTTAATACCACAGAAAAACATAGTAAGAACTGAGGAACAAAAATCGTGTTACACAGTGTAATCTAGATATTTTCAATATAAATTGAAATATATTTTTTTACAGAAAAAGTTAATAAAACATATATATTAAATAAATTTAGGATAAATTGTTTCAATGTATCTAAAAAAATATTTAGTTTTTTAATAGAAATTAATACAAATTGATTATAATAGGATTAATATTCAAATCTTTGAGATATTGTTGTGTCTATGAAAATATAACAAATTTCTAACGCTACGTTTTAAATAATTTCTCTAAACGACCCTATACTGCAGTGAGAATCGATTAATTATGATCTGAAGTTCGGTAGAAATCATTTTTAATAATATAAAAATAGAGAAACTCTAAGACTTTGTTACATATACCAATGATAGAGGTCCATAGAGATCGTTGATAAATGTGACCAAGTTTTAGAGCTACTCTATTTGCATATCATTAAAAATAATATTTATATATAATTTTATAATTTTATTTTTTTCTATTGTTTTTTCATATAATTTTATGTGAAAAATAAAGCTTGTAATATTGAGGGAAAACATATATATGACAAAAGAAATAAATATATTAATGATGGGAGAATAAATCCAGACAATGTAATTATATGAAGTAAATCTAGAAAGTTGGAAGAAGGTAAAAAATTAATGGAAGAGTGGACAGTGTCCGAGCTATACATCCTAATAACGTGGCGGGCATTAAAAAGTCATGCCATTAATGGCCTAGTGGCCAGATTAGGTTGAGACGGGATGGGGCATTACTGCCTTCCGCCAGCCGCAAGAGATTTGGCATTGTCGAAGAATGTGATTTAGGGCTATAAAACTGGGAGGAAGGGTGATAGATTGTTATTGTTTTCCGGCCGCCGTCCTCTTCAAATAAATAAGTCGGAGGCCATTAGAGGACACATCTACATCCAGCATTAAACAATCGGCAACATCGGGAATGGGCTATAAATTCAGGCGTTCTGCCTGACAGCCATTGACCCTTGTCCAATCCGAGTACCATAAAGTGAGGACAGACGATAAATCCTGAAGCCACCGCCCACAATTAGGTCATCGTCTGCGTATAAATATTCATTCATCTGTGTGACGATGCGTCTTGATTTCTGGTCGCAGGATGCCGAGAGGATGCCACGCTGGGGACACTCGCTCGGCCCTAAATTTGAAAATACGGTTGTCGTTGGAAGGATAGCGCCGCTGGGTGCGATCTGCATATTGAAATGTGGGTCACATCGTAAATTTCCATTTGACCAAAGACCCTTGGATTTATGACGCAGATTTTATGCGTCTTTTTTTATAAGTATGTCCCTCTTTTCTCCATCTATATAGATCCCAACTGTGGTATGCGTTCCTAACTTTCAATATTGATATTATTAGTTATTTTTCAAAAAATATCACATTATTTTACAAATATAAGTTTCTTCATCCTTTTTCTACCTGTAGTTCTCATTGATTAAATTTCTTCATCTCTTTCAGTCTTCAGCAATCTTTAATTTTCTTCCAAGGTTAGTCTAGTGATTAGTCCAATGTGGGTCAGTCCATTTACTTCTGTGACTTAATCTACTCCCTCAGCCATCCCTTGAACAATATTCTAAATCGGGGGAACATACGATTATAATCATAGTAGGTGAAGGCTTACAACGGTCTTTATAGTAAGTACATCATATGTCTACTCATGTAGTTAATGTTCCAAAGTGTCACAGTTTGATCACCAACTTGTAAGGTCTGTCCAAGATTTGGGAAGTCAGGTTAACAATTCAACTCCTTCAAAGCGCCAGTTTATAACCTAAGTTTCAAACCGAGAGTTTACAATATCAAACTACCGTCTCTCTCACATGTGGATTCTTAAATAAATTTATGAAAGATAATTAAGCGCTTTCGCTCTCCAAAGAACTCAGTAAATGTTGTGTGCTGGTAGAATAGCTTATTTCTTTTATTTATCCTATGACAAAGAATCAATCGTAAACATTAGTATTCATGTGAGTGAAGAAGGGACATTTTTATTGACGTATTATATCACAGAAGTATCATTTTTCTTTTCTTTTATTGAAAGCCATAAAACATCTGGGATCACATATAGCTAGACTCAACAGAGAAACCAGTACATACTTCTTTATAATATTTAGCACACGGGATTAAAGTATAGCTAGAGCATATATTAAGAGACAAAAAATAACTTGAAAAGAGCATCTTTAAATTCAACAACAACAAAGGCCTTTATTTAGGGCCTCTCGCCCTATACAGGATTCGCCAGCTCACAAGGGATGGGGAGAACACTGTGTGGCCTTTTTCCGGGATAAGGTCTTGTGGAATCCAAATATCGCCATCGCTATATACCTATTCTTTGATATCTTTAAATTCTATTTAAAAAGGGTCAGCATTCAAGATAAAATCACTTCAACGAGCCTCTATATTAAGACCAACAAGCTAGGAAAATACGGGTCATAAAGGTTCTGGTGTAGACACGAGTTGGGCGTAGGATAACCTTAGAACGGTCTATTTTATAAATCAGACTTCTTCAAAGAGACCTTCTACATTTATACATCACAAGGATATGTAACGTAACCGAATGACTCGGTTTTGTCCGGGTTCTGCCCGAGTGGATGTATCTCTAGGACAATATGATATGTAAATTAATTAAAAATTATCACAAACACATATATATCATTAAAACAAAGAGGGCTAAATCAATGTTTAGTTTATTTCTGTTCTACTAGATGGCGCTCTGCCATCTAAAGAGCACATGTGCTCCTGGTCAGGATAGGCCCTTTTGTTTTTAATATCTCAACACCTGATCTTTCTATTTTTCCTATTGTTTTTTTTTCATATATTTCATTATATAATTTATATGACTTAATAAATGCAGAATAGTTCACTCTTGGGATAATTGGCATTTGTTATCCATAGAGCTACACGCACAACCCACATATCTGTAGATGCAAGTATTTATAATAGTAATAGAAATCCATTATAATTTTATGATCACGGATTTCTGGATGTAATTTAGCTCGTTGTATGGGGCAAATTTTATATTTTGGGGTCCATACTATAATGGTTACTTTTTTTCCGGGATTTCTCTTTTAGTAGCTCGGTATTGCTGCTCGCGTCAGTCGAGATCCCATGACTGGTAGCGACCGTATCTCAGAGGACGCTAACAGCCGAGAAGACCGATATGTTACCCGCATGGCCTTAATGGATCGTAAAGCCACATCAGGAGCCCTGAGTCAAGAAATGAGGTCGTTTGCAAATCAAAAAGTTTCTAAATGACAGTTCAACAGTATGCTACAGTTTGGACTGTCATCTCGGCGACCATGGCTTCGGCTACTCTTAATGCCACAGCATAGACAGGAATACCTTCAATGATATGGTCAATTACGAACATGGACACAGGAATGGCGTGACGTCGTGTTTTCAGTAAAATCCAGGTTCTTTTTGTACTGGCCCTTCACCTGGAATGATTGTATGGGGTGTCAATGGATATACGTCTCGGTCACCTTTTGTTCATATTCCCGGTACAGTCCAAGTTCCTAAGAAACGCTCAGTTTCAGCAGGATAATTCACGACTAAATGTTGCTGGCATTGTACAAACCTTCCTACTTACAGAAAATGTTCGCCTTCTGCCCTGGCCAACACGTTCTCTTGAACTGTCGCCATTAGAAAACGTCTGGTTGCCGAGCGACTGACACGTCACCACACACCAGTCACTACTGTCGATGAACTGTGACATTGTGTTGAAGCCACTGGAAAATCTGTACCTAGACACTCCATTTCGCATCTGTTTGACTCAGTGCCCAGGCGTTTACGTACTTTTATTTTCCCCCGAAATTGGTTTTCTGGACACTGATTATTTTAGGATCCAGACCTCCAAATTTCTTGAAAATGTATTAAATTCTTATATTCTCAGTATATTATATTTTTAAAATAAATATAATTTTTGAAAAATAGTACAAATATGATATTGTACTGGGAATCGAGAACTGAAAGTTGCTGATGGTTTGCGCCATCTATCGGAATAATTATCAACTATTCGTTTATTATTAATCATTCCAGAATTGGCCAAATACGCATTCTTGATTAAACAAGAAACGCCCAAAACGCGTACGTGGTTAGCTTTTCTTGATTAATCAAAAATGGGTATTTGGCCAATTCTGGAATGATTAAAAATCAACGAATACTTGATATTTATTCCGATAGATGGCGCAAGCCATCAGTAAATTTTAGTTTTCCTATGAGGAAATGCCTTTTTTTTTTATTTTTTAAATATAATTTTGATATTTGTGCATTATTTCTTTGTGCAGCATTTTAATGGACAGTAGTGTACATATTCATTGTGTGATTGTGGGTTCGAAACACGGGATTTTTTTTTTGTTGTTGCATTCAAAAATCTTGTTCATTGTTATATAATATATTATAAAAATTTTCAAAATAATCGAGGTTATATTCATCAAACATATTATCATTATTGGGAATTTTGGCCGAGAGGAAATTGATCTAAAAAGGCCTAAGGCTCCTCTCCCGTCAAATGAAACTAGATGCCATCTATTTATATATACTATTATCATTATTATTATTTGATCTTCATTGGAAAATGCGAAATAAACTCTGAGAGAAAACTGACAAAAACTATAACAAGACTTAGAAAAAAAAACACTATAAAAGAATGACAATACATCCAGATGGCACAAGAACCTATAGGACATGCAACAACTGTCCTGGTGTGGAACTAACACCTACTCACATATTCTCATGCCCAGCAATGGCCGCAGCCTTGCAGAAAATTGATATGGACCCAGAGCAGCAGCTTTACACGTCCAAGATAGTGGACATTGCTGCTGCTGTGATGGAGATGCATGTAGACATCCGAGGCTCTTCGTTGGACACGACAACAACAACATTATTATTATAAACTTTCCTATTTTATTATTGGCATCTAACAACGGTGATCTCCATATTTTATAAAAATAGATTTTAGGAACCTAATTCGATTTGATTATGCCGATACTATTTTATGAGAGTCAAATATCAATAATTTATTTGTCAATCCAAAAATTTCACTTTCAGTTCTAATATTTTGGAAATTTATCCGTAACATGTGTGACGACCAGTTTAGATTCGAGTTTAAATACAGTTTCGCTAAATAAAGTTTTAAAACATTCTCAATAACGTCCGTGTATTACTTGTGCTGGCTGCAATGATTTTACAACTATACACAAGTAAATACTTGTAAATACCATATTGATGTAGTTTCAGTGACCACAGAATGCTGATCTCAAATTCACATAACTAGTTAACACCCAATATTTTGATGCTCGAACCTATATGCCTATATTTTCGTGTACGGCAATTATTTTATGAAAAAAATCATTAGAATTTAAAATATACTTTTCATATGATATATGATATATTTTCATAAATTATCATATTTCACCCAAAGGTAGTGGTTAATTTATCGATTTTTGAACGCAAGGTAATAAGACCAAATCCAAATAAATAAATAGTGTGTGACGTTTCGGTAACAACGTTGTTACCATCTTCAGACAAAAGTACTGAATCATTCAGTACTTTTTTCTGAAGATGACAACATTGCAGTTACCGAAACCTCACACACTATTTATTTATTTGGATTTGGTCTTATTACCTTGTGTTTATAATCTATAATCCAGATTGTGCCTTATCATTATCGATTTTTGTTAACATTGGTTGCCCAAATAAATGCAACTTTTGAAGAAAGTTCTGTCTATTGAAGTTCAATACGCTTTCGTGTTAACACTAAATAAATATCCAATCACTTATAGAACATGTACATTTTAAAATATTTAGCTATCCAACATGTTCTAGACTTCAGTCATATAATTAGAAAGTATCTCTAAAGAGATCACTTATACAAAGGGTGGAATCTCAATTCAGACTGGAGAGTTTCCTAAAATGTCAAAGTTGTGGATCATTCGGTCGATTCCGGGCATAAATCTACGGCCGGCGCATTTCAAACTCAATCGGCGTTTTTGTCTTTCTCGGGTTGCCGCGATATGCGAGCTGGGGCATCGATTCTGGAGTATTTGTCTTTTTAGACGAGGGGCTCTTCTTGATAGCTCGGAGGTTTTCTGCTTGACCAGTCTGTTACTGAAATGACACCTTTTTTTTTTACAAATGGTTGGATTTCTTGCGTGATGGAGCATCTAACGACATATTCAAACAATCTTCCATTATGTATTTGATAGTCCACAATGTTTGCTACTGTAAAGTCTATCACAATTATCCAAACAAATAACTGGCATCCTTTAAGCTAATCATCTTCCAGGCTGGGTATTATAACAGTTGTTGATGTTTATTCTATTTGCAGATATAGCTTTGATAGATGACAAATGTGTGAACTAACACTTGCTCTTATTCCATCAAGTACGTGGATTCATTATTTATAACTGTCTCTCTCTTGTGTATAATGGGAGAGAGATCCAATAGTTAACAATTTTAAAATAGGTACAAAATTGAGAATATTTATAAAATATTAAGCAATGAAATATTACTGAATTTATTTATTGAAAATAAACTCATTGTTAAATTTAATTGCTTTATTTTCAATAGCTATCCATCTTTTTCCAATCCTCTGGTTTTGGTTTTCTATGTGGTAGGTCTAGCTCAAACCTTTATGTTTTACCCGATCCTCGCTTGCTTGGATTGGCTTCTCCGTTTTGATGAAAGGTGACACTGATAGATAACTCTTTATTGGATGTTTGGTCGTTTTCTTTTGTAAAACAACTCCTTTTTTTTGTTACTACGGGGCCAATAATTATTCTAAAAGTCATTTGTCTCTTCCCGCGAATGTGATATCTATTTGTGTTATTTTAAAGAATATTCATATATTCGAAATGAACATGCCGTGATAATCATGGCGGGCGGAGAAGTGTGTAGATTACTATTAATTCAAATAAACAGGAAGGAGATAACAATTCAACCTGTAACTTACATACCAGGTTTGGTTATCTGCACTCAGGGTTGTCTTATGCGAAATTCAGGAGGCAGAATTTGGGAAGTAAATAAAAGGTATTTCTTTGTAAAAAATTATTCAATTCGGGTTTTAATTCTATTTCTACCGAAGTCAACAGTTAAAAACACTAACTTATCACTCATTTAAATGCATCAAATATATAATTCCTCTAAATTTATTTCCAAAAACATTCTTAAATTCGAAACATATATTAATTACATAATAAATTGAAGCATTAATAAACGATTTTTCCTTTTAAAAGAAACAAAAAGAAAGCCAAAAGAAACATTCGATCTTTAATGGTTCAATTTCTTATATATAGATGGCACGGTATCGCCTTATAATTACAATTCATTACAACATATTTGCATATTTGTAATCTATATATTTATGTAGAACGCTTCACGATTTTGCGTGTCATCCTTGCTTGCAGGGGCCATGCTAATCTTCTCTGTATCGTTCCAATTTTAGTATATGTACCGCCGAACAAGCGTGTACTTATATATTTATGTGTGGATTATTCTATATTGTAGCAAAGTATCTATTATTTTATTATCAGATTATCATTTTTTTATGTTTATATTTTGCTCCTCTGTAAACTTCCCTCATTGCTATTTTTTATCATTCATAGTTTGTTCTTGCCTTGAATATATTGCTGTGTCATCCTGAAGTTTGTCTTTCCTAATTTTCCTCGTGGCAATATATTTATTTAATACTAGACGGGTGACCCGGGCTTTGCCCCGGGATTGACTCGTGTGCATATCTACCCGAGTGATATATATTTAGATAAGATTTTTTTTATAATTGTTTGTTATTAGCATTATCTATTTGTTTGCATCAGCATAATTTAATCTAATCTTTGATAGAGGGCGCTGTTCGTGAGCTAAGTAGAATAATTTGAATATATAGTTTTAATAATTGATTTATATATTTTTTAAAATAGCCTATCGTCTTCCCCGTATTCTTTTACCTATGTATGGACATTTTGGTTTGAATTAGTGAACTACTGCGAATTTGTATACCGGACATACAAACAAACAAACAAACATACAAACATTGATTTATATATATATAGATATTACTTTATTTAGTTTGAATTAAATAAATTTTAGATATAGGAAATGTATTACCTTTTTTTACTAAAATTCGAATCAATAATTAAAAAAAAAAAAACGAATCAAATAAATTACATAAAAATAGTTTTTCTAAATTTATTAAGTATATAAAAATTGGAACATTCTAGTGTATTTAGTCAAAATGGTCATTAATTCTTAAAATGTTTATCCGCTTATGTCACCGAGGAATAAATCTGGTCAAAACGAAATAAAAATAATCACAGATAGAGCGCCATTTAAAAACACCTATCGAAAGGCTTAGGAAGACGGTGTACAACAGAGTTTGTGCCTAAAGTCTCTAATTTGGCGAAATCAGCGAATCCTAATGAAGAGAGGTAATTATAGGGCAATCAAAAAGTGAACACAAACTTAAATTAATTCTGTAATCCCCCAGAAGTCAGCTCTATTAGACCCCCAAATACCCATTTTAATTGCGGACGGCACAACATAAAAATCGAAGAAGTAAAATTAAGGACTAATAGATGTTGCTAAATTAATTTTGTCAATGCACATGGAGGGCGACTTCAAAGGCGTGATTGATTGATTGGTGTTGAAAAAACCGGCTTTGTTGGTCTTGTAATTAAATAACTTTTCTTTGAGCCTTTACATGGCCGAAGGTCAGGGTACCTTCCAAGTTCTGGATGTCTGATAAATTGTTGCTTATGGGAATTACAGTTTTACGCTAGGTTTCTTTTATGAAAACAAACTTATAAGAAATATTTAGAAGTGAAAAAATAAGACGGTTAAATAAGGATTGAGTGATCTGTTTGATGAGAAGCGAAACTTGGAAAAGCGATCTGGCGAGCAAAACTGACGTTTTCAGAATCAAGAATTCAATTTGGAACAAGAGGTTCGAAGAAATTTCAGCCAACAATAAATTGTTTCAATGGTACCCAATTCTTTTTCATGCGTAATTCAAGTACCCAGATTAGGACTCTGGCACTTTGGAAGTAGAACTGATTCTTCATTTTATTCTCGATTAAAGACCTAGCCAGAGCCTATATTTTCATATCTCTATCCTATTCGGTCTTAAATTTAATATACGTCACCATTTTCAGTGTCCGTCATCGATTTGAAGGTCAGATACGTTATTGGTTCTCTTCATCTTGTTTTACCATTTGGATCATACAAAACGCTCGGACAAGGGTTTTATTTCTTGGTGCTTGAATCCAGCTTCCCGCCCATGCTTCTCTTTTGTTCAACAGCAACCAAGCATGTCTCGTTAAAAGGGAAACGCGCTTCGTTTACAAAGCTACGATATTTGAATTTATGAACGACACAACAGAATCTGTGGACGGTACCAATATAATAGGAATTAATACTATTAGGGTCGCTCCAAGGTTTGTACATAGATGGACATGGTATTATGCATATATAATTATATTTTTAAAATAGTGCAGACTGTGAAATTTTGCATGTATTGACAAGATGCCAATAAATTCATTTTAATTGTTAAAATTGTCCAAGGGTTGTTTGCGCCGAGGTTAGATTTCTTGCGGCACCCCCCATCTCATACATGCTTCCCCCCTCTCTCTCTCTCTCCCTAGAGAGACCCCTTTCCTTTCCAATCTTGTAACTAATGTTTTTGACTTCTGAAACAATGATAAAGATATATTTTCAAATTGTTATCATTATTATTAATTTATCACATTGCAGCCTACGCCTCCTCTGGTCGAACGCTTAGATTGACAGTCCACCAACTGGCTCTGCACTACTGTACATCGTGCTGTACTCGCGTAGTTATTTTAAAATGCTCTGTACAGTGTGTGTTGGCAGTAGATACATTGTGGTTATATGCTATCTGTAATAAATATGTAATGTGAAAAACAATAAAAAATATAAAATGATGGCGATCTGCCATCTAGAAATGTTGATGTGAGCCTGGTCAGAATATGTCTTTTTTATTTTTAATATAGGTAATATATTTTTTATTTCCTTTCTCATTACCTTTTCTTAGTTTAATAAAATGTTAACATAGTTTTGTCTTTTATTATTTTTCTTACTATCTTCAATTCCTTTTTTTTTCTTATGTTCAGCTTTTATGACGCGTAACTGACGAGGCTTTAGCGTGAACTTATATATAATATATATTAAAATAAAAAAGACATATCCTGACCACGAGGACATGAGCTTCTTAGATGGCAGAGCGCCATCTACGCCATGCTCGTGGTCAGGATATGCTTTTTTGTTTTTAATACCAACACCTGACCTCTGTTATTATTTTATTTATTTTTTACACTTTTGGCAATTAAATATTTTATTCAATCCAATATATGCATTTTATTATCTAATTGTTTAAATATGGATTTCTCTATTTTCAAAACCTAAATATATATGTATATCAAAATTATTTATTGTACACCTTTGAAAAATTTACCGTGGAATTCCATATACTGCGGTTGCTACCTCGACTGGCTAACTGAATAGAGACATGTAGGTAAGTCATGAGACTATATGGCGCTATTGCTTGCTGAGATGAAATAATATTCTACTTTCCTTATTGCAATATTGGGATGGCCTGGCAGTAGCAAACCATCTCAGAGGTTTCGCCAGCTCTTTTTTCATTTCCAGTAGATATAATAGGATGTAGAGAGGGGGGATATAGTTTTATATAGGATAAAATCTCAATAAATTATTGTTACGTAGAAAGAAAAACACATTCCAGATTGGAGAGAGAGAATATTCTAGAACGTTTAAGAATAATGTAGAAAAAGCGTAAGACAACTGATTGGCCAATCTAAAGCGATTGCGCAAGGCTTAGCGCTGGCTGCATTCTGATAGGCTGACCAACCAAGACCGTTCTCGAAAGATCTACTCCGGGATATATAGGGATGAGGAACTCATGCCAGGGGGAAGAAAGATAAGAAGTGTGGAAGAAGAATGAAGCTACGTGGTGGACTCCAAGCAAACGCTGCTGTCTCAAGAGGTCGGACTGCTGCTTACCGCCGACGCCGGTGTACTTCCTGGAAGATTCTGGAAGGTTCTACCAACTTCTGTCTCCTGTTCTGCGCCTGATTTCCTTCACTGTGCTGCAGTTTGTGAGTTTGTAACTGCTGTTTTCTTTATTGTTGTTTTATTTTTTTGAACTCTTCTATAATTATTTTATCGATTAGGCTTAAATAAAGTCCTAAAGATCCTAATACCCACGGAAGTTATTCTTTGTCAACTAACAATGCAGCAATTATCATATATAGGTTATATGGAAGGCGCGTGTTATAATTGCATATATATCTATATATGGTGCGCGTGATCCTAGCGGCTTACCAGCTAAAGCTCCTTATAAACACAGCTGTTTGACGCAATAATTTTTATTTTCTTTGTTAAGCCGCCAAGTACGCGATCTACGTATTCTTCGTAGATCGCGAAATACGTGGTGTCGCTGGAGACCCACTGGCGATTCTCCACCAAACTCTGCAGCGCTGGCAGAAGTGCCGTATTCATTGAACACAGTGTTATGTATATATAACAATCTTTTTAAAATAGCGCAGACTGTGCACTTTTGCATGTATTGACAGCATGTCAATAAAATTATGTTAATTGTCATTGCCTTTTTCGTTAATAGTTGATTGAATGTGCGAACATTTGGGTTCAGAATATAACTTCTCTGTCCCAACTCCGTTCTAGCAGCTTGAAACATTCGTTCATTCATATTTCCTAGAAGCTATTTTTATTTATTTTTTAAATTTTTTATAAACTAAAAAAAAGGTATTTATGTAATATCATAAAATATGAATTACTTACATTTATAAATAGTTTTTATAGTTAATGATTTACAAAATAAATTATATAACTTTTCGAAAAAATAAATATGAATTCTGTCAAAAGGTTTGATCAAAATTAAAATCACCTTCTTCTGTAAAAATTAACTTTCGTTTACCAAGCGTGAAATAGAAGATAAAACAGTTTTAATTTAAAATTATCTTTTGGTTTAAAACAAAAGCACACGACTTTTAATTAAACCACCAAAAAGTTGAATTTTCCAAATGATAATTTTGAAATAAGATGCATCCCCCTCCTCCAGTTCACCTTTCAAAAAGCAAACCTCCAAATATAATCCAAACGAAAAATAAGGAATCTAACCCGGTAACAAAGGTGGCAGCAAGAAATTAAAAATAACAAAAGAAAAACGTTTTCGTTAATCAAAATGACTACAAACAAGATCAGGGAGAAGCTGGAATAATATTAAACAGGAATTCAAAAGTGCCAAAATTTAAATTCTACGCAAAAATGTTTGAAGCCTTTTCAACGGAAATAATACCTTTCTACCTTGAGGTTAATTCTTTTTCATCTCAGAGCTCCCTTAGAAAAGATATCACAGAAATTCTACCAATGCGACGCATTTTACACCTGTAAATTAATAAACGTCGGAAATTACAATATGTAAATCAGAATTGGGGGGAAATTTTAATTTTCGGAAGGGTTGACGATCCCTCGAGTATCGTCTTCTGCAACAAAATTATTAATAACAATGTGACAGAGATTAATGTCATTGGATTTCTCAGCATGTAAATGAATGGCAGCGAACACCCACAAAAACTGAGGGGAGAGGGTTTCTTTCTGTACAATAATTCATTATAATTTGATCGCAAGATTTTTATTGTATTGGCTCAAGGGGGTTTTCCATTGTTGAACGTAATCCTTTATGTGAAATTGTGTTTAATTTAATAATATAGGTAGTCGAGTTTTTATATATAGAATCTGGCATCTTTATTTCTGTTAGTTTATTTATTTATATTCATAAGCGATATTTTTTATGTAAATAAAATGAACTGGATTTTTAGAAGGAGAGAGAGAGACGAAAAGGTATAAAGGGGAATCTCCCACATGAGAGGCTATCCATAAATATGGATGTTACTGGCTTTTCTTAGAGGTGGTCGCTCATCGGAGGTTAATGAAATCAGGCCATTTCAAATTTGACATAAGTGGGCGTTCATGGAAGGAGTCCATTGTCAGATGGGTCGCTCATGGAGAGGAAGGCTCTAATGTCCCTAAACTGTACAAAGTAAAACGGCTGTGTTGTATGACACAAGTAGTTTGGTGGCTCGAGTACTAGCACAACACTGCCTCAAGACATTTTGAGAGGATTGATTCTATTGCCCAGCTTAAACTTTAGCAAGGGGTGTGATACAGTCAGGATTGAATCCCGCAATAGGAAGTTTCAACAAAGTAGATGGGGGATTGGTGGAGTCTTCTAATCATGTCACCCCTTGACGAGAAGTGTGTTTGTTTTTCTGGAAACTGGGTAAAACTGGGGGGGAAATGGCTCTCGACTGTTAAAACTGTGATAGGTTAACCCCCATTCCGGGTAAGTTGAGCTTTGAAGTTAGATGTTAAAATTGATGTAGTCGTGATATAAACCGTCGACAGCTACGACCCCGGATCGAATCCCACAATGGCCATTGTTTTATGAAGAAAAAATTGCTTCATTGCCCTTGATTCTTGCACAAGTTCAACTGAGTGAAAGTAACTAAATGAGGTTCTAGTACATTTGTAACTGAAAAAAATAGAACTGGTTTTTACATGTGTAGACGTGTGATGCACTTACAGAAAAAACAGTCACTAACTACGCACCATGTTGATCATGGCCTCTACCACGTGTACTAGGGATATGTACCACCATGGTAGATGTTCTTGCGAGAACTAACTGGAAAATATTATGTAAAGAAGGTGCGCTTTAAAGGAGTAAGCCCTATAAATATTTTAGAAATAAGTCTGCCTTGATTCGAACCAAGAATCTTCTTACCTGTATTCAGACGCGTTAACCGCCACGATTATAAAAGATAATGGGAGAGACTTTGGCATATCTTCTCATCCATACCAAACCAAAAGTATATGGGCTACATAGACTGAAAATATACAAGACATAAACAAGAAATACTACAGAAGTACATAGGAGGTAGGCAAAAGGAGACTAGAAATCTAGGTACAGCAGAGCACATGTAACAAGCTTTATGCGTCAAACCTAATATGTAAATAGAGAAGAGGCCGGAGTAGGGTACAAGAGGGATCCCCCCCCCCCCCTGTGTCAAAGCGCGGAATCTCTTGTGAGACGCATACCGCTGTTTTCATTTATAAAAACAATAAACATGTGGTATAGCGCTCTATCTATTTAACAGCGGCCGTAGTGCAGTGAGAATCGATACAGTGCAGTATTCCAACGTCTATGACTTAGTATTCAGTCTCTAGGTCTAGATGGGAATTGCTGGAAGATGAGATAGAGAACCATGACACACTGGCGTATCATCACCATCACATTACATTGAGGTCTCTGTCGTCATAACTCTTGATGATATTAGTAAATAAGTTAGCGTGGGGAGGAGGGAATGTATTGTGAAAATGTATTTTAGATTGTTCTCAGTAAATTATAGGTTTGGCAGAATATCAGCTTGCCTAGAATATTGCTGGACTAGGATACATCAAGATCACATACAGAACGAGAGCAGCGACACGGTGCAGAGGCAGTAGCACTTGCAGAGAGAGACCAGGAACATTGTGCAAGAACAGTAGAAATAGCAATGAGATACCGTGCAGAGACAGTAGTAATAACAGAGATATACCATGCAGGGACAGCGGCACTAGCAGAGAGATACCGTGCAGGGACAGCGGCATTAGTACAGAGATACCGTGCAAGGGCAGTGGAACTAGTACAGAGATACCGTGCAGGGACAGCGGCATTAGTACAGAGATACCGTGCAGGGACAGCGGCACTAGTACAGAGATACCGTGCAAGGACAGCGGCACTAGTACAGAGATACCGTGCAGGTACAGCGGCACTATCAGAGAGGTACCGTGCAGGGACAGCGGCACTATCAGAGAGGTACCGTGCAGGGACAGCGGCACTATCAGAGAGATACCGTGCAGGGACAGCGGCACTAGCAGAGAAATACCGTGCAGAGACAGCGGCACTATCAGAGAGATACCGTGCAGGGACAGCGGCACTAGTGGAGAGATACCACGCAGGGACAGCGGCACTAGCGGAGAGATACCGTGCAGGGACAGCGGCACTAGCATAGAGATACCGTGCAGGAACAGCAGCACTAGTACAGAGATACCGTGCAGGGACAGCGGCACTATCAGAGAGATACCGTGCAGGGACAGCCGCACTAGCAGAGATATACCGTGCAGCGACAGCGGCACTAGCACAGAGATACCGTGCAGGGACAGCGGCACTAGTACAGAGATACCGTGCAGGGACAGCGGCACTATCAGAGAGGTACCGTGCAGGGACAGCGGCACTATCAGAGAGATAACGTGCAGGAACAGCGGCACTAGCATAGAGATACCGTGCAGGAACAGCAGCACTAGTACAGAGATACCGTGCAGGGACAGCGGCACTATCAGAGAGATACCGTGCAGGGACAGCCGCACTAGCAGAGATATACCGTGCAGCGACAGCGGCACTAGCACAGAGATACCGTGCAGGGACAGCGGCACTAGTACAGAGATACCGTGCAGGTACAGCGGCACTATCAGAGAGGTACCGTGCAGGGACAGCGGCACTATCAGAGAGGTACCGTGCAGGGACAGCGGCACTAGCAGAGAGATACCGTGCAGGGACAGCCGCATTAGCAGAGATATACCGTGCAGCGACAGCGGCACTAGCACAGAGATACCGTGCAGGGACATCGGCACTAGTACTGAGATACCGTGCAGGGACAGCGGCACTATCAGAGAGATACCGTGCAGGGACAGCGGCACTAGCATAGAGATACCGTGCAGGAACAGCAGCACTAGTACAGAGATACCGTGCAGGGACAGCGGCACTATCAGAGAGATACCGTGCAGCGACAGCGGCACTAGCACAGAGATACCGTGCAGGGACAGCGGCACTAGCACAGAGATACCGTGCAGGTACAGCGGCACTATCAGAGAGATACCGTGCAGGGACAGCCGCATTAGCAGAGATATACCGTGCAGCGACAGCGGCACTAGCACAGAGATACCGTGCAGGGATAGCGGCACTAGTACTGAGATACCGTGCAGGGACAGCGGCACTATCAGAGAGGTACCGTGCAGGGACAGCGGCACTATCAGAGAGATACCGTGCAGGGACAGCGGCACTAGCATAGAGATACCGTGCAGGAACAGCAGCACTAGTACAGAGATACCGTGCAGGGACAGCGGCACTATCAGAGAGATACCGTGCAGGGACAGCGGCACTAGCATAGAGATACCGTGCAGGAACAGCAGCACTAGTACAGAGATACCGTGCAGGGACAGCGGCACTATCAGAGAGATACCGTGCAGGGACAGCCGCACTAGCAGAGATATACCGTGCAGCGACAGCGGCACTAGCACAGAGATACCGTGCAGGGACAGCGGCACTAGTACAGAGATACCGTGCAGGTACAGCGGCACTATCAGAGAGGTACCGTGCAGGGACAGCGGCACTATCAGAGAGGTACCGTGCAGGGACAGCGGCACTATCAGAGAGATACCGTGCAGGGACAGCCGCACTAGCAGAGATATACCGTGCAGCGACAGCGGCACTAGCACAGAGATACCGTGCAGGGACAGCGGCACTAGCAGAGGATACCGTGCAGGGACAGCGGTACTAGTACAGAGATACCGTGCAGGGACAGCGGCACTAGCAGAGAGATACCGTGCAGGGACAGCGGCACTAGAAGAGAGATACCGTGCAGGGACAGCGGCACTAGAAGAGAGATACCGTGCAGGGACAGCGGCACAAGCAGAGAGATACCGTGCAGGGACAGCAGCACTAGTACAGAGATACCGTGCAGGGACAGCGGCACTATCAGAGAGATACCGTGCAGGTACAGCGGCACTATCAGAGAGGTACCGTGCAGGGACAGCGGCACTAGCAGAGAGATACCGTGCAGGGACAGCCGCATTAGCAGAGATATACCGTGCAGCGACAGCGGCACTAGCACAGAGATACCGTGCAGGGATAGCGGCACTAGTACTGAGATACCGTGCAGGGACAGCGGCACTATCAGAGAGGTACCGTGCAGGGACAGCGGCACTATCAGAGAGATACCGTGCAGGGACAGCGGCACTAGCATAGAGATACCGTGCAGGAACAGCAGCACTAGTACAGAGATACCGTGCAGGGACAGCGGCACAAGCAGAGAGATACCGTGCAGGGACAGCGGCACAAGCAGAGATATACCGTGCAGGGTCAGCGGCACTAGCAGATAGATACCGTGCAGGGACAGCGGCACAAGCAGTGAGGTACCGTGCAGGGACAGCGGCACAAGCAGAGAGATACCGTGCAGGGACAGCGGTACTAGCAGAGAGGTACCGTGCAGGGACAGCGGCACAAGCAGAGAGATACCGTGCAGGGACAGCGGCACAAGCAGAGATATACCGTGCAGGGACAGCGGCACTAGCAGATAGATACCGTGCAGGGACAGCGGCACAAGCAGTGAGGTACCGTGCAGGGACAGCGGCACAAGCAGAGAGATACCGTGCAGGGACAGCGGTACTAGCAGAGAGGTACCGTGCAGGGACAGCGGCACTAGTACAGAGATACCGTGCAGGGACAGCGGCACTAGCAGATAGATACCGTGCAGGGACAGCGGCACTAGAAGAGAGATACCGTGCAGGGACAGCGGTACTAGTATAGAGATACCGTGCAGGGACAGCGGCACTAGCAGAGAGATACCGTGCAGGGACAGCGGCACTAGCAGAGAGATACCGTGCAGAGACAGCGGCACTAGCAGAGAGATACCGTGCAGGGACAGCGGCACAAGCAGAGAGATACCGTGCAGGGACAGCGGCACTATCAGAGAGATACCGTGCAGGGACAGCCGCACTAGCAGAGATATACCGTGCAGCGACAGCGGCACTAGCACAGAGATACCGTGCAGGGACAGCGGCACTAGTACAGAGATACCGTGCAGGTACAGCGGCACTATCAGAGAGGTACCGTGCAGGGACAGCGGCACTATCAGAGAGGTACCGTGCAGGGACAGCGGCACTATCAGAGAGATACCGTGCAGGGACAGCCGCACTAGCAGAGATATACCGTGCAGCGACAGCGGCACTAGCACAGAGATACCGTGCAGGGACAGCGGCACTAGCAGAGGATACCGTGCAGGGACAGCGGTACTAGTACAGAGATACCGTGCAGGGACAGCGGCACTAGCAGAGAGATACCGTGCAGGGACAGCGGCACTAGAAGAGAGATACCGTGCAGGGACAGCGGCACTAGAAGAGAGATACCGTGCAGGGACAGCGGCACAAGCAGAGAGATACCGTGCAGGGACAGCGGTACTAGTACAGAGATACCGTGCAGGGACAGCGGCACTAGCAGAGAGATACCGTGCAGGGACAGCGGCACTAGCAGATAGATACCGTGCAGGGACAGCGGCACAAGCAGAGAGATACCGTGCAGGGACAGCGGCACAAGCAGAGAGATACCGTGCAGGGACAGCGGCACTAGCAGAGAGGTACCGTGCAGGGACAGCGGCACTAGCAGAGAGATACCGTGCAGGGACAGCGGCACTAGCAGAGAGGTACCGTGCAGGGACAGCGGCACAAGCAGAGATGTACCGTGCAGGGACAGCGGCACAAACAGAGAGATACCGTGCAGGGACAGCGGCACAAGCAGAGATATACCGTGCAGGGACAGCGGCACTAGCAGAGAGATACCGTGCAGGGACAGCGGCACTAGCAGAGAGGTACCGTGCAGGGACAGCGGCACAAGCAGAGAGATACCGTGCAGGGACAGCGGCACAAGCAGAGAGATACCGCGCAGGGACAGCGGCACAAGCAGAGAGATACCGTGCAAGGACAGCGGCACAAGCAGAGAGATACCGTGCAGGGACAGCGGCACAAGCAGAGAGATACCGTGCAGGGACAGCGGCACAAGCAGAGATATACCGTGCAGGGTCAGCGGCACTAGCAGATAGATACCGTGCAGGGACAGCGGCACAAGCAGTGAGGTACCGTGCAGGGACAGCGGCACAAGCAGAGAGATACCGTGCAGGGACAGCGGTACTAGCAGAGAGGTACCGTGCAGGGACAGCGGCACAAGCAGAGAGATACCGTGCAGGGACAGCGGCACAAGCAGAGATATACCGTGCAGGGACAGCGGCACTAGCAGATAGATACCGTGCAGGGACAGCGGCACAAGCAGTGAGGTACCGTGCAGGGACAGCGGCACAAGCAGAGAGATACCGTGCAGGGACAGCGGTACTAGCAGAGAGGTACCGTGCAGGGACAGCGGCACTAGTACAGAGATACCGTGCAGGGACAGCGGCACTAGCAGATAGATACCGTGCAGGGACAGCGGCACTAGAAGAGAGATACCGTGCAGGGACAGCGGTACTAGTATAGAGATACCGTGCAGGGACAGCGGCACTAGCAGAGAGATACCGTGCAGGGACAGCGGCACTAGCAGAGAGATACCGTGCAGAGACAGCGGCACTAGCAGAGAGATACCGTGCAGGGACAGCGGCACAAGCAGAGAGATACCGTGCAGGGACAGCGGCACTAGCAGAGAGATACCGTGCAGGGACAGCGGCACTAGCAGAGAGGTACCGTGCAGGGACAGCGGCACTAGCAGAGAGATACCGTGCAGGGACAGCGGCACAAGCAGAGAGATACCGTGCAGGGACAGCGGCACAAGCAGAGAGATACCGTGCAGGGACAGCGGCACTAGCAGAGAGGTACCGTGCAGGGACAGCGGCACTAGCAGAGAGATACCGTGCAGGGACAGGGGCACTATCAGATAGATACCGTGCAGGGACAGCGGCACAAGCAGAGAGATACCGTGCAGGGACAGCGGTACTAGTATAGAGATACCGTGCAGGGACAGCGGCACTAGCAGAGAGATACCGTGCAGGGACAGCGGCACAAGCAGAGAGATACCGTGCAGGGACAGCGGCACTAGCAGAGAGATACCGTGCAGGGACAGCGGCACAAGCAGAGAGATACCGTGCAGGGACAGCGGCACTAGCAGAGAGGTACCGTGCAGGGACAGCGGCACTAGCAGAGAGATACCGTGCAGGGACAGCGGTACTAGTATAGAGATACCGTGCAGGGACAGGGGCACTATCAGATAGATACCGTGCAGGGACAGCGGCACAAGCAGAGAGATACCGTGCAGGGACAGCGGTACTAGTATAGAGATACCGTGCAGGGACAGCGGCACTAGCAGAGAGATACCGTGCAGGGACAGCGGCACTAGAAGAGAGATACCGTGCAGGGACAGCGGCACTAGCAGATAGATACCGTGCAGGGACAGCGGCACTAGCAGAGAGATACCGTGCAGGGACAGCGGCACTAGAAGAGAGATACCGTGCAGGGACAGCGGCACTAGCAGATAGATACCGTGCAGGGACAGCGGCACTAGCAGAGAGATACCGTGCAGGGACAGCGGCACTAGAAGAGAGATACCGTGCAGGGACAGCGGCACTAGCAGATAGATACCGTGCAGGGACAGCGGCACTAGCAGAGAGATACCGTGCAGGGACAGCGGCACTAGAAGAGAGATACCGTGCAGGGACAGCGGCACTAGCAGAGAGATACCGTGCAGGGACAGCGGCACTAGCAGAGAGATACCGTGCAGGGACAGCGGCACTAGTACAGAGATACCGTGCAGGGACAGCGGCACTAGTACAGAGATACCGTGCAGGGACAGCGGCACTAGCAGAGAGATACCGTGCAGGGACAGCGGCACTAGCAGAGAGATGCCGTGCAGGGACAGCGGCACTAGCAGAGAGATACCGTGCAGGGACAGCGGCACTAGCAGAGAGATACCGTGCAGGGACAGCGGCACTAGTACAGAGATACCGTGCAGGGACAGCGGCACTAGTACAGAGATACCGTGCAGGGACAGCGGCACTAGTACAGAGATACCGTGCAGGGACAGCGGCACTAGCAGAGAGATGCCGTGCAGGGACAGCGGCACTAGCAGAGAGATACCGTGCAGGGACAGCGGCACTAGCAGAGAGATACCGTGCAGGGACAGCGGCACTAGTACAGAGATACCGTGCAGGGACAGCGGCACTAGTACAGAGATACCGTGCAGGGTCCGAGCATTAATTGCCTCCTCCGCCGACAACATCGAACATCGTGCCGAGATAACGCGGGGCGAAGGGTCACACGGCCATTGTTTACATTCTACGAGAGGTCACGACCCGGCAACAACAAAATTCCATAATTTACCCTTCCCAGGTAATGTCCGATGGGAGGGATTAGCCTGCCCCTATGTAAATATGGCGCTTGCCATTTTCTGCCGCTCCAATAATGTGATCAGCCAGGAACTGGCATTAATTTATTCAATAGAGTACTTAGTACATTGTAGGGCCTCCACTTACTATATATCACCTTATAATTTGAATATGATAAAAGTGCAATATATATATTATACGTGAATATTGTTACAGCAGGTTGGGCTGTCAACAGAGCTTTCCTCCTAACTGTCATTTTATTTACATTTCCTCCGAACGAGTTTCCATTAATAAACAAAGGTTAACAATTTGAAAAATACTACAAATGTGAAATTGTAATTGGATAAGATGAATAAATTAAGAAAAAAGATATCTCATTATCGTGCAACTGAAAGTTGCCGATGGCTTGCGCCATCAATCGGAACACGTACGTGGTTAGTTTATTTTATTATTATTATTCAAGAATGGGTATTTTTGGCCAATTCTGGAATGATTATAAATCAACGAATAGCTTATATTTATTCCGATAGATGGCGCAAGCCATTAGAAACTTTGTGTTGCACGATAAGGAGATGCCTTTATTTTAAAGGTGAACAAGTAAACAATAAAGTATAATCTTGGACTGTTTTGACAAAAATATTCACCGATCCTTCCCTGGCAGGTCCTGACTTCAGTGACTTCTCCAAACGGTGGTGTCTCCACTATACAATGTGACATATGACAACGTGTCGAATAAATACAACCATAATATAGAATCTCTGTGTTCAATCTGAAATATAATACAACTAAATATTGCTTATGGCTTACTGACATCTATCACAAAATACAGTCAAACCTGTCTATAGCGCCCCCTCTTGGGACTCACCAAAATAGGGTGTTATAGACTGGTCACTTTTAATGTAAAATGTTTTCATTTTAATGTTTAAAATCGGGCGCTATTGAGAGGAAGACGCTATTTAGAGGGGGCGCTATACACAGGTTTAACTGTATATCATTTATTGTAGATTTTCTATTTTGTCTTTTATTGTTTTAATATTTGAAGTTAGAGGGATAGACCAACAAAGATTTTTTTAAAATAAACAGATAAGCCGATATTTATTATTAATTTGTTGATGTAATACTCCTGTTGAAGGACTGACACGTCCGAAAGCTTGAAAATAAACGGTTTGCACAAGACACTTTACCCTAGAAACTTTTAATATTTCATTATACAAGTATAAACCACTTGTACTTCTGGGGTCAGGATATGCCTTCTTTAATTATTGTATTAGATAGCTGGTATATTTTCTGATAGATGGCAGTAAGCTATCAGCAACATTAAGCTGCACCATCAGGAGGTGTCACTTCATTATATCATACTCCATTGCTCTCATCCTTTGCTTCGCCTCTCTTCTTTCCACTGTTTTGATTTAAAGAGTTGACTTCTTTTTCTTCTTATCGCATCACGACGGCGCACAAGTATTTCTTCGCATGCCTGTTTATTAATAGTAACCCCCTCTTTAATAAATTCATAATAGACGCGTCCTTGATTATCGAAAAACAATGCAAGAATTACTTTTCCTTTGGACTTGTCAAGACGATTATTTATAAAGAAATATAATTTTACAATCACTGAATAAAATCATGCGCATGGTGTTATAGCCATATCTTCCGGCAATTCTCTAGTTAAGACTGAAATCTATATATTCCATCCTCTATCTTATATCGTGTTTAGGAGACCAGGTTTTGAAATCCTCGACTAGTTCAAATTGCAATAAATTTCCCATTTATGACAAAACCACAAAATGATTTTTTACAAAACTAATTATCATCTTATTCTCCTATATATAGAGTTTGTTTCAATTTTTGTATTGAACAATATTTATAATGTGAACTATAAAATTCAGAACCTTACAGTAATTCAAAAAAGTGGTAAAACTACCAAATCGAGAATTTCTGATCCTTTGACCTAAATAGATATAATTGATGTATTAACGCAACTATAGTGTGACGAAATAATTATTTATATTTAATTTATTATATTATTTACTAGCGGATGTACCCGGCTTCGCCCGGGTTTTACCCGAGTAAAGGTTTGTCTAGCGAACATTTGTTAAAACAATTCTCTATAAACTTATAAAAAAAAAAAAGATATATTTTGATAATTTGAAACTCGTAAATTTGAATCTCTCGATAAAGTGAACATTTTTTCCCGGTCCCTTGAAAAATACTCGATAAGTTGAATAAAATCAATATTAATTGGTTTCCTCGGTAATTGGAAGTTAAAGGAATAGTATCTTGCCTTGGAATTGTATCAGTATTCTTGTCTCAAATATATTGCCGTGTCATCCTGAGTTTTGTCTTTCTCAATTTTCTACATTACAGAATCATCGTTTTATCTAGTGAACATTTTTTTCCCGGTCCCTCGAAAAATACTCGATAACTAACTTTGATTTAGTGAACATTTTTTCCCGGTCCCTTGAAAAATACTCGATAACTAACTTTAACTTGTGCGCAATTAATAGGTAGAAAACCTTACTTTTGATAAATAATCTTTAAGATAATAAACTTAGTGATAATAAAACTTATAGATAAAAAAACTTGTTATCATCGTCGCAATGGGGGCGCTGCTTGCGAGTTAAATATACAAATCTGCAAATAACTCTAAGGATATTCAAGATATTCAAGAATTTATTTTTCAGAAACCTTCCCAGTACTATACTGAATAACTTCCCAAAGTTTCATGGCGTTCCAATGAGTGGTTTTGTCAGGCATAAAGTACAGACACACACACACATTCATTCATTTATATATATATAATTTAAATATATATTTTTCTATTGTTTTTTTTTTCATGTGTTAAGCGTATTTACGCAAATTTGGCTTTAAATACTAATTTCACAGTCTATTTTGGTCACAGTGGTACAGCCTGTTCTTACGCTGACGAGCGCCAACAAGGCGAAATGCGTTCGTGAATGGCTTTTCTTGATTTATTAAGAAATTGGGTTGGCCAAATATCAGGGAAGAGGTTAAAGCAAAGTTTATTTGATTTCTGTTCCACCAGATGGCGCTCTGCCATCTTAAAAGCACATGTGCTCCTGGATATGCTTTCATTATTTTTAATGTCAACACCTGACCCTTTTATTATTTTTTTTCATATATGAATTAACAGGTTAATTTGTTACTAACCATACATTTTGTCCTTCATCTCTTTAATGTGAAAAATACATGTTCATTCCTGCCTTTACAATTTAACCAAATCAACAAGTAATCCACTGCTTTTCACATGTGTAGACATGTGGTGCGCTTACAGTAAAAGCAGTCGCTACCTACCCACCATGATTATGGCTTTGAGATAAGAAAGAAGAGAACAAGTAATCCAGGACTAGGTTTCTTCAACTATTTTTGTTTTCTTCCAAAAATATTTAAAGAAATCTGGCCCTCGATTGCTTATTGATTTTTTAAATTTTAATGCGAATATTTATTTAGTTGTGAATTATAGTCGTCTAGTCGTGCTGACGTCATAAATGCATAAATATTTTACTTTATCATTGTGATCCATTACTACGTTACAACTGATGTAGAAGCTGGACCGATAAACATTTATAAAAAAAAACCTGAAAAAATGATTCTGTAGAACCAGAACAAACTACAATGAATGTGAAGACTGAAGCAGCGCACGC
>CP092867.1:127683136-127717234 GCA_030710605.1 Cordylochernes scorpioides
TCCGAGCTATACATCCTAATAACGTGGCGGGCATTAAAAAGTCATGCCATTAATGGCCTAGTGGCCAGATTAGGTTGAGACGGGATGGGGCATTACTGCCTTCCGCCAGCCGCAAGAGATTTGGCATTGTCGAAGAATGTGATTTAGGGCTATAAAACTGGGAGGAAGGGTGATAGATTGTTATTGTTTTCCGGCCGCCGTCCTCTTCAAATAAATAAGTCGGAGGCCATTAGAGGACACATCTACATCCAGCATTAAACAATCGGCAACATCGGGAATGGGCTATAAATTCAGGCGTTCTGCCTGACAGCCATTGACCCTTGTCCAATCCGAGTACCATAAAGTGAGGACAGACGATAAATCCTGAAGCCACCGCCCACAATTAGGTCATCGTCTGCGTATAAATATTCATTCATCTGTGTGACGATGCGTCTTGATTTCTGGTCGCAGGATGCCGAGAGGATGCCACGCTGGGGACACTCGCTCGGCCCTAAATTTGAAAATACGGTTGTCGTTGGAAGGATAGCGCCGCTGGGTGCGATCTGCATATTGAAATGTGGGTCACATCGTAAATTTCCATTTGACCAAAGACCCTTGGATTTATGACGCAGATTTTATGCGTCTTTTTTTATAAGTATGTCCCTCTTTTCTCCATCTATATAGATCCCAACTCTTGTATTCGTTCCTAACTTTCAATATTGATATTATTAGTTATTTTTCAAAAAATATCACATTATTTTACAAATATAAGTTTATTTATCCTTTTTTTCCACCGGTAGTTCTCATTGATTAAATTTCTTCATCTCTTTTAGTCTTCAGCAATCTTAATTTTTCTTCCAGGGTTAGTCTAGTGATTAGTCCAATGTGGGTCAGTTCATCTACTTCTGTGACTTAATCTACTCCCTCAGCCATCCCTTGAACAATAGATTATTCTAAATCGGGAGTACATACGATTATAATCATAGTAGGTGAAGGCTTACAACGGTCTTTATAGTAAGTACACGATATGTCTACTCATGTAGTTAATGTTCCAAAGTGTCACAGTTTGATCACCAACTTGTAAGGTCTGTCCAAGATTTGGGAAGTCAGGTTAGCAATTCAACTCCTTCAAAGCGCCAGTTTATAACCAAAGTTTCAAACCGAGAGTTTACAATATTAAACTACCGCCTCTCTCACATGTGGATTCTTAAAAAAAAAATTATGAAAGATAATTAAGCGTTCGCTCTCCAAAGAACTCAATAAATGTTGTGCTTGTAGAATAGCTTATTTCTTATATTTATCTTATGACAAAGAATCAATCGTAAACATTAGTATTCATGTGAGTGAAGAAGGGACATTTTTATTGGCGTATTATATCACAGAAGTATCATTTTTCCTTTATTGAAAAAGCCATAAATCTGGGATCACATATAACTAGACCTAACAGCGAAACCAGTACATACTTCTTTATAATATTTAGCATACGGGATTAAAGTATAGCTAGAGCATATATTAAGAGACAAAAAATAGCTTGAAAAGAGCATCTTTAAATTCCATTTAAAAAGGGTCAGCATTCGAGATAAAAGCACTTCAACGAGCCTCTATATTAAGACCAACAAGATAGGAAAATAAAGGTCATAAAGGTTCTGGTGTAGACACGAGTTGGGCGTAGGATAACCTAAGAACGGCCTATTGTATAAATCAGACTTCTTCAAAGAGACCTTCTACTTATATACATCACTAGAATATGTAACGTAACCGAATGACTCGGTTTTGTCCGGGTTCTGCCCGAGTGGATGTTTTCCCAAAGACAAGATGATATGTGAATTAATTAAAAATTATCACAAACACATATATATCATTAAAACAAAGAGGGCTAAATTAATGTTTAGTTTATTTCTGTTCTACTAGATGGCGCTCTGCCATCTAAAAAGCACATGTGCTCCTGGTCAAGATAGGCCCTTTTGTTTTTAATATCAACACCTGATCTTTTTATTTTTTCCTATTGTTTTTTCCTATATTTCATTATATAATTTATATGACTTATTGAATGCAAAATAATTCACTCTTGGGATAATTGGCATTTGTTATCCATAGAGCTACACGCACAATCCACATTTCTATAGATGCAAGTATTTATAATGGTAATAGAAAATCATTATAATTTTATAATCGCGGATTTCGGTATGTAATTTAGCTCGTTGTATGGGCAAATTTATATCTTGAGGTCCATACTATAATGGTTACTTTTTCCGGGATTTCTCTTTTCGTAGCTCGGTATTGCTGCTCGCGTCAGTCGAGATCCCATGACTGGTAGCGGAATCGATGGTATCAGGACGGTCGTACGGAACGACGTACCATATCTCAGAGACGCTAACAGCCGAGAAGACCGACATGCTACCCGCATGGCCTTAATGGATCGTACAGCCACGTCAATAGACCTGAGTCAAGAAATGAAGTCGTTTGCAAATCAAAAAGTGTCAGCATGAACAGTTCAATAGTATGCTGCAGTTTGGACTGGCAGCTCGGCGACCATGGCTTCGGCTACCCTTGACGCTACTAACTGACAGGAGCGCTTTCAATGGTGTGGTCAACGACGAACCAGGACACAGGAATGGGGGTAACGTCGTGTTTTCAGAAGAATTCAGGTTCTTTTTGCATGATGG
This sequence comes from Cordylochernes scorpioides, assembly GCA_030710605.1. NCBI lineage: Eukaryota > Metazoa > Arthropoda > Arachnida > Pseudoscorpiones > Chernetidae > Cordylochernes > Cordylochernes scorpioides. Next base: position 127,685,782 of record CP092867.1, read on the forward strand.
ATGCATTCTTGTTTGTCACCATCGTGGAGAAGGCACATTGCCAGCTTCCATCGACATCATCATAATGGCCTACATCTGGGGTAATGGTATTGGGTGCCATTGGATACACGTCTCAGTCACCTTTTGTTTATATTCCTGGTACTTTGAACAGTCCACGCTCAAGAGAAACGCTAAGTTTCAGCTGATAATTCACGACTACACGTTGCTGGCATTGTGCCAACCTTCTTACCTACTTACAGGAAATGTTCGTCTTCTGGCCTGGTCAACACGTTCTCCTGAACCGTAACCAATAGAAAACGTCTGGTTGCCGAGAGACTGACACGTTACCACGCCAGTCACTACTGTCGATGAACTGTGGCATTGTGTTGAAGCCGCGCATCTATACCTATACATGCAATACAATCTCTGTTTGACTCAGTGCCGCGCGTTTACGTACTTTTATTTTTCCCCGAAATTGGTTTTCTGGACACTGATTTTTTTAGGATCCCTACCTCCAAATTTCTTGAAAATGTATTAAATTCTTATATTCTCAGTATATTATATTTTTACAATAAATATAATTTTGTGAAAAAATAGTACAAATATGATATTGTACTGGGAATCGAGAACTGAAAGTTGCTGATGGTTTGCGCCATCTACCGGAATAAATATCAACTATTCGTTGATTTTTAATTATTCCAGAATTGGCCAAATACGCATTCTTGATTAATCAAGAAACGCCCAAAACGCGTACGTGGTTAGCTTTTCTGGATTAAACAAAAATGGGTATTTGGCCAATTCTGGAATAATTAAAAATCAACGAATAGTTGATATTTATTCCGATAGATGGCGCAAGCCATCAGCAAATTTCAGATGTCCTATGAGGAAATGCCTTTTTTTTTTTTAATATAATTTTGATATTTGTGCATTTCTTCTTTGTGCAGCATTTTAATGAACAGTAGCGTACCTATTCGAACTTGTGTGTGTGTGTTTGTTCGAAACACGGGAATTTTTTTTGTTGTATTCAAAAATTTTGTTGATTGTTATTTTATAATATAATATATTATAATTTTTTTCAAAAGCATTCGAAGTTATATTAGTCAAACATATGATCATATTGGGAATTTTGGCCGAGAGGAAATTTATCTAAAAAGCCATAAGGCTCCTCTCCCATCAAATTAAACGTAAAAACTAGACGTCATCTATTTTATATATATGTCATAATATATGCTCTTCCAGGAATAATAAAACAAATCTACAGTCGACCAGAGAGAGAGAGAGAGAACGCAGCTAAGGCCGGTCACTTGATATAGCAGTCACATTCCAAGGGGGCGACCGCAGGGCCTTTTCTTGGAACCTCAGTTCTATGTTGACTCAGTCGGGGGGGTGGTGGACAGACAAGACGTGATTTTCCGCGGTGGCAGCCCGCTAGCGCTCCCTCTCACCCTCGGTTTGCTGGGTTCCATCTTCCAAACTTGTTGTTTCCTTATTTCTCTCCTCACCACATTTACCACTAGATTATCACAGAAAAGTCGACAGGATCATATCACAGAAGAGTCGACAGGATAAGACCTGGCCGGGAAGCGAATCCCTCATATACCGGAGTATGAAGAAACAAGAAGCCAAGCCACGAAGATCGTCCAAACCCAACTCAACTGTAACCACTCCTCTTCGAGCCCTCAACCCCTTCTTCGCCAACCTTTGAACCGTGATCCCGAAGAAGTATTCACCTACGACGGAGATGGAGCTGCCACGCACTTCTTCCAGCACTAGATCTACTCAAGAACGATCGCCGTGCCAGAGCAGGACACCTCCCGCCATCATGGACAAGACTCCGCCATCTCCCTACCGCTACTGTGATGTACAACACTGGTACGCACAGTGTCACAGACAGAACTCTCCCGAATCTCAATGAACTTGCCTGCTCTCTAAACCAACATAACCTGTAAGTGAAATTGTTTTACCCCTTCCATTCATTCTTTAAATAAGTCATTCCTTGTAAATTGTCCCAATATTTACATAATTAGCTCCATTTATTCTCTCCATGCCTATTAACAATGATTTTATGCTCCATACTATTTATCTAGATATTTGTAACTCATTTAATTAGTTACCTTACCAGTAGGATTTAACAATCGTTATTTTAATTAAGTAATTTCCATATTTAACGTAACTCTTTAAAAAAAAACTCTTAAAAAAAAAATTGGAATTCTACCTATTAATGCTTTACGATTTTTACTATTAACAATAGATTTTTCATAATCAATTTATTTATAAAAATATGCCTCCAGCACCTAAACTTTTGTATAGACCTCTCCTACTTGTAAGCACGGCTCACGAAAAATAATTTCTTTCCCTAATCGATTCAAAATTCACCCTGTAATTCAGGCGTCGAAGAATTCCAACCACCACGTGAGCCTTGCTTACAACCAACCCTTGGTGACTCTTATCTATCTTCCCCTTAATGCCCCTCTCATTCTTACAACTTTGTCAACCTTATACCAGCTCAGGACCTTTTATAGAATTATTGATTAATCAATTATCGAACTTCTATATTGTCATTTCAAAATCCTAACCTTCGCCCTTCATTTATGATAATTTATTTCGTAGTTCATCTCTAGCCTATCCACCGACCCACACCATCTAGCCAATGGTGTGTTCGTCACAGGGTGCAGATTGACTAACTGCTAGATGTTTATCAACCCCTTTTTGTTCGCACTTGAACAATCTGCATCGAGCGACACAGTTCGCTTCTTCTTCTCGCGCCACACGTTCGCCACACGGACCCTGTCTTCAAATCTATGTTTGTCCATTGTCCAAACCAGCACGATATAGCCTACCTCCGATATTTCCCACGGAAGTACGTTAAACATCGTCTCTGATTTTGTCCGGTCCGTCATCATTTCGCGCAGACATGGGTCTTACTTTCAACCCACCGCGAAATCATCGCCTTGCACAAGCTCCCACGACGGTTCAAACACCTCGTGTCCGAGCAGCTTGTCACTTGTAACGGACAACGCAGTCCTCGTCCCAATTTTTGGCACTGTGCGCGCATACTTTCCGCAAATTAAATATAAGTCCGTTCGACTTCCTCACCTACACACGGGACTTTTCCCCTCGGACTCGCTACACAAGTAACTGCATAGATAAGTTAGATTGGCCCAAAGCAAGTTTCCCCTCGCTCTGTTCGCCGAAATTCTAACATTGTATGTAGTTCGATATTTACCTCAGTCCTGAGCTCACACAATTGCCAACCTCAACCTCATTTCTCGTACTCTACACCTATAGCATAGAAAGCCCATGACAAGTTTCCCCTTGCCATGTCCGCCTGAAAAATATCTTAAAGTGTAGAGTTCCCCAGTCTTAATGATCTTCAGAATTTCATCATATCTATGTGACTCTTCTTCTCGTTGTTCACACTCCTCCATATCACTTCCCTTATAATACATTAGATTTTGTTGTATATAGCCTTTTATAACCTTGATATTTTCAAAATTTCCCATAAATATCGAACCCTCCGATGTTGTGAAACTGCTTGTAAATGAAATTTACTTGTGTACTATACATAAAACTATGTCACCATTACCTTAACTAATTTTAACTGTAAAATTATTTTCTCTATTCCTGGCTTCTCCAGCTTTAAATATACTTAAACCATGTTCAGCCTTCTTCAACGGGGGCCATATGTCATAATATATGCTTTTCCAGGATTAATAAAACAAATCTACAGTCGACCAGAGAGAAGAGAGAGAGAGAGAACGCAGCTAAGGCCGGTCACTTGATATAGCAGTCACATTCCAAGGGGGCGACCGCAGGGCCTTTTCTTGGAACCTCAGTTCTATGTTGACTCAGTCGGGGGGTGGTGGACAGACAAGACGTGATTTTCCGCGGTGGCAGCCCGCTAGCGCTCCCTCTCTCCCTCGGTTTGCTGGGTTCCATCTTCCAAACTTGTTGTTTCCTTATTTCTCTCCTCACCACATTTACCACTAGATTATCACAGAAAAGTCGACAGGATCATATCACATATACTATTATCATTATTATTATTTGCTCTTCATTGGAAAATGTGAAATAAACTCTAATAGAAAACTGACAAAAACTATAACAAGACTTAGAACAAAACACTATAAAGGAATGACAATACATCCAGATGGCACAAGAACCTATAGGACATGCAACAACTTTCCTGGTGTGGAACTAACACCTACTCACATATTCTCATGCCCAGCAATGGCCGCAGCCTTGCAGAAAATTGATATGGACCCAGAGCAGCAGCTTTACACATCCAAGATAGTGGACATTGCTGCTGCTGTGATGGAGATGCTTGGAGACATCTGAGGCTCTTCGTTGGACACAACAACAACAACAACATTATTATTATAAACTTTCCTCTTTTATTATTGGCATCTAACAACGGTGATCTCCATATTTTATAAAAATAGATTTTAGGAACCTAATTCGATTTGATTATGCCGATACTATTTTATGCGATTCAAATATCAATAATTTATTTGTCAATCCAAAGGTTTCACTTTCAGTTCCAATATTTTGGAAATTTATCCGTAACATGTGTGACGACCAGTTTAGGTTCGAGTTTAAATACAGTTTCGCTAAATAAAGTTTTAGAACATTCTCAATACCGTCCGTGTATCGCTTGTGCTGGCTGCAATGATTTTACAAGTATGCACAAGTAAATACTTGTAAATACCATATTGATGTAGTTTCAGTGACCACAGAATGCTGATCTCAAATTCACATAACTAGTTAACACCCAATATTTTGATGCTCGAACCTATATGCCTATATTTTCGTGTACGGCAATTATTTTTTCGAAAAAATCACTAGAATTTAAAATATAATTTTCATATGATATATGATATATTTTCATAAATTATCATATTTCACCCAAAGGTAGTGGTTAATTTATCGATTTTTGAACGCAAGGTAATAAGACCAAATCCAAATAAATAAATAAATAGTGTGTGAGGTTTCGGTAACAGCGTTGTTACCATCTTCAGACAAAAGTACTGAATCATTCAGTACTTTTTTCTGAAGATGACAACATTGCAGTTACCGAAACCTCACACACTATTTATTTATTTGGATTTGGTCTTATTACCTTGTGTTTATAAACAATAATCCAGATTGTGCCTTATCATTATCGATTTTTGTTAACATCGGTTGCCAAAATAAATGCCACTTTTGAGGAAAGTTCTGTCTATTGAAGTTCAATACGCTTTCGTGTTAACACTAAATAAATATCCAATAGAACATGTACATTTTCAAAAATTTAGCTATCCAACATGTTCTAGACTTCAGTCATATCAGAAATCATAAATCAGAAAGTATTATCTAAAGAGATCTCTTATACAAAGGGTGGAATCTAAATTCAGACTGGAGAGTTTCCTAAAATGTCAAAGTTGTGGATCATTCGGTCGATTCCGGGCATAAATCTACGGCCGGCGCATTTCAAACTCAATCGGCGTTTTTGTCTTTCTCGGGTTGCCGCGATATGCGAGCTGGGGCATCGATTCTGGAGTATTTGTCTTTTTAGACGAGGGGCTCTTCTTGATAGCTCGGAGATTTTCTGCTTGACCAGTCTGTTACTGACACTTTTCCTTTCTCAAATGTTGGATTTCTTGCGTGGTGGAGCATCTAATGACATATTCACACGATGTTCCATTATGTGTTTGATAGTCCACAATGTTTGTTACTCTAAAGTCTATCACAATTCTCCCAACAAATAGCTGGCATCCTTCAAGCTAATCATCTTCCAGGTTGGGTATTATAACAGTTGTTGATGTTTATTCAATTTGCTGATATAGCTTTGGTAGATGACCTATGTGTGAACTAACACTTGCTCTTATTTCATCAATTACGTGGATCCATTATTCATAACTCTCCTTCGTTATTACCTATAGAAAGAGCAATATAGCTATATCGATACAATGTGAATTTATTACCTCACACTTCTAAAACTAATCATAATGTCGTATCTCCACGAATTGGCTTAATAACAACAACGAAAATAATATTTGAATTGCAGTGCTTTGCGATGCCTATATACTACTTTTAGACGGCCGAGAAAATGATATCGGACCTAAATATATTTGAAACCAAGCTTACTCTGCTTCCCAGCAAAATTGTCCTTGATGCAATCAATCAAAGAAAATAATATGGGGCGAATTTCTTTATGAATCGGTTTGAAATACGATATTTTTGTAATCGAAAATTGACTAAAGTACATAAAATTTCAAAAGAAATCCCTTAATATTCAAATTGCGTAATATATTGAATATATTTGCAATATCTCTCTTGTCTAATGCGGGATATCCAATAGTTATAACGATTAAAATAGGTATATATTGAAAATATTTATAGAATATTAAGCAATGAAATGTTAACTGAGTTTATTTATTTAAAATCATTGTTGAATTGAATTGTTTTATTTTCAATAGCCATCCATCTTTTTCTAATCCTCTGGTTTGTTTTTTCTATGTGGTAGGTCTACTAGTCCCTATCTTTATTCTTTTACCCGATCCTCGATTGGCTCCTCTATTGCCTATTGATGAACGACGAGACTGATAAATAACTCTTTATTGAATTAATAAAAAAGGCATTTCCTGATCGTGCAACTGAAAGTTGCTGATGGATTGCGCCATCTATCGGAATAAATATCAACCAATCGTTGATTTTTAATTATTCCAGAATTGGCCAAATACCGTTTCTTCAGTTGCACGATCAGAAAATGCCTTTTTTCTTAATTTATCCACCTGATCCGAGTACAAATTCACTTCTGAACTATTTTAACACATTGTTTGGCGTTCTCACGCCCTTCCGGCCAAATACCTGTTTCATGGTTTTTCAGGATGCCCCAAAGACCAACCTTTTTTGTCGTTGAGGTAGAGCTTGCACCACGCTGACGAAGGCCAACAGCCCGAAACGCGTACGTGGTTAGCTTTTTCTTGATTAATCAAGAAACGGTATTTGGCCAATTCTGGAATAATTAAAAATCAGCGATTAGTTGATATTTATTCCGATAGATGGCGCAAGCCATCAGAAACTTTCAGTTACACAATCAGGAGATGCCTTTTTTCTTAATTTATATACCTGATCCAAGTACAAATTCACTTTTGTACTATTTTTCACTCTTTATTGGATGTTTGGTTGTTTTCTATTGTAAAACAACTCCTTTTGTTTGTTACTACGGGGCCAATAATTATTCTAAATGTTATTTGTCTCTTCCTGCTAATATGATATCTATTTGTGTTATTTAAAAGAATATTCATATATTCGAAATGAACATGCCGTTATAATGATGGCGGGCGGAGAAGTGTGTAGATTGCTATGAATTCAAATAAACAGGAAGGAGATAACAATTCAACCTGGCACTCACACACCAGGTTTGGTTATCTGCACTCAGGATTGTCTTATGCGAAATTCAGGAGGCAGAATTTGGGGAGTAAATAAAAGGTATTTCTTTGTAAAAAAATATTCAATTCAGGTTTTGATTCTATTTCTACCGATGTCAACAGTTAAAAACACTAACTTATTACTCATTTAAATGCAACAAATATAGAATTCCTTTAAAATTACCTCAAAAAACATTCTTAAAATCGAAACATATATTAATTATATAATAAATTGAAGCATTAATGCACGAAATGTTCTTTTTAAAGAAACAAAAAGAAAGTAAAAAGAAATATCCGTGCTTTAATGAATCCATTTCCTATATATATATGACACGTTATCGCCTTATAATTACAATTCACATATTTGCATATTTTTAATCTATATATTTATGTAGAACGCTTCACGATTTTGCGTGTCATCCTTGCGCAGGGGCCATGCTAATCTTCTCTGTATCGTTCCAATTTTAGTATATGTACCGCCGAACAAGCGTGTACTTATATATTTATGTGTGGATTATTTCATATTGTAGCAAAGTATCTATTATTTTATTAGCAGATTATCAATTTTTTTTATGTTTATATTTTGCTATTCTGTAAACTTCCCTCATTGCTTTTTTTTTATCATTCATAGTTTGTTCTTGCCTTAAATAAATTGCTGTGTCATCCTGAAGTTTTTGTCTTTCCTAATTTTCCACGTGGCAATGTATTTATTTAATACTAGACGAATGACCCGGGCAACGCCCGGGTTTACCCGATTAAATGTTTTATTCAAACACTATTCGTTACAATTATAAATTGGCGCCGTGGATGTCACTCTTGTGAAACGTCCCGCTCCAAACTTTACAGTCAGATTAGTTACGATATAAATCTTCAAATCGAGCGAGCGTCTATAAATATTTCGATTTAGATCAAGTATTCTAATTATTAAGCGAACACTATTATTAATAAAATTTTGAGAGAGATTTCGATTTTAAACGTATTTATAACCTTGATAGTTTTCCTCGTATTTTTTTACCTATGTATGGAAATTTTGGTTTGAATTAGTGAACTACTGCGAATTTGTATACCGGACATACAAACCAACAACAAACAACAAACATACAAACATTCATTTATATATATATAGAAGATATAATATAAATGAGTTTTAAAAATTGTTAAAAAAAAATGCATCGGCCGGGAATCGAACCCGGGCCGCCCGCGTGGCAGGCGAGCATTCTACCACTGAGCCACCGATGCGTATACAAAATGGCCATATTTGGGTATTCATTCCATTCCGGATTACTCCACGTAAAAAAAAAGTTCTTCAAATGAAAAAAAGAAATAGCCGAAAATACTAAGCAAATTGTATCCAAAAATTTTCCTCAGGTTTATAAAAAGCGAAATGCAAAATTTGGTACCAATTGGTTCAGTAGTTTTTGAGTTTATCGCGAAACAGACAGACAGACAGACAGAAATTGACTTTTATATATATAGAGATTAGTGTTTAGGTATTTGATTTAATTCATATAGTTGATATAATAGTATATATTTATATTATATTTTTTATAAATTAGTTTTAAAAAATTGTAAAAAAAAAATGCATCGGCAGGGAATTGAACCCGGGCCGCCCGCGTGGCAGGTGAGCATTCTACCACTAAGCCACCGATGCTTTAAAAAAAATGGCCATATTTAGGTATTCATTCCATTCCGGATTAGTCCGCGTAAAAAAATAGTTCTTCAAATTAAAAAAAAGAAATAGCCAAAAATAATAAGCAAAATGTAGCCAAAAATTTTCCTCAGGTTTATAAAAAGTGACATGCAAAATTTGGAACCAATTGGTTCAGTAGTTTTTGAGTTTATCGCGAAACAGACAGACAGACAGGAATTGACTTTTATATATATAGAGATAGAGATATTACATTATATAGTTTGAAATAAATAAATTTTAGATATAGGAAATGTATTACCTTTACTAAAATTCGAATCAATAATTAAAAAAAAAACTAATCAAATAAATTACATAAAAATAGTTTTTCTAAATTTATTAAGTATATAAAAATGGTAACATTCTAGTGTATTTAGTCACAAAATGGTCATTAATTCTTAAAATGTTTATCCGCTTATGTCACCGAGGAATAAATCTGGTCAAAACTAAATAAAAATAATCACAGATAGAGCGGCTTTTAAAAAACACGTATCGAAAGGCTTAGGAAGACGGTGTACAACAGAGTTTGTGCCTAAAGTCTCTAATTTGGCGAAATCAGCGAATCCTAATGAAGAGAGGTAATTATAGGGCAATCAAAAAGTGAACACAAACTTAAATTAATTCTGTAATCCCCCAGAAGTCAGCTCTATTAGACCCCCAAATACCCATTTTAATTGCGGACGGCACAACATAAAAATCGAAGAAGTAAAATTAAGGACTAATAGATGTTGCTAAATTAATTTTGTCAATGCACATGGAGGGCGACTTCAAAGGCGTGATTGATTGATTGGTGTTGAAAAAACCGGCTTTGTTGGTCTTGTAATTAAATAACTTTTCTTTGAGCCTTTACATGGCCGAAGGTCAGGGTACCTTCCAAGTTCTTGATGTCTGATAAATTGTTGCTTATGGAACTTACAGTTTCACGCTAGGTTTCTTTTATGAGAACAAACTTGTAAGAAATATTTAGAAGTGAAAAAATATGGCGGTCAGATAAGGATTGAGTGGTCTGTTGATGAGAGGCGAATATTGGAAAAGCGATCTGGCGAGCAAAACTGACGTTTTCTGAAATCAAGAACTCAATTTGGATCACGAGTTTCGAATGAGTTTTAGCCAACAATAAAATGTTTCAATGATGCTCAATTCTTTTTCATGCGTAATTCAAGTACCCAGATTAGGACTCTGGCACTTTGGAAGTAGAACTGATTCTTCATTTTATTCTCGATTAAAGACCTAGCCAGAGCCTATATTTTCATATCTCTATCCTATTCGGTCTTAAATTTAATATACGTCACCATTTTCAGTGTCCGTCATCGATTTGAAGGTCAGATACGTTATTGGTTCTCTTCATCTTGTTTTACCATTTGGATCATACAAAACGCTCGGACAAGGGTTTTATTTCTTGGTGCTTGAATCCAGCTTCCCGCCCATGCTTCTCTTTTGTTCAACAGCAACCAAGCATGTCTCGTTAAAAGGGAAACGCGCTTCGTTTACAAAGCTACGATATTTGAATTTATGAACGACACAACAGAATCTGTGGACGGTACCAATATAATAGGAATTAATACTATTAGGGTCGCTCCAAGGTTTGTACATAGATGGACATGGTATTATGCATATATAATTATATTTTTAAAATAGTGCAGACTGTGAATGTATTGACAAGATGCCAATAAAATTATTTTATTTGTTAAAATTGTCCAAGGGTTGTTTGCGCCGGGGTTAGATTTCTTGCGGCACCCCTATCTCACGCATGCTTCCCCTCCTAGAGAGAGAGAGACCCCTTTCCTTTCCATTCTTGTAACTAATGTTTTTGACTTCGGGAACAATATTATTTTTATATTGTTATCATTATTATTAATTTGTCACTTTGCGGCCTGCGCCTCCTCTGGTCGAACGCTTAGAGTGACTGTCCACCAACTCACTCTGCACTACTGTACATCGTGCTGTACTCGCGTCGTTATTTTAAAATGCTCTGTACAGTGTGAATTGAAAGTAGATACATTGTGGTTATATGCTATCTGTAATAAATATGTAGTGTGAAAAAACAATAAAAAATATAAAATGATGGCGATCTGCCATCTAGAAATGTTCATGTGAGCCTGGTCAGGATATGTCTTTTTTATTTTTAATATATGTAATATATTTTTTATTTTATTTTTATTACCTTTTCTTAGTTTAATAAAATGTTAACATAGTTCTGTCTTTTATTCTTTTCTTATCTTACTATCTTCAAATCCTTTTTTTCTTATGTTCAGCTTATATGACGCGCAACTGACGAGGCTTTAGCGTGAACTTATATATAATATATATTAAAATAAAAAAAGACATATCCTGACCACGAGGACATGTGCTTTTAGATGGCAGAGCGCCATCTACGCCATGCTCCTCGTCAGGATATGCTTTTTTGTTTTTAATATCAACACCTGACCTTTGTTATTATTATTTTTTTTACACTTTTGGCAATCATTTTTTTTTCAATCCAATATATGCGCATTTTTATTATATAATTATTTAAATATGGATTGTTCTATTTTCAAAACCTAAATATATATGTATATATCAAAATTATTTATTGTACACCTCTGTAAAATTTACCGTGGAATTCTATATACTGCGGTTGTTACCTCGACTGACTAACTGAATAGAGACATGTAGGTAAGTCATGAGACTATATGGCTATTGCTTGCTGAGATAAAATAATATTCTACTGTCCTTTTTTGCAATATTGGGATGGCCTGGCTCATCAGTAGCAAACCATCTCAGAGGTTTCGCCAGCTCTTTTTTCAATTCCAGTAGATATAATAGGATGTAGAGAGGGGGGATATAGTGTTATATAGGATAAAATCTCAGTAAAATATTGATACGTAGAAAGAAAAACACATTTCAGATTGGAGAGAGAATGTTCTAGAACGTTTAAGAATAATGTAGAAAAAGCGTGAGACAACTGATTGGCCAATCTAAAGTGATTGCGCAAGGCTTAGTGCTGGCGGCATTCTGATAGGCTGACCAACCATGACCGTTCTGGAAAGATCTAATCCGGGATATATAGGGATGAGTAACTCATGCCAGGGGAAAGAAAGATAAGAAGTGTGGAAGAAGAACGAAGCTACGTGGTGGACTCCAAGCAAACGCTGCTGTCTCAAGAGGTCGGACTGCTGCTTACCGCCGACGCCGGTGTACTTCCTGGAAGATTCTGGAAGGGTCTACCAACTTCTGTCTCATGTTCTGCGCCTGATTTCCTTCACTGTGCTGCAGGTTTTGAGTTTGTAACTGCTGTTTTCTTTATTGTTGTTTTATTTTTTGCACTCTTTTGTAATTTTTTTATCGATTAGGCTTAAATAAAGTCCTAAAGATCCTTTGTACCCACGGAAGTTATTCTTTGTCAACCAACAACGCAGCAATTATCATTTATAGGTTATTTGAAAGACGCGTGTTATAATTGCATATATATCTATATATGGTGCGCGTGATCCTAGAGACTTACCAGCTAAAGCTCCTTATGAACACAGCTGTTTGAAACAATAATTTTAATTTTATTTGTTAAGCGGCGAAGCACGCGATCTACGTATTCTTCGTAGATCGCGAAATACGTGGTGTCGCTGGAGACCCACTGGCGATTCTCCACCAAACTCAGCAGCGCTGGCAGAAGTGCCATATTCATTGTACACAGTGTTATATATATAACAATCTTTTTAAAATAGGGCAGACTGTGTACTTTTGCATGTATTGACAACATGTCAATAAAATTATGTTAATTGTCATTGCCTTTTTCGTTAAAGGTTGATTGAATGTGCGAACATTTGGGTTCAGAATATAACTTCTCTGTCCCAACTCTGTTCTAGCAGCTTGAAACATTCGTTCATTCATATTTCCTAGAAGCTATTTTAAAATTTATTATTAACTAAAAAACTTGTATTTATGTAATAACATAAAATATGAATTACTTACATTTATAAATAGTTTTTATAGTTAATGATTTACAAAATAAAGTATATAACTTTTCGAAAAAATAAATATGAATTCTGTCAAAAGGTTTGATCAAAATTAAAATCACCTTCTTCTGTAAAAATTAACTTTCGTTTACCAAGCGTGAAATAGAAGATAAAACAGTTTTAATTTAAAATTATCTTTTGGTTTCAAACAAAAGCACACGACTTTTAATTAAACCACCAAAAAGTTGAATTTTCCAAATGATAATTTTGAAATAAGATGCATCCCCCTCCTCCAGTTCACCTTTCAAAAAGCAAACCTCCAAATATAATCCAAACGAAAAATAAGGAATCTAACCCGGTAACAAAGGTGGCAGCAAGAAATTAAAAATATTAAAAGAAAAACGTTTTCGTTAATCAAAATGACTACAAACAAGATCAGGGAGAAGCTGGAATAATATTAAACAGGAATTCAAAAGTGCCAAAATTTAAATTCTACGCAAAAATGTTTGAAGCCTTTTCAACGGAAATAATACCTTTCTACCTTGAGGTTAATTCTTTTTCATCTCAGAGCTCCCTTAGAAAAGATATCACAGAAATTCTACCAATGCGACGCATTTTACACCTGTAAATTAATAAACGTCGGAAATTACAATATGTAAATCAGAATTGGGGGGAAATTTTAATTTTCGGAAGGGTTGACGATCCCTCGAGTATCGTCTTCTGCAACAAAATTATTAATAACAATGTGACAGAGATTAATGTCATTGGATTTCTCAGCATGTAAATGAATGGCAGCGAACACCCACAAAAACTGAGGGGAGAGGGTTTCTTTCTGTACAATAATTCATTATAATTTGATCGCAAGATTTTTATTGTATTGGCTCAAGGGGGTTTGCCATTGTTGAACGTAATCCTTTATGTGAAATTGTGTTTAATTTAATAATATAGGTAGTCGAGTTTTTATATATATAATCTGGCATCTTTATTTCTGTTAGTTTATTTATTTATATTCATAAGCGATATTTTTATATGTAAATAAAATAAATTGGATTTTTAGAAGGAGAGAGATGAAAAGGTATAAAGGGGAATCTCCCACATGAGAGACTATCCATAAATATGGATGTTACTGGCCTTTCTTAGAGGTGGTCGCTCATCGGAGGTTGGTGGGATAAGGCCATTTCAAATTTGACATAAGTGGTCGTTCATGGAGGGTGTCCATTGTAAGTTGGGTCGCTCATGGAGATGAAGGCTCTAATGTCTCTAAACTGTAAAGAGTAAAGTATCTGTGTTGTATGACACGAGTGGCTCGAGTACTAGCACAACACTGCCATTTCTCGAGGGTATTGATTCTATTGCCCAGCTTAACAAGCTTAGCAAGGAGTGTGATACAGTCAGGATTGAATCCCGCATTAGGAAGTTTCAACAGGGCAGATAGGAGATTGATCTAGTCGTGATATAAACCGCCGATTTTCGCAGGCTAAGACCCTGGGCATTGGGCATTATTTTAAAGAAATATTGATTCATTTCCCTCGATTCTTGCAAAATTTCAACTGAGTGCAAGTAACTGAATGAGGTTCTTAGACACTTGTAAGGGCACTGTGGAGTCTCTTGTAAGTCGCATACCGCTGTTTTTATTTATAATAACAATAAACCTATACTATCTATTTAACAACGGCAATAGGGCAGTGAGAATGGGTTCAGTGCAGCATTCCAACGTCTATGACTTTGTATTCAGCCTTTCGGTCTAGCCCCGCATTGCTGGAAGATATAGTAGAGAACTATTACACTGGAGTATTAAACATTACATTACATTGAGGTCTCTGTCTTCATAACTCTTGATGAAACTATTAGAGTGGTGGGTAGGGTGTATTGAAAATGTATTTTAGATTTTTCTCAGTAAATATAACAGAATATCAACCTGCCTAGAATTGCTGGATCATAACACATCAAGATCATAAACAGAACAATAGCAGTGACACAGTGCAGATGCAGTAGCACTAGCAGAGAGAGACCAGGAACACCGTGCAGGGACAGTAGAAATAGCAGTGAGAGACCAGAAACACCGTGCAGGGACAGTAGAAATAGCAGTGAGAGACCAGGAACACCGTGCAGGGACAGTAGAAATAGCAGTGAGAGACCAGGAACACCGTGCAGGGACAGTAGAAATAGCAGTGAGATACAGTGCAGAGACAGAAGTAATAACAGAGATATACCGTGCAGTGACAGTAGCACAAGCAGAGAGATGCCGTGCAGAGACAGCGGCACTAGCACAGAGACCGTTCAGGGACAGTAGCACAAGCAGAGAGATACCGTGCAGGGACAGCGGCACTAGCACAGAGACCGTGCAGAGACAGCGGCACTAGCACAGAGACCGTTCAGGGACAGTAGCACAAGCAGAGAGATACCGTGCAGGGACAGCGGCACTAGCACAAAGACCGTGCAGGGACAGTAGCACAAGCAGAAATATACCGTGCAGGGACAGCGGCGTATCAGAGAGATACCGTGCAGGGACAGCGGCACTAACAGAGAGACCGTGCAGGGACAGCGGCACTAGCACAGAGACCGTGCAGGGACAGCGGCGTATCAGAGAGATACCGTGCAGGGACAGCGGCACAGGCAGAGAGATATCGTGCAGGGACAGCGGCACTGGCAGAGAGATATCGTGCAGGGACAGCGGCACAAGCAGAGATATACCGTGCAGGGACAGCGGCACTAGCAGAGAGATACCGTGCAGGGACAGCGGCACAATCAGAGAGATACCGCGCAGGGACAGCGGCACAAATAGAGATATACCGTGCAAGTTTAGCGGCACTAGCAGAGAGATACCGTGCAGGGACAGCGGCACTAGCAGAGAGATAGCGCGCGGGGACCGCGGCACAAATAGAGAGATACCGTGCAGGGACAGCGGCTACTATCAGAGAGATACCGTGCAGGGACAGCGGCACTAGCAGGAAGATACCGTGCAGGGACAGCGGCACTAGCAGAGAGATACCGTGCAGGGACAGCGGCACTAGCAGAGAGATACCGTGCAGGGTAGCGGCACTAGCAGAGAGATACCGTGCAGGGACAGCGGCCTTATCAGAAAGATACCGTGCAGGGACAGCGGCACAAGCAGAGAGATACCGTGCAGGGACAGCGACACTAGCAGAGAGATACCGTTCAAGGACAGAGGCACTACTACAGAGATACCGTGCAGGGACAGCGGCACTAGCAGAGAGACACCGTGCAGAGACAGCGGCACTATCAGAAAGATACCGTGCAGGGACAGCGGCACAAGCAGATAGATACCGTGCAGGGACAGCGGCACTAGCAGAGAGATACCGTGCAGGGACAGCGGCACAAGCAGAGAGATACCGTGCAGGGACAGCGGCACAAGCAGAGAGATACCGTGCAGGGACAGCGGCACTAGCAGAGAGATACCGTGCAGGGACAGCGGCACTAGCAGAGAGATACCGTGCAGGGACAGCGGCACTAGCAGAGAGATGCCGTGCAGGGACAGCGGCACTAGCAGAGAGATACCGTGCAGGGACACGGCACTAGCAGAGAGGTACCGTGCAGGGACAGCGGCACTAGCAGAGAGATACCGTGCAGGGACAGCGGCACTAGCAGAGAGGTACCGTGCAGGGACAGCGGCACTAGCAGAGAGATACCGTGCAGGGACACGGCACTAGCAGAGAGGTACCGTGCAGGGACAGCGGCACTAGCAGAGAGATGCCGTGCAGGGACAGCGGCACTAGCAGAGAGATACCGTGCAGGGACACGGCACTAGCAGAGAGATACCGTGCAGGGACAGCGGCACTAGCAGAGAGATACCGTGCAGGGACAGCGGCACTAGCAGAGAGATACCGTGCAGGGACAGCGGCACTAGCAGAGAGATACCGTGCAGGGACAGCGGCACAAGCAGAGAGATACCGTGCAGGGACAGCGGCACTAGCAGAGAGATACCGTGCAGGGACAGCGGCACTAGCAGAGAGATACCGTGCAGGGACAGCGGCACTAGCAGAGAGATACCGTGCAGGGACAGCGGCACAAGCAGAGAGATACCGTGCAGGGACAGCGGCACTAGCAGAGAGATACCGTGCAGGGACAGCGGCACAAGCAGAGAGATACCGTGCAGGGACAGCGGCACTAGCAGAGAGATACCGTGCAGGGACAGCGGCACTAGCAGAGAGATACCGTGCAGGGACAGCGGCACTAGCAGAGAGATACCGTGCAGGGACAGCGGCACTAGCAGAGAGATACCGTGCAGGGACAGCGGCACAAGCAGAGAGATACCGTGCAGGGACAGCGGCACTAGCAGAGAGATACCGTGCAGGGACAGCGGCACTAGCAGAGAGATACCGTGCAGGGACAGCGGCACAAGCAGAGAGATACCGTGCAGGGACAGCGGCACTAGCAGAGAGATACCGTGCAGGGACAGCGGCACAAGCAGAGAGATACCGTGCAGGGACAGCGGCACTAGCAGAGAGATACCGTGCAGGGACAGCGGCACTAGCAGAGAGATACCGTGCAGGGACAGCGGCACTAGCAGAGAGGTACCGTGCAGGGACAGCGGCACTAGCAGAGAGATACCGTGCAGGGACAGCGGCACTAGCAGAGAGATACCGTGCAGGGACAGCGGCACTAGCAGAGAGATACCGTGCAGGGTCCGAGCATTAATTGCCTCCTCCGCCGACAACATCGAACATCGTGCCGAGATAACGCGGGGCGAAGGGTCACACGGCCATTGTTTACATTCTACGAGAGGTCACGACCCGGCAACAACAAAATTCCATAATTTACCCTTCCCAGGTAATGTCCGATGGGAGGGATTAGCCTGCCCCTATGTAAATATGGCGCTTGCCATTTTCTGCCGCTCCAATAATGTGATCAACCAGGAACTGGCATTAATTTATTCAATAGAGTACTTAGTACACTGTAGGGCCTCCACTTACTATATATCAACTTATAATTTGAATATGATAAAAGTGCAATACGTGAATATTGTTACAGCAGGTTGGGGCTGTCAACAGAGTTTTCCTCCTAACTGTCATTTTATTACATTCCCCCGAACGAGTTTCCATTAATAAACAAAGGTTAACAATGTGAAAAATACTACAAATGTGAAATTGTAATTGGATAAGATGAATAAATTAAGAAAAAAAGATATCTCATTATCGTGCAACTGAAAGTTGCCGATGTCTTACGCCATCTATCGGAACACGTACGTGGTTAATTTTTCTTGATTAATCAAGAATGGGCATTTTTGGTTTTTGTAACTATTGTGTTGGAGCGGGTCGCTCCTTAAATAAATGAATATATTAGTTAATAACTAAATGGAATCCTCTCTTTCTTTTTCCCAGTAAGAGACGCCTACGGAAGCCAACAGTACATAGACAGATAAAGCACATAGGCTATAGTTATTAACTAATATATGCCTTTATTTAAGGCGTCAATTTATAATTGTAACAAATAGTATTTGAATCAAAACATTCAATCGGGTAAAACACGGGCGTTGCCCGGGTCATTCGCCTAGTAGCATATACAAGGAAGAATCGTCCAATACAGTATTGGAGCTCTAATAAGCGGTCTGGTAGATTAAATTGGCGAAATCGCTGGGAGGGTTCCCCACTGATTACCTAAACCCTCCCAATATACTTTTCATCGCATTTTTATCTTGCATTTAGTGGCTGTAGACCTGTGTCTTTTAATTAATAGAAAATAAATAAGCGTATGATGATAAATTATATTTTTTCACAAATAATCTCTCTCTATTTATATATACATAATCACATAAATGCCATGTGTATATTATGTGAAAGTTCGACCTCGTAGAAATACAATTAAGTCCAAAACTGAATCTATTCAAGCCAAATGTTAGATAAGGAAGAGACCAGAGATACGCCTAGAAAGAGACGGGTCATCAAGCCATCAATAAAACTTTTTCTCCACAAGTCTGAGATCACAGAAGAGGAAAAGGGGACTAAAGAATAAATCCTCCCCGGACTTCTTGCATATCCTTCAATCGATGAGAGAGATAAATTAGCCGAATGCAAATCTGGAGCACAAATACCAGGAAGCCGATCTCCGGCAGCCTAATAAATAATTTAAATGGCCATTTGGGGAACAAACTCGAGGATATTGGAGTTGTGTGGAATTCACATTCTACGTGCTAACTGCTACAGAAAGGTTTGAAGTAAGCGCTGCTCTAGCTAACGGCATCTCTACTCTTGTAGCTTCTTTAGAAAGTGGATTTGATGAACTCAGACTTCGCATTCCCAACAATTCAAAAGATTAACTTTGGCTTAGTTAGCTAAAGCACTAGGAAATAATTCCATCGTAGCTCCAAAGTTTTCTCAGATGTTTTTCTAGAATAAAAGAACAAAAATATATTTTAAAATATTCCAATTTTTCACCATATTCCAACTTTAGATAGATATGAATGTATTATGGTGGACAAGAGTATTCTTTATAAGTAACCGAAGAAAGTACATGCTGTCCAACATTAAGGTAACAAACACTTAATTTTAGTTTTCTAAAACTATATAGAATTGTTTTGAAGGAAAATTTGTAGGTGGATAGACAAAACTATAACAAATAAAGTTGACAAAATAAATTTATTGTTGAAATATTTTTCATAAAGCTATGCAAATTTATGTTAATTAGTCCAAAGGTCAGGTAGATGTTGACCAATATTTGATGACTTAATAGAATCTGTGGTCGTCTCTTACAGCTAGACAGCTGTCACAACGACATTTCATGCTGTTTATTAGAAAATTAAATAGCTCTTGAGGCAACAAATCCCACTCTTTAACCAAAGCAGTTTTCAGTTGTTGGGAGGTCCTGGGTGGATGTGAAAGAGATCCAATTCGTCTCCCCAAGACATCCCAAACATGTTCTATAGTATTGAGGTCTGGTGATCTGGCAGGCCACTCCATCCTTTGAATATCCTCACTTTCAAGATATTCGTTTATCACCAGGGCTTTATGAGAACGAGCATAATCATCCATAAAGATGAACGAGGGTCCGACTCCACCCGTAAAAACCTTACATAGGGCTCCAGTATCTCGTCTCTGTACTGCTGAGAAGTCAGGGTGCCGCTATCAAACACATGTAGTGGAGTGCGTGCGTCTAACATGATACCACCCCAGACCATGACATCTTGGCCACCGTAACGGTCCCTTTCTCTGATGTTTGAGGGATGGCTTCGAGTCCCGGTTTCTCTCCAGATCAGTACACGTCTAGAATCCGTGTTAAGACTAAACCTTGACTCATCACTAAAAAGAAGAGGAGCCCACTACTTGTTTGCTAAAGACTAGCGTAATGCAAATCGAAATAGCCATATAGTATTATGTGAAAAAATGATGAAAACTAAAAATAAAAAAGGTGAGGTGTTGATATTGAAAAACAAATTAGGCATATTCTGACATCTAACATGAGCGTTTTCAGGATATACCTTATTTTATTTTTTATATATATAGTATTACTAGCCGAATGACCCGGGCAACGCCCGGATTTTACTCGATTATGTTTCATTCAAATACTATTCGTTACAGTTATAAATTGTGCCGTGGATGTCACTCTTGTGAAACATCTTGCTCCAAACTTTGTGTGATTTTAAAATATAAAATAAAGATATAAATTTTCACAACGATATTTGAAAATTTTATTATTTTGATTTTTTATATGAATATATTTTAAATTTGATATATACATAAAATGGTAGCAAGTGATTTCTTGCCCCTACGCCATCATTACGTCATTCTTTGGAAACCATATGCTCCACCAATCCCCTTCGAAGTTACCGCAGTGAGGCGCTGTTGCGAGTGTAATAGGGAAACTTAGTTAACAATTTGTTAATAACTTTAAGGATATTCGAGATAGAAGCCTTAAAATTTTCCTATAAGTTTTTCCAGATTAAACTCTATATACTGTTAAAATTTTAGCTAGATTAGTTACGTATTGTGGACGTGTATACCCGACAAACATACATACACACACACTGACTTTTATATATATAGGGATATGTAAATATAAATTGAGCCTCTTATATGGAACTTTATAAAAATATAAGCACCAATTTTCCATATTACCCAGAAGTAATTCCTGTTAATTCCTTTTTTTTAACCATTCTACGAGAGATTTTAAACCCTCTCTTTTTTATACTCAAGCGCTAATAAAAATAAAAGTAAATTACACAAATAAATTAATTTAAATATTTTTCAAAATACTGAATATCAAGTACTAATTACTGTATAATACATTAATCCTATAAATAATTAAATCAATCCCACCCCTGCCCTTCAAAAAAACTCCTAAAACACTTCCTACATTTATTTGCATTTATCGAATTTGTTATTTATATTTTCTATTTTTTCAAGTAATTTTTTTTTCAGAAAAAATATTGAAAATCAAATAACCCATACGATCAAGAAAAAAAATTCTAAGGTAGAACATATTCTTCTTCTTAAAATTATTTAAGGAGGTAGATAAGGAAGGTTTTAAAAAATAAAATAAAAAATAGTTTACCACCACTAGAACTTCTATGAATTAAAAAAAAAAGGAATATTGAAAAGCTGTGTAAAAATCAGTTTGAGGTAATTGATTGACATAAAAGTAAGCGCTCCATAAAAATCAAATCTGCATAACCCCCGTCTTAAAACCGTCAAGTTCTTTTTTTTTTATCGTGTTTTTATTATTATTGTTTTTACTCTGTATTTTTTCAATAGAGCAGTCATTTCTTTCCCCCCATAACTTCATGCTTGAAAAAATGGGAACTCGATTTAATGCTTTTTAAAAAACAATTAATAATTTAGAAAAATAAAAAGATTTTTGACTAAAGATTGTAATCTACTATTTAGCAGCTTCCCCTTATTCATTCTTTTCATTGAAAATTTAAATAAAAAATTGTTAACAAGTTTAGGCGAAGTTTTTTATTATTCGTCTGCTTTCAAACGGTCGATTGCACTTGAGGGGGGATAGGCTATAATTGCAATTTCTGTGGCGTTAATTTCGCTAGCTGATTACTTACATGAAAGCTTTTCCTAATGTGCCATTCGTGTTTGTTGTCATATTTATCGGATTGTGTTCTTTTTTTAAATTTTCAATTCGCTAAATGCCAATAAAATAATTAGTTAAAAATTACAGAAATATTTTTGACTAGTGTGTAACAGAATGATTAATGGGAATTTTAGAGAAGTGTTTTTGTTCCCCTATTGTATTATATTTTTGACTTTTTTTAATGGGGTTTCGTAGAAAATTGGAGGGAAATCTAATTTTAGAAAATGTTTGAGGGTAAAAATGTCATCATTTTTATAAATACAAGTTTATAACCGCACAAATAATTTTAAATATTTCATTATATTTTCATTTCTTGTATTTTCCTATATTATTTGAACGTTTAAATATTTCATTACGTTGAAATATCATATTATAAACGGATGTCGTTATAGTTTAATTGTTGTTTAAAATAGAGAAATCCATTATAAATGCATTAACAATTTTTAAAATCCTATTTTAAATCAATTATTTTAAAATTCAATATTTCAACGAGGCTGTTCACCTGTCTCAGCTTTTCTTCTTGTTTATCCAGGTTGTTGGATAACTGAATGCTACGACAGCTAGCGCCACACTGGACCTATCATCATCACAACTGTTTGTTTACCTTTCTTCTCTATACTTCAATAACTGTTCGCTACCATAACTTTGTCTTTCTTGCTAAATGGATAATAAAGATTATTATCATATAATCCTCAACGTCCTCATGCCTTCCTACAAGCTGTAAGTACCTAAATCTTACAACAATTAGATTATGAGACTGAATATTGCATGAAATTCAACTAACGAGTTAAGACAAAGAAAAAAAGGCTTAGCAAAAATGGCGTCACTCCCGAGCCACGATGTAACCCTAGATAAGCTCGACGGCTATAACTACTCACTATGGTCTTTCAAAATTGAAATGCTCTTGCAAAAGGAAGATCTTTGGGAAGTTGTCACCGAAAATATTCCAGATGAACCTAAAATCGAATGGAAAAAAGAAAGACTCAAAAGCTAGAGCTATCATTAATCTAAGCATCGCCGACTCACAAATAGTGCATGTCAAAAACCTACTAACAGCCAAAGCTACCTGGGACACTCTTAAAAATATCTATGAAAGAAAAACACTCTCAGGAAAAATTTGTTTGCTAAGGAAACTATACAGCTTAAAACTCGAAGAAGACAAGGACATGCAACAGCACATCACTACCATGATGGAACTTGTCGACAAACTGCGAACCATTGGCGAAACACTAAAGGACTCTCACATCACGGCTATACTGCTTTGCTCGCTTCCAAAGAGCTACTCCAATCTCATCACGATGTTGGAATCAAGGCCTGATGACGAGCTAACGCTTGAATTCACCAAGAACAAACTCCTTGATGAACACACACGCAGAGTAGAAAGCTCGAAAGACGAAAGCACCGCATCAAAAGCCTTAAAAAGCCTCCACGGAGCTTCAAGCCAAAGAAGAGAAAAAGAAAAGAAATTCTGTTCTTTCTGCCACAAACCAAACCACTCCAAAGAAGAATGTTGGCACTATCAAAAGCGAAACAACAGCAACAAAGAGTACAAATATGAAAACTCCAGAAGAGGAAACGTACCAAAGTACACAAATCAGTCGAGTGTCACCCAAGAACAACCAACAAATCAGAGAACAACAAAAGGGCCTAACCCAAAAGCTCTCAATTGCACTCAACGAGAAGCAAGTGTACACAACTGGTTCATCGACTCTGGAGCCACATCTCATATGGCGTACGATGAAAGCTTCTTCACTGAACTTAACAGAGAACAAACACAAAATGTTGTGGTTGCTAATGGCAATAAGCTGCAGGTCAAAGGGATAGGACAAGGAGAAATCAAAGTCATCACACCCCAAGGAAAGACTGACACCTTACTTCTCACAAAAGTTCTCTACATCCCGGAACTAACAGACAACCTTCTGTCAGTGAGTGCGGCCACCTCCAACGGATGTAAAGTAACGTTCAACGGAGATTGGTGTACCATCGAAAGAGACAACACAGCCCTCGCGAACGGTATACTTGACAATGGAATGTACCGACTCCACCTGGATGACAACCCCCAAACTCGCACATTCAAAGCAAATGTTGCAAAACAAAACCACTGCAAGAACAAAAATTGCCTCATGCTCTGGCACGACAGACTAGGACACAGAAATATAGAATCAATTAAGAAGATTCGAAATGAGAACCTAGCAAGAGGACTAAGTCTAAATAACTGTTCGCACAGCACAGACTGCGTTCAGTGCATTCAAGGAAAACTCACCGAAACCCCATTTCCAAAGAAGACAGAGTACAGAGCAACTGAAACGCTTCAACTTGTCCACAGTGATATCTGCGGTCCATTACCAACTAACTCTCTCAGCGGTAAGAGATACTTCATCACCTTCACTGATGACTACAGCAGATACACGAAGACCTACCTCCTGAAAGAAAAAGGCGAAGCCTATGAAAAAATAAAAGACTACGTCATCTCAGCACACACGGAATTTGGAAAAAAATATCCAAACCATACGGACAGACAACGGTCGTGAGTACGTAAACCGACAAGTCGAAGATTTCCTGAACCAAAGCGGAATCAAACATCAGCTAACAGTCCCCTACTCACCAGCCCAGAACGGAGTAGCCGAAAGGAAAAATCGATCACTAATGGAGATGACAAGATGCATGCTGTTTGACTCAGGACTCCCACAGTCTCTATGGGCGGAAGCGGTTACCACAGCTAATTACCTACACAACCGAATACCCTCGAAAGCTACAGACAAGACTCCTTTTGAACTATGGACCAACAGGAAGCCCAGTCTGAAGCATCTAAAAAGATTCGGATGTAAAGCCTTCGCCTATATTCCCAAGATAAAAAGAAACAAGTTGGATAGCAAAGTTATCGAAGGGATCTTTCTTGGATACGATGATCGAAGCAAAGGATACAGAATCCTGCACGACACAGACAACATCACAATCAGCAGATCCGTAAAATTTATAGAAAAAGAAAATGGGTTTCACCACGCTTCCACAAAAACAACTTCACCACAAGTACTAAGTACAGATCTAACTTCCTCCAATCATATTGGTAATGCAGAGGAAAGTCAGGAACCAGGAACACAATCCGAAAACCTTGAGGACTCAGAAACCGAGGATTACATTCAACCCGGTACAAGCACAGGAACACAAGTGGTCACACAAAGAAGATCCACGAGACCAACAAAGGGAATACCTCCCATAAGAAATGACTACATGCTGTACAAAACTGAAGCTCAAGACATTCAGACACCTACCAACTACTCGGAAGTCCTACAATTACCAAAAATAGAAAGAGAAAAATGGCTACAAGCAATGAACGAAGAACTAAATTCTCTTGAGAAGAACAATGTATGGGAACTAACGCCTCTACCTAAGGACAAAAAGATCATAGGATGTAAATGGACCTATAAACAAAAACTCAATTCCAAAGGAGAAATAGAGCGGTACAAAGCCAGACTCGTAGCAAAAGGGTTCAATCAGAAATTTGGCCGAGACTACGAAGAAACCTTTGCACCAATTGTGAAGCATTCTACAATTAGAGCCTTCCTAGCTGCATCAGTCTACAAAGGGATGCAAGTGATCCACCTCGATGTGAAGACAGCGTTCCTACACGGCGACCTAGATAAAGAACTCTACATGGAACTCCCAGAAGGACTCCATACAAAACAAACAAACAAAGTCTGCAAACTAAAGAAGGCAATTTACGGTCTAAAACAAGCTGGAAGATCTTGGAACACAAAAATTGCAAGCACTCTAATTAAAATAACTTCAAACAGAGCATTGTAGACCCATGCCTATTCACCAAGAATGAAGAAAACCATTCCATCTACTTGATTCTATATGTGGATGACATGCTCCTCGCAAGCGATTCCGAGATAATCATCCAAAACACTGTAAAAACTCTCGAAAAAGAATTCGAAATAAAGAACCTTGGAGACCCCACTCAATTCATTGGTATAGAAATCTCAAGGAACAGAGAAGGTGAACTCCTTCTGAGCCAAAAGAATATAATCCAAGAATTAGTTGAAAGGTACAATCTCCAAGAAGCGAAACCTACTTTCACTCCCATGGAAAGCGGATACCCCGGTATATCTGATGAAAAACTTCTACCAAACAACGTCCAATACCAACAACTGATAGGCTCACTATTGTACCTAAGCGTAGTATCCAGACCAGATATCGCAGCTCCAGTCTGCATACTCAGCAGCAGAAACCAGAATCCTAGAAATTGTGACTGGAATGCAGCAAAAAGAATCGTAAGATATCTAAAAACCACTAAAGAACTCGAGCTACGCATATCTAACCAAAAACCTCCCACGCTGGAAGCATACAGCGATGCCACATGGGCAAGCGACAACACCGACAGAAAATCACTAAGCGGAAACTTGTTCCTACTGGGTTCAAACCCCATCTCATGGATGACTGGGAAACAAGGTTGCGTATCTCTCTCATCCAACTGAAGCGGAACTTATCTCCGCAGCTGAAGCCTCACAAGAACTGTTATGGCTTCTCGACTTGCTAAAGGATCTCGAACTGGAACAGAAAGCTCCAATCTACTTCCACCAAGACAATCAATCATGTCTCAAGATATGTTCATCCGAAAAAGTGTCTTCTAGAACCAAGCACATCGCAACCAAGATCCATCACCTGAAGGATCTTCAGAAGAAGACAGTGATAAAAATGGTCTACTGCCCAACGGGCGACATGAAGGCGGACATTCTGACCAAGCCGCTACCAAGGCCGACATTTGAGAAGTTACGCTACAACCTCGTGATGTCTCCACATTCATGCCGGGGATTTGTTGGATAACTGAATGCTACGACAGCTAGCGCCACACTGGACCTATCATCATCACAACTGTTTGTTTACCTTTCTTCTCTATACTTCAATAACTGTTCGCTACCATAACTTTGTCTTTCTTGCTAAATGGATAATAAAGATTATTATCATATAATCCTCAACGTCCTCATGCCTTCCTACAAGCTGTAAGTACCTAAATCTTACAACACAGGTGATCCAAAAGAAGTATAGTTTCAGATAAAGCAGGTTGGTGTAACTAAACCATATAATATGAATCATTATTTTTCTTGAAATTATATTTTGAATATTTATATGTTTTCACGGTAGAGAAGGCAAGTATTCTAAAAGTTTAATTTAAAAAAAATATATTAATTAAATCTATAGAATGGAAAATGTGTTAAATTAATTTTTACAAGTGATAATGTTTTGAAATAATTTTCATATATATATATAAATTCATATATATATATATATTAATATATCATTTTTTTATCCCCATTGAATATATGCAAACATATTTTTGAACTTAATTCTATTGATGTTATGTGGCGCTGAGTTTGTTGTTGACACTTTAAAATGTTATAATACCTTGATAAAGGTTAGCGTTCAGCAAACTGAAATATTGGTAAAATAAATGATATTTTGATCTAATATATGTCTTTTTATTTAAATATTTAAACAAGTGATAATCTACAAACATGGTAAGGGGTAATGACTAGGCAAATATTTATGATGATAAACTGACAACAGAGTATTTATAATTATTATTCTGTGACAATATTATATATCGCTATTTTATTTTTATCTATTGGCATGATTATGGTATCCATTGATTACAAAATCTCCTGGATATTACTTTAAATAATACAAGAGGTTTCTGGATATGAGTTTCTTGATATTTTTATCAACACAATCTCGATCTTTATTAGTCGTTTTTGTACTCCTGTAGAAGGGCAGAAATGCCTGAAAGATTGAGATTACGTTAATAAAAATGAAAATAAATTTATTTCCAGAAACCTGTTGTATTATTTAGTGTACCATGATTATGGTATCCATTGATTACAAAATCTCCTGGATATACTTTAAATAATACAAGAGGTTTCTGGATATGAGTTTCTTGATATTTTTATCAACACAATCTCGATCTTTATTAGTCGTTTTTGTACTCCTGTAGAAGGGCAAAAATTATAGAAAGATGATCTGGCTTTTGTTTTCTGCTCGAATTAATGTTTTTCTGTTAGAATTTTGTTCCTGCATACAAAATAATGAACTGGTTTCACCCGTGGCCTCTGCTTTTTGGAATTTTTCCCGTTATAATTTTGTATCTGATAATCAAAAATGATACAGCAATATCATTGGGTGTTGTTCGTAATTTTTGCACGAATCATAATTAAAACCTTCTAAAAGTAAATTGGAAAGTCTATCACGCGAGTTTCGTGAGGCCAAAGTTCTTTCCCTGACATTCAGAATCCTGGCCGTATGTTCTTGTGGGGTTTCTGCCGCTCTCGAAGTACTGGCCCTGTTTCTATTTTGCCGAAGCCTGTTCTCACGCTGTCCCACGGATTCCGCCGCTCTTGAGGTGCTGGCCCTGTCTCTATCTTGTTGAAGCCTGTTCTCACGCTGTCCCACGGATTCCGCCGCTCTCGAAGTACTGGCCCTTTCTCGATTAATCCTAAGACGATGCTCACGTTGCACAGCAGTCTCAGCACTTCGCACATTTCTTTTTTTACTCACTTCTGGTAGGACTTTTCCAATAGGTTTGCGTTTCTTGGGAGGCATCTCAGATCTCTAAAAGCTAAACAAAAGAAAAGAGTATAAAACAGTAATAAAAATAGGCAAAGTAGAGAAAAAATATGTTATTTAAAAGCTAAACAAAAGTGAAGAGTATAAAGCAGCCAATGGGCGCGCGCCGCCGTCAGATCCCCACGCGTTCTAGAGGGCGCTGTTTGTGAGCTAAGTTGAATAATTTGAATATATAGTTTTAATAATTGATTTATATATTTTTTAAAATAGCCTATCATCTTCCCCGTATTATTTCACCTATGTATGGAAATTTTGGTTTGAATTAGTGAACTACTGCGAATTTGTATACCGGACATACAGACAAACAGACATACAAACATTCATTTTTAAATATATAGATTTCATATGTTTTTTATTTGTATTTCAATTATTGTGTTGTATTCTAGCCTGAATATCGTTTCTTGCCACTTTAACACAGCTTAAACAAATCTTTGCTAAATTCGACCGATTTAATAACTCCTCTTGTAGGTTGTTTTTTTGTAGTTTATTTCTTATCACCACTATTATAGGTCTTAACTAGGGTGATAAAAAACTGAATTGTTCTAATACATAATAAAAAAGAAAGGGGCCTCTTTTGCTACACACACACAAACACAAAATGTCCTCCCATTAATTTTTCCATTGCAGTAAGGGTAGTAGAAATTGTTTTAATTTAAAAAAAAAATAATCATACGCGTCTATAATAGTTTCGAATTTTCATAACAGATGGCGCGCTAATGTACCACAATATAATTTATAAATAAATATTAAATTCCAAAATATGAAAATGTATAAAACTCTATATAAAAAATTGTACCACATTAAATACAATAAAGATGACAGAAGTGGATGACAAAAGACGTGTATTTAAATGTATAGTTACTGGAGAGAGATTTCAATATTTCCCAGAAAAATAAAGGGTCACTATCAGTTCCTATTTCCTAAGACGATGGCAACTCTCACCTTAGAAAAAGCTGTGTCTTGAGAAAAAAGGTAGTTGTTTTTTATCTCCGTGTGTAGTGCGCGGACATGCCGATTTCCTTCGTTGTCAGCTGCGATATCTTATTTTGGAGTATTGAGTTCACTTCTGTGTACCTCAACACTTCTCTGAATATGTGAGTATGTAGTGTCACCTATAATAATGCCATGGCTTCGGCCCTTGTCAGTACAAGAGCGGCGTCTATTTCAGAATATCCAACAGGAAGAGTTATGAAGTCGTTCGAAATATCCAAAAGGTGTTTAAGCTGGTAAAATATCAGAGTGAATTCAATTGTAACTTTAGGTTTATTATGTAAGTAAAGTAAATTCATTTTCTCTGGGCTTATCAATAAGCTATTTTATTTACACCATTGAATCACATAGCATAGAATATATTTGCTTAATATTTTAAGATCCTCTACAGACTTGTTCCAGAAAATGATAGAAACGTCGTCTAAATAGCAAATTATTTCTGCATTTGGATGTTCGAAGCTCTTCAGCAAGTCGTTTAACAATATATTTCATAGTATTGGGAATAAAGGACCGCCTTGAGGGCATCCTTTTGTCAGATATAACATTTGTATCTTCATATGAGAAGTTTGCCCTTCTTTCACTACAGATTAAATAAGATTTTATAATTCTTATTAAATTGGTGGGAATGTTACCTATATCGAATATTATAATAATTGCTGGCCACCATGCGTTGTCGAATGCCCCTGCTATATCCACTGTAATCAAAGAAGTCAGTTCTCCTTGCCTGTGTTTAAGTATGGTTTCCATTGAACTGTTCGTTGAATTATGTTTGGTAAATCCGTGTTGCCTTGCATTCATTAAATCATTCTCATCATAATATTTATTGATTTTGTTTTTAATTATGTTTTCAAAAATTTTAGAAATGTTTGACGTCAATGATATTGGTCTATAGCTTTTGCTTGTTTCATAGTTTATTTTATCAGATTTTGGAATAATCTTTAAAATGGAGTTTTTCCATATATCCGGATAATAACCTAATTCAATACATTTGTTGAATATTTTTTGTAAAAACGGGATTAAAAATGTACCTGAATACTTGATCATATTATTGCTGATGTAATCTGGGTCTGGTGCTTTCTTGATATTTATATATATATATTTGTGAGATAATATTTTCAACAACCTTTATTTATATAAAATTTTATTTTGGTTTCTATATTCAGGTTTATAGTTTCTAATAATGTGTTCCTCTTTATCTGAATGTACATCATCATCTGGAAATAAATCATTTAATACAGACATCCATTCAATTTTTATCTTTCTTTACAGTATCCGGTATATTATCAACCATGGGAAGCCCTTAATTGTTGTTGGATGATCTCAAAGATTTAACAATAGAGGTGTTTCCAAAAGATTGTTTAGTTCATTTTCTTCAATGAATATTCTCCAACTTTTTATCTTAGTTCTTAGCGTTAATATATTTGTTTCTTGCAAATCTATAGGTTCTTTTATCGATAACTTTATACCCATAGTATATATATGTTTCTGCGGTGCCTAGAGCACTCTCCCTACTGAGGGAGCGTGGAGAAGGGTGTGATCTCCTTGGAGCGTTGGAAGGACGCTAGGTGAGGGACTGGAGCCTTCGTCCGGGTGGAGCCTCTTTAGGGTGGGTACGGCCCGGGCAGAGGAAAAAGATGAAAGACCTTGCCCAAAGACAGCCTGGAGGGTAAATACAGCCCGGGCGAATACTTCGCCCATATCAAGCCCCAACATGGAACTGGGCCACCCTCTCTGAAATCTACGAATGGTAGAGCATATACAATAAAACAAATTATAGGAATTCTCTCTTCAAA
>CP092867.1:127717334-127810666 GCA_030710605.1 Cordylochernes scorpioides
GATCCAGGTAGGTAACATTTTGGTCAGCACCTACCTAGGAATCCGTCTATTTTCTCTGGGGAGGTGAATCTCAGGATTGGATGAAAGGCTATAAACGCGTGGCAAGACACAATAATTGGGACGAAACCCTTTGTCTCGCCAATGTATACTTCTACCTCATAGAACTCCTCTAAAGTGGTTCGAGAATAATAAAGAAAAAATCAATACACTTGGGAAGAGTTCACATCCCTGTTAAAAAGGGTATTTGAAAAATAAAATTGAAAAGTTGAAGCTGAGAAAACACCTAAAACTCGGGCACAGCTAAAAGGTGAAAGCACCGAGTTTTACATACAAAGTGTCCTGCGCCTCTGCAAAGAGGTTGATCCACATATGAGTGAGGTGGACAAAATCTGCCACTTCATGAAAGGGATTGCGGACGAGTTATACCAGGCGCTTCTTCCAAGAGACATCAACAACATGGTGCAATTTGTAATCGATGGTTGGACAAATTGTCCGCGAGAAGGTACAGCGAGCACTAGCTTTTCCTCGAGAAGAACAAATAATTGCTGCAATCGAGCCTATAGTGCAGCAAAAATATTGAAAAATACCTTGCACCAGTTCCCTTGAAAATATAGCTCTCAGGCCATTACCAATTCCTAGGTTCGAGTCCCAACCCAGAATTTTCCAACCTAGACCGCAGTACCTGGAACAAGCAAACGGAAGACGCGACACCAACGAATAGCTAACCACTAAAGGAAAGCCAAACAACAAGAATAAGGTGAGTTAGCCATAAATTAATTATAAGGAAAGCACGAGTGATTATTTCGCATAAAAAAAAAAACTTCTACTGTACTTACTGTGATGACCATTGGCGAAATCGCTGAGAGGGTTCCCCACTGATTACCTAAACCCTCCCAATATATTTTTCATCGCATTTTTATCTTGCATTTAGTGACTGTAGACCTGTATCTCTCTATTAATTAATAGAAAATAAATAAGCGTATCATGATAAATTATATTTTTTTCACGAATAATCTCTTTCTATTTATATATACATAGTCACATAAATGCCATGTGTATATTATGCGAAAGTTCGACCTCGTAGAAATACAATTCAGTCCAAAACTGAATCTATTCAAACCAAATGTTAGATAAGGAAGAGACCAGAGATACGCCTAGAAAGAGACGGGTCATCAAGCCATCAATAAAACTTTTTCTCCTCAAGTCTGAGATCACAGAAGAGGAAAAGGGGACTAAAGAATAAATCCTCCCCGGACTTCTTGCATATCCTTCAATCGATGAGAGAGATAAATTAGCCGAATGCAAATCTGGAGCACAAATACCAGGAAGCCGATCTCCGGCAGCCTAATAAATAATTTAAATGGCCATTTGGGGAACAAACTCGAGGATATTGGAGTTGTGTGGAATTCACATTCTACGTGCTAACTGCTACAGAAAGGTTTGAAGTAAGCGCTGCTCTAGCTAACGGCATCTCTACTCTTGTAGCTTCTTTAGAAAGTGGATTTGATGAACTCAGACTTCGCATTCCCAACCATTCAAAAGATTAACTTTGGCTTAGTTAGCTAAAGCACTAGGAAATAATTCCATCGTAGCTCCAAAGTTTTCTCATATGTTTTTCTAGAATAAAAGAACAAAAATATATTTTAAAATATTCCAATTTTCCACCATATTCCAACTTTAGATAGATATGAATGTATTAAGGTGGACAAGAGTATCTATATATATAATTGCCTTATTCTGTCTGAAGCTCACGGATAGAATGCGCGCCCATTGGCTGCCGGCGAACACGTGTCCTCCCTGCCCCCCTCTAGACAACCCTGTTATCAGCTGTGTGATACATACACCTGTCTATAGCGGCCATTCTAGACAACCCTGTTATCAGCAGTGTGTTACATCCACCTGTCTATACAGACCACCCTGTCTATAGCGACCACTGGCCACCCTGCCTATAGCGACCACTCTAGACAACCCTGTTATCAGCTGTGTGATACATCCACCTGTCTATACAGTCCACCCTGTCTATAGCGGTCACTTTAGGCAACCCTGTTATCATCAGTGTGTTACATTCACCTGTCTATACAGACCACCCTGTCTATAGCGGTCACTTTAGGCAACCCTGTTATCAGCAGTGTGATACATACACCTGTCTATACATACCACCCTGTCTATAGCGGCCACTCTAGACAACCCTGTTATCAGCTGTGTGATACATACACCTGTCTATACAGACCACCCTGTCTATAGCGACCACCCAAGACAACGTTTTTAAAATATATTCGCACTCGGGTAAAACCCGGGCGTTGCCCGGGCCATTCGTCTAGTTCTTTATAAGTAACCGAAGAAAGTACATGCTGTCCAATATATTAAGGTAACAAACACTTAATTTTAGTTTTCTCAAAAAATATAGAATTGTTTTGAAGGAAAATTTGTAGGTGGATAGACAAAACTATAACAAATAAAGTTGACAAAATAAATTTATTATTGAAATATTTTTTATAAAGCTATGCAAATTTATGTTAATTAGTCCAAAGGTCAGGTAGATGTTGACCAATATTTGATGACTTAATAGAATGAGTGGTCGTCTCTAACAGCTAGACAGTTGTCACAATGACATTTCATGCTGTTTATTAGGCAATATTAAAGAGCTCTTGAGGCAACAAATCCCACTCTTCAACCAAAGTAGTTTTCAGTTCTTGAGTGGTCCTGGGTGAGGGTGAATGAGATACAATTCTCTGCCCAAGATATCCCAAACATGCTCTATAGGATTGAGGTCTGGTGATCTGACAGGCCACTCCATTCTTTGAATATCCTCACTTTCAAGATATTCGTTTATCATCAGGGCTTTACGAGGACGAGCATTATCATCCATAAAGATGAACGAGGGTCCGACCCCACCCCTAAAAACCTCACATAGGGCTCCATATCTCGTCTCTGTACCGCCGTGAAGTCAGGGTGCCGCCATCAAACACATATAGTGGAGTGCGTGCGTCTAACATGATACCACCCCAGACCATGACATCTTGGCCACCGTAACGGTCCCTTTCTCTGATGTTTGAGGGATGGTTTCGAGTCCCGGTTTCTCTCCAGATCAGTACACGTCTAATATGTGTGTTAAGACTAAACCTTGACTCATCACTAAAAAGAACAGGAGCCCATTACTTGATTCCTAAAGACCACCGTAATGCAAATCGAAATAGCCATATAGTATTATATGAAAAAATGATAAAAAATAAAAAAGGTGAGGTGTTGATATTGAAAAACAAATTGGGCATATTCTGACATCTAACATGAGCGTTTTCACAGGATATGACTAATTTTTTTATATAGTATTACTAGCCGAATGACCCGGGCAACGCCCGGATTTTACCCGATTATGTTTTATTCAAATATTATTCGTTACAGTTATAAATTGTGCCGTGGATGTCACTCTTGTGAAACGTCCCGCTCCAAACTTTGTGTGATTTTAAAATATAAAATAAAGATGTAAATTTTCACAATGATATTTGAAAATTTTATTATTTTGATTTTTTATATGAATATATTTTAAATTTGATATATACATAAAATGATAGCAAGTGATTTCTTGCCCCTACGCCTTCATTACGTCATTCTTTGGAAACGTCCCGCTCCACCAATCCCCTTCGAAGTTACCGCAGTGAGGCGCTGTTGCGAGTGAAATAGGGAAACTTTGTTAACAATTTGTTAATAACTTTAAGGATATTCGGGATAGAAGCCTTAAAATTTTCCTATAAGTTTTTCCAGATTCAACTCTATATACTGTTAAAATTTTAGCCAGATTAGTTACGTATTGTGGACGTGTATACCCGACAAACATACATACATACATACATACATACATACACACACACACTGACCTTTATATATATAGGGATATGTAAATATAAATTGAGCCTCTTGTATGGAACTTTATAGAAATATAAGCACCAACTTTCCATATTAACCAGAAGTAATTCCTGTTAATTCCCTTTTTTTTAACCATTCTACGAGAGATTTTTAAACCCTCTCTTTTTTATACTCTAGCAAATAAAAAATAAAAGTAAATTACACAAATAAATTAATTTAAGAATACGGAATATCAAGTACTAATTACTGTATAATACATTAATCCTATAGATAATTAAATCAATCCCACGCCTGCCCTTCAAAAAAACTCCTAAAACACTTCCTACATTTATTTGCATTTATCGAATTTGTTATTTATATTTTCTATTTTTTCAAGTATTTTTTTTTCTGAAAAAAATATTGAAAATCAAATAACCCATACGATCAAGAAAAAAGATTCTAAGGTAGAACATATTCTTCTTCTTAAAATTATTTAAGGAGGTAGATAAGGAAGGTTTTAAAAAATAAAATAAAAACTAGTTTACCACCACTAGAACTTCTATGAATTAAAAAAAGGAATATTGAAAAGCTGTGTAAAAATCAGTTTGAGGTAATTGATTGACATAAAAGTAAGCGCTCCATAAAAATCAAATCTGCATAACCCCCGTCTTAAAACCGTCAAGTTCTTTTTTTTTTTTATCGTGTTTTTATTATTATTGTTTTTACTCTGTATTTTTTCAATAGAGCAGTCATTTCTTTCCCCCCATAACTTCATGCTTGAAAAAATGGGAACTCGATTTAATGCTTTTTAAAAAACAATTAATAATTTAGAAAAATAAAAAGATTTTTGACTAAAGATTGTAATCTACTATTTAGCAGCTTCCCCTTATTCATTCTTTTCATTGAAAATTTAAATAAAAAATTGTTAACAAGTTTAGGCGAAGTTTTTTATTATTCGTCTGCTTTCAAACGGTCGATTGCACTTGAGGGGGGATAGGCTATAATTGCAATTTCTGTGGCGTTAATTTCGCTAGCTGATTACTTACATGAAAGCTTTTCCTAATGTGCCATTCGTGTTTGTTGTCATATTTATCGGATTGTGTTCTTTTTTTTAAATTTTCAATTCGCTAAATGCCAATAAAATAATTAGTTAAAAATTACAGAAATATTTTTGACTAGTGTGTAACAGAATGATTAATGGGAATTTTAGAGAAGTGTTTTTGTTCCCCTATTGTATTATATTTTTGACTTTTTTAATGGGCTTTCGTAGAAAATTGGAGGGAAATCTAATTTTAGAAAATGTTTGAGGGTAAAAATGTCATCATTTTTATAAATACAAGTTTATAACCGCACAAATAATTTTAAATATTTCATTATATTTTCATTTCTTGTTTTTTCCTATATTATTTGGAAACGTTTAAATATTTCATTACGTTGAAATATCATATTATAAACGGATGTCGTTATAGTTTAATTGTTGTTTAAAATAGAGAAATCCATTCTAAATGCATTAACAATTTTTAATAATCCTATCATTAATCAATTATTTTAAAATTTAATATTTCAACGAGGCTGTTCACCTGTTTCAACTTTTCTTCTTGTTCATCCAGGTGATCCAGAAGAAGTATAGTTTCAGATAAAGCAAGTTGAGGTAACTAGACCATATAATCTGAATCATTATTTTTCTTGAAATGATATTTTGAATATTTATATATTTTCACGGTAGAGAAGGCAAGTATTCTAAAAGTTTAATTAAAAATAATTCATTAATTAAATCTATAGAATGCAAAATGTGTTAAATTAATGTTTATACAAGTGATAATGTTTTGAAATAATTTTCATATATATATAAATTCATAAATTTCATATATATATAAATTCATATATATATATATATATATGAATTTATATATCATTTTTTTATCCCCATTGAATATAAGCAAAACTATTTTTAAACTTAATTCTATTGACGTTATGTGGCGCTGAGTTTGTTTTTGACAAACTTTAAAATGTTATAATACCTTGATAAAGGTTAGCGTTCAGCCAACTGAAACATTGGTAAAATAAATGATATTGAAACGAGTTAAAACATCGGCTAGAAATTATGTAAATCTGTGGTAATTGTATATAGCTAAAATTATGTAAATAATTATCTTTTTTTAAAAATAAATATAGTTATGGTTCGAGAGAGTCGTGGTTAGTAAAACTTGAGGATCAGCAGCTTCTGGTTCTCATCGTTTGTTAACTTCCAAGTAAATTAAACAAAAGTTCATCCTAACCAACGGCTGGCCTGATTTCCAACACTACATCTGGTGGAGACGCCGGGACAATCCCTTCTAGTATTTTAACCTGGACGGCAAGTTGAGAAGAAGCTGACGTTTACAAAGTTTGCCACCACTCTTGGTCGAAATGGTGAAAGAAGAAGAAAAGCCGCATGTGGAACCGGCAGCTTTCACATATTTGCAACAACCAAGAAACCCCCCGAATTTCTCCGGAAAAGGTTCTGAACTCGTCCATCTCTGGTTGAAAGATTACAGCCGCGTTGCTGCCTACAATGGATGGGACGAATCAATGTGCTTGGCCAATGTAGTCTTCTTTCTGGAAGGAGCAGCGAGATGCTGGTTCGACAACGTGGAGGAAAGCATCACGACATGGAATACGTTTAAAGAAGAATTCACCAGAACGTTCGGTGATAAAGAAGACTACGCCAGAAGGATTGAATCGTCCCTCAAGGTAAGAGCGCAAAAGCCAGACGAGTCGGTCGAACTCTACATCCAGGACGTGCTGAACCTCTGTCGACAACTGAATCCGAACATGTCGGAGGAGGACAGGGTGGGCCACCTCATGAAAGGAGTGGCTGAAAACATTTACCGGGCCCTTCCTGCAATTGAAGTGACAACGACCGGGGAATTCACTCAACACTGCCGGCGTATTGAAAAGCTAAATAAAAATAGAATCAGCAGTGTTAGATTTGAGAGAATCCCCACCGTTTCGGCGATTAATGAAAATGAGTACCACCCTTTAAAGGAAATGATCAGAGAGATCATCAGGGAGGAGCTTCGATCTGCTCCGAATGAACTAGATAATCTTCCGCCTCCGCAGGGATTAGAAGATAGAGTTTGGCAGAGAGTCGAACGAAATCTAGCACCCATTGACAAAGCACCAGTGTTCCACTCCGGAAGGGCGGTCAAGAATTTCCGAAGTGGACAACAAAATGCAGGGGAAGCGGTGAGAAGGAAAACGGACGAATTCCGCACCAGAGAAAACATTCCCATATGCTTTTATTGCAATAGACCGGGACATGTCGCAAAGCATTGTTGGGATCGACGCCGCGACCGTGATGAGAACGAACCAAGTAGGACCCAAAACCGATTTTATTATGGCCGTAGAAGACCCGGATCCATCTATATGGCCGACTTCATGACGCCGCATATGGAACAATCTGATCGGAACAACTCTCCTCGACGCAATTTACCAAGAAGTAGCCGATCTCCTCATAGAGACGTGCAGGAAAACTAGGGAGCACGGCCTGTAAGGGAGGTAAGGTTGGACATTGTTTAAAGCCTCCACAGACGCGAGCCGACCTAGACGATAACTACATGTGGGTGAGTATCAATGGCCGTCATGTCGAAGCTCTCATTGACACAGGGGCGTCATATTCGGTCGTTTCCAGCAATTTTAGAAAGTCGATGAAAGCTATAATGTTTGAAAGCCCAAACATAACTTTAAGAGTCGCAAACAATCGTTTTGTTGCTCCACTAGGAAAATGTCGCCTAAGAGTAGAAATAAATGGCCTTCAGCGGATCTTCGAATTTCTCGTTCTTCCAAATTGCAGCCACGACGCCATCTTGGGATGGGATTTTCTCGAGTCTTCAAAAGCAGTTATTGACTTTGGTCATTCCGAAATTTCGTTTTCAGAGACGTTAAATGAGGATCAATCCGCTGCACAACTTCACTTAGCATCGGACGACATCATTCCTCCAAAGTGTACCAAGGGGGTATTGACCCGGACGCCTAGCGTAACTGGGATTAAAAATTGCGCAGTTGAAGGTGCGAGGCAACTTTTTTTGGAGAAAGAACTATTTGTACCATCGTCCTACCTTACCATATGGCATGGCCAAGCGTATCTTTGGGTGACCAATTTTAGCAAGCATCCGAAAACAATCCCTTCGGGCATGTGCCTAGCTCATTTATTCAGAGTCCAGCCGCAAGAAGTTTGCCCAATCATGGAAAATCATTCGAATAATGAGTCCAAAAGTGCCAAGTCACCCATCAGGATAACCAATTTCGAGTGTTGCGAAGAAATTTTTTTAAAGTCGGGAGCTCCGAGCAGCTTATGAGAATGGAACAAATCTCGGCCTGCATTTCTCCTGA
Organism: Cordylochernes scorpioides; assembly: GCA_030710605.1. Taxonomy (NCBI): domain Eukaryota; kingdom Metazoa; phylum Arthropoda; class Arachnida; order Pseudoscorpiones; family Chernetidae; genus Cordylochernes; species Cordylochernes scorpioides. Next base: position 127,725,552 of record CP092867.1, read on the forward strand.
GCTTCCTCTGCTTCTCAAGACCAAACTTCTGGAGCTTCTTGAAAATTTTTCGGAAGTGTTCGGTCCGATCGATAAAACTACTTCTAGGATAATTACTAAGCACAGGATAAATACGGGCGACGCCAAACCATCAAAAAAGATGCCGTATCGGGTCTCACCTTCTGAAAGGAAGGTAATTCAAGAAGAAGTTGACAGAATGATGGAAATGGGAGTCGTTCAGCCCTCTGAGAGTCCTTGGGCCTCACCGGTCGTTCTAGTAAGAAAGAAAGACGGGTCTGTTCGCTTTTGTGTGGACTACAGAGGTTTGAATAAGATGACGAAAAAAGAAGTCTATGCATTGCCGCGGGTTGATGACGCTCTTGATTGCTTGAGGGGGGCGAATATCTACTCCACAATTGATCTCAAAGCGGGCTACTGGCAAATTGGCATTGATGAAGCTGATCGAGAAAAGACTGCCTTTATTACACCGGACGGTCTTTTTGAGTTTAAGGTCATGCCTTTTGGGGTGTGTAACGCGCCCGCAACTTTCGAAAGGATGATGGATAATCTCCTGAAAGGCCTGCGATGGACGATATGTTTGTGTTACTTGGACGACGTCGTTATATTTGCGGATAATTTTCCAGATCATTTGAGACGACTAGAGGTGGTCCTGAATTGTTTCAAGAGAGCTGGGCTGAAGCTCAATCCCGGAAAGTGTTCTTTTGTGGAGCCAGCAACATCAAGATCCTTGGACACCAGGTGGATAAGGATGGAATCCGACCAGATGATGATAAGATTAAGGCGGTCAGTCAATTCCCGATCCCTAAGAACTTACAGCAGCTAAGAAGCTTCATTGGCTTGTCATCTTATTATAGGTGGTTTATTAAGAACTACGCAGATATTGCGCGGCCCCTCAATTCGCTACTATCTAAAGGAACAAAGTTTCAATGGAACACAGACCAAGAGAGAGCATTTCAAAAACTGAAGAATGCCTTGACGTCAAAACCAGTATTGGGACATTTCGATGATGACGCTCCAACTGAACTACACACAGGTGCCAGCGGATATGGAATAGGTGCCGTGCTTGCACAAAAACAAGGGAACGCTGAAAAGGTCATCGCCTATGCTTCGCGTACCCTTTTAAAGTCCGAGAAAAACTATTCTACCACGGAGAGGGAATGTCTCGCCATAGTATGGGCAATTGGAAAATTTAGGCCCTATTTGTTTGGACGCCCCTTCAAAGTTATAACTGACCATCATTCTCTGTACTGGTTGACCAATCTTAAAGATCCGGCAGGTAGATTAGCGAGGTGGGCGTTGAGACTTCAGGAGTACGACGTTTCCATTGTCTACAAGACAGGGCGAATGCACAAGGACGCCGACTGTCTGTCAAGAAATCCCATTGAAAATACCGAAAAGGTTTTCAATGACGACGTCCCCACATTATTCCTTTTGAGCGACATCAGTAAAGAACAAGAACAAGAGAAAGACCCTTACATTACAGGAATAATCAAGGAGATATTCTCAGCCGTCACCCGCCAGGAAAGACAACAAGTTCGAGGTTGTCAGTGGGATCCTCTATAGAAAAAATTATGACCCGACTGGCCTACCTTTACTGTTAGTGATCCCAAGACACCTTCGAATGGAGATCTTGGAGAACTTGCACGACGCACCTACTGCTGGACATCTGGGTTTTGCAAAAACCTACGACAGAATTAGGAGAAGGTTCTATTGGCCAGGAATGTACAGAAGCGTGAGAAAGTATGTTGGCCATTGCCAGGACTGTCAGCGTCGCAAGAGTGTGCCACAACTTCCTCCTGGCTATCTGAGACCCATACCACCACCGGACCGACCATTCCAAAAAGTCGGTATATATTTGCTGGGACGCTTCCCCATATCGCAAGGGAAGAATAAGTGGATAGTTGTTTGAACCGACTATCTAACTAAATATGCCGTTACCCAAAGTCTAGGTTCGGGGGGAGCCCAAGAAATTGCAAAATTTATTTTGGAGGAAGTTATTTTGAAGCATGGGGCTCCTCGAGAAATAGTGATGGATCGGGGTCGAAACTTCCAGTCGAGACTCATTCAGGAGCTAACCAAGAACTGCCACATCAAAAAGAAGACAACGACAGCATATCATCCCCAGACTAACGGCCTGACAGAAATATTGAACAGGACAATTGCCGACATGTTATCAATGTATATGGACCTCGATCAGAAAACCGGGATGAGATGCTACCATTCATCACATTTGCCTACAATTCAGCGAGGCAAGAATCAACTGGCTTCACGCCATTCTTTCTGGTCCATGGGAGGGAAGCGGAGACGACCCTCGACACTATCTTTCCCTACAGTAGCGCGTCCGAGGGGGAAGAATTTATTCAATTGGTGGCGAGCAGAGCTGAAGAGGCGCGACAAATAGCCCGACATCACATCTTCAAGGCTCAAGAAACCAACAAATTGAATTACGACGCTCGGCATAAAGGAAAAGTCTACCAACCAGGAGATCTAGTGTGGATTTTTACACCTATCCAACGAGTGGGACTGTCTGAGAAACTTCTAAAAAGGTACTTTGGTCCCTACAAGGTCATTAAAAAGATATCGGATGTGACATACGAAGTGGAAGCATTCAGCAAGAGTGACTAAAGACAAAAAGGACGTGACACCGTCCATATCCTAAGGATGAAGCCATACTACGACCCAGAGGGGCAAGAAGACGACACATCGGGAGAGGATCACGCTCCGTCTGAAGATGAAGAATAGGAGGAGGATGAGAGATAGAAAAAAAGCTGTGGAACAGCTCTTCCTTGAGGAGGGAGTAGTGAAACGAGTTAAAACATCGGCTAGAAATTATGTAAATCTGTTGTGATTGTAAATAGCTAAAATTATGTAAATAATTATTTTTTTTTTTAAATAAATATAGTTATGGCTCGAGAGAGTCGTGGTTAGTAAAACTTGAGGATCAGCAGCGTCTGGTTCTCATCGTTTGTTAACTTCCAAGTAAATTAAACAAAAGTTCATCCTAACCAACGGCTGGCCTGATTTCAAACACTACAATATTTTGATCTAATATATGCCTTTTTATTTAAAGATTTAAACAAGTGATAATCTACAAACATGGTAAGGGGTAATGACTAGGCAAATATTTATGATGATAAACTGACAACAGAGTATTTATAATAATTATTCTGTGACAATATTATATATCGCTATTTTATTTTTATCTGTAGACATGATTATGGTATCCATTGATTTCAAAATCTCCAGGATATACTTTAAATAATACAACAGGTTACTTGAGATGAGTTTCTTTTCATATTTATCAACACAATCTCAATCTTTATTAGTCGTGTATGTACTCCTGTAGAAGAGCAGAAATACCTGAAAGATTAAGATTGCGTTAATAAAAATGAAAAGAAATTTATTTCCAGAAACCTGTTGTATTATTTAGTGTACCATGATTATGGTATGATGAGGCTATTTTTGTATTCTATAGATGCTCCATAAATAATGTTGTGTATTTATCCTATATGGAGAAAATCCAACAATGCATTTTTTAATTGATAAATAAACAAATTTTATCTATTTGTTAAAAAATTTTATTTCAATTATTGTGTTGTATTCTAGCCTGAATATCGGTTCTTGCCACTTTAACACAACTTAAACAAATTTTTGCTAAATTCGACCTATTTCATAACTCCTATTGTAAGATGGTTTTTGTGGTTTATTTCTTATCACCACTATTATAGGTCTTGGGTGATAAATAAACTGCATTGCTCTAATACATAATAAAAAAGAAAGGTGCCTCTTTTGCTACACACACACAAACACAAAATGCCCTCCCATTAATTTTTACATTGCAGTAAGGGTAGTAGAAATTGTTTTATCTAAAAAACGAATCATACACGTCTATAATAGTTTCGAATTTTCATAACAGATGGCGCGCTAATGCATCACAATATAATTTATAAATAAATATTAAATTCCAAAATATGAAAATGTATAAAACTCTATATAAAAAGTTTTACTACATGAAATACAATAAAGATGACAGAAGTGGATAACAAAAGGCGTGTATTTAAATGTATAGTTACTGGAGATAGATGTCACTATTTCCCAGAAGAATTAAGGGTCACTCTCAGTCCTTATTTCCTAAGACGATGGTACTCTCACCTTAGAAAAAGCTGTGTCTTGAGAAAAAAGGTAGTTGTTTTTTATCTTCGTGTGTAGTGAGCGGACATGCCGATTTCCGGAATAAATATCAACAAACGTTGATCAACAAAGAGTATTTGGCCAATTCTGGAATAAATAAAAATCAACGATTAGTTGATATTCATTACTACAGATGGCGCAAGCCATCAGCAACCTTTAGTTTCACTATCAGGAGATGCTTTTTTTCTTAATTAGTTTAGATATTAGGGGTGGCTTCACAGAAAAAAGTCCGTAATATCGATAAATCCACACTGAAGCGGTACGTATTAGCGGGGTATCGCTGTACTATGTTGATGGAGAATATTTCACGTAGAAATTTAAGAAGGACATACAAGGTGATTTATTTTGATCCAAAATATTAAAACATTATTTACATAGTAGAATAGAGAGACCCCCAACGAAGGAAATATTCTGAGTAACAAACTATTAAAATCAATAATTTGTTGATATAAAATAATATTTTTTTTTTTTATTGCATTATCCTAATAGTTTCATGAAAATACATTAAAACCCTTCATATTCTATTAACAGATTGAAAATGAAATTAAAAGTTTTTATTATATTTTGACCCACGACCTTCAAGAGCATCACCAATGAGTCCGGAGACAGGACACCTTCCAAGTGAAGAGGTCGAATTACTTTATACATGTATAGACATGTGATGCTCTTATACGAAAATTCTGATTATTGTGTGCCCTGGTTAATATAGTGTGAAGAAAACAAACCGATCTCCAAGGTAAAACTCATGTGGAGTTAGAGGCACCAACAGACATTGTTTAAAGACATAACATTCATGGGGGGTCGGTGGAAGAATGGTCTAAACCGTTGGTTTTCGATCGCTAAGACCCGAGTTCGATTCCCGCATTGAGCACTTTTTTTTTCTGATAAAAAATGCTCCAATGGCTCCCGATTCTCGCAAAAGTCCAACCCCACCAGCGAGTGCAAGTAACCAAACGGGACTCTGGAACATTTATAAGTGCAAAGTCTAACTTCTTTTCACATGTGTAGACATGTGGTGCACTTACAGTAAAAACAGTCGCCTACATCTACCCACCATGATTATCATGGCCCGTATCACGTGTACTGGGGATAAGCAAAAAAAAAACATTCATACATTGAGAAAAAGGCATATCCTTATCCCAGTACGATTTCACCTTTGTACTATATTCTCATATTTATACACTGATTTCGAAATAAATATAACCCATCTTTCAAATATGTTTAAATAAACGGTTAAAGGTGAAGTTTCGAAACATCTAGAACTGAAAGGCCAAGATTCTTTAAATTTAATCATATTAGACGCTCTCTTAAAATATTATCAAGGATTCACACACACACAACAGGGTATACTCTAAGTACTGTGATTTAAGCAGGGATCAAAATCCTCCGCAATATTAGTTTTAATAATTAATTAATTTAATAATTAAAATAAATAAAATGTATCACGTGATTATCGTATATAAATAAGGATTCTGAATATAGAGAAATACATATTCAAATCTATAGATAATAAAAAGGCATATATTGGATTGAATAAAAAAAAATGTTTTCTAATATTTCGATTGGCTGAACGCCAACCTTTGTCAAGGCATTACATTTTGTATGAACAAACTCATTGCTTCATTTTTTATTCATTGTTTCAGATTTCAGGAGGAGAGACAAAAATTGACGGCTTCATATGCCTATCAATGTAACAAGTTAAATATTTACAAGCTTTATTTATTTATTTCAATTCAAAACGCTATGTCCCCCTAGGGACACTTGCGCTAAATGTGCATAACAAACTCATTGCCGCATAGTGTTATTATATTACAATTGAAATATATTTTTTTTTAATGTACAAAATGTAATGTCATGACAAAGGTTGGCGTTAAGCCAACCGAAATATCGGCAAATAAATATTTCATTCAATTCTATTATATACATTTTTATTATCCAAGTAAGTAGGGATGGAATGGATTCATGGGCGGGGGTGAGTGTACCACGGCTGTACCCCGGGGCACCAGGAAACCCCCGTGTTTGACATCCAAACATCACCTTGTCACCTTAAGGTGCCGACAGGGTTCAGGGGTAGAGTTGACCTGCCCTGACTTGGTGTGTACGATCTTTCTTTAAATGCCTCAATCTTCAACGCACTCTGATTGCGGGAACTATTGTACATATTGGGTCGTAGAATATGTAAATTGAGTGAGTTCGGCTCATCGATTTCGGTAAGAAATTCGTGCATCTTTTAGTTGGACATTATTCTTTGGAACTTCGCCCAGAGATGGGCCGCTAACATTGTTTCTCGGCTGCAACCAACTTCATAACGTACGAGTTGAAAATCTATGCAGAGAATGGGAGCTTAACTTTATATTTAATACATATGTTTGAATGTCGATAATTCTGTGAGAACAATTCCAAATATCGTCATATGCTGGTTATACGCATTCTTGGGTAAGCAAGTGATAATAAAATGCACGATATACAATTGACAATTAACATAATTTTATAGATATCTTGTCAATACATGCAAAAGTACACAGTCTACACTATTTTAAAATTCTAATTATATATAACACCATTAAAAATAAAAAAGGCATATCCTGACCAAGAGCACATGTGCTTTTCAGAAGGCAGAGCGCCATCTGGTGGAACAGAAATCAACTAAACATTGATTTAACCTGTTCCCTGATATTTGGCCAACCCAATTTATTGATAAACCAATAAAAACCATCCACGAACGCGTTTCGCGCTGTTGGCTCTCGTCATCGTGGAGTAGGCTGTACCACTGCGACCAAAAATACTTTTGGTCCCAGAGGTTTCTTGAGAAACCAAGAAATGGGTATTTAAGGCCAAACTTATGTATACTATGTACAATGAATATGACGCCTCTGCCACCGCTGCAGAGTTTGGTGGAGAATCGTCAGCGGGTCTCCAGCGACACCACGTATTTCACGATATACGAATAGAGTCAACGTTTCCAAATAACTGCTCTGAAATAATAAGGTGAAAATATATCGAAATTCAAAATATATTTGTCTTTTTAAATATTCCTTATTCGAAACCTAATTATTTTTGGTGATATTTGAAAGTTAACTTGAATAAAACAGTCACGTTCATCAGTTTTATTTGAATTATTCCAATACCACTGTTGCTACACTCGTTTGATCCCAATGTCTTTGATTATAATATGCATCAAAAATAATGTAAAATAAGACATTTAATTGAACCTGTGCATGTTTTCTCAGTTAGTCCACAGAGATATGTCAAAATATCAACTTTATATCCATGGCAGAACGTTTAACCATTTCTTTATACATATTGTTACGTCGTATCCAGACGCTATTCGTGTACTTTGTCTACTCAGTATGCCACAAAGATATACACGTGGGTTCGAAGGGATTGCAGCTAAAGTTAGCGCTTTATTATGTCTCACTTAACAGAAGTAATACAATGAGTGGGACTTGCCTTCAACTTCCCAGTCAGAAGTATCCTTGGATGTCAATTCAATGAAATATTTTAGTCAAATATTTTTGATTTTTTTTTCACTTATTCATTACCAAAAATTGACAGTGTGTTCCAAGAATCCCGATGAGGATGGCATTGAGGATGTGAAATATCCTATTGTTGATGTGCAAGTACAGTTATATGAAATGTGTTTCATTAAAAAAAAAAGTACACTTTAGTATTTAAAAAAATATATTATCCGTAGTACACGTGGTACAGGCCATGATAATCATGGTGGGTAGTTAGCGACTGCTTTTACTGTAAGTGCACCACATGTCTACACATGTGAAAAGCAGTTCAACTCGGAATTTACAAATGTACCAGAGCCCTGTTTGGCTACTTTCACTCGCTGGTAGGGTTGGACTTTTACAAGATTCGGGGGCCATTGGAGCATTTATTTTTTTAATAGAAAAAAGTGCCCAATGCGGAATTCGATCCCGGGTCGTAGCGGTCGTAAACCAACGGTTTAAACCACCTTTCCACCGACCCCCTAGTTTAGTATTTTAAAACAGTATACTTAAAAATGAGCGCGTTCAACAAGTCATTTAATTCACTTCGACATTAATACTAGACACCTCGTGTCAAATAATGGACATAAACCAAGTTTCTAGTAGATTTGAGACTTCGGTTTCAGAAAACTTCCAGAAACTTGCAATGGATTTAAACATTTTTTGAAACTTTCTTCTCATTATTTGACCCAGTTCTATGAGGAATTTACTCTATAACTCGAGCAGTTTCACTAGTGACGGAAAAGCTCTAGTATATCGAACTCAAAGTAAACTACTTTTTAAAACTTTTCTAACTCTATTACATCTAAATAGATAAGAGTAATTAAGACAGGATTATCTGGAAAACGTGGCGAACAAAATTCGACGATTTTTAACGACATTATATGTCGTATTTTATAAGTGGTATACATAAAACTAAGAAACACAAATCCTGATGTAACTTTAAAATGCTTTCAAATAAAATTACCACCGGAAAAAAGTTCGGACCTCGGGAAAGGCGGTAAACAGGTCGTTGACATTGTCCAAGCAACTAAGGAAACATCCAAACAAATCGGCTAAGTCAGTCCTAGATTGGACACAAAGGGACAACTGAGTTCGCCCTCCCCGATGATACCATTATTCTATAAGCTAGGCTTTTCTGACCACAACACACAGCAGAGTAGACAGCAGCAGAAAGAGAGACAGGACAGTAGCACTAGAGTCGAGAGAGAAGGATCAGGAGTCATGTGCAGTAGAAAGAGAGACAGCAGCAGAAAGAGAGACATCCGCAGAGATAGACAGGACAGTAGGAGTAGAGTCGAGAGAGAAGGATAAGGAGTCATGTGCAGCAGAAAGAGAGACATCCGCAGAGAGATACAGGACAGTAGGAGTAGAGTCGAGAGAGAAGGATAAGGAGTCATGTGCAGCAGAAAGAGATACAGCAGCAGAGAGAGAGACAGCAGCAGAGAGAGCCAGGACAGTAGCAGTAGAGTCGAGAGAGAAGGATTATGTAGTTAGGTCGCCGTGCTGACCGATTGACCAGCAGTCCAAGGACTCCCCTTTAGTTCGTCTCACCTTCCCTGATGACACCCCTAAACAGAAGTAATGCCATGCTCCTATACGTGGGTGGTCTTCTTTTATCTTAGTGCTAGTGCGCACCAGCCTATGACTGCAAGTTAGGTTAGAAGTCTATGACAGTGTCGGCTCCACACATTTTACAACATATATATATAGACATATGTACCACCTCTCTCTTTAAATGTACATCAGAACAATGGCACTATTGCATCATCCTAGTAAACACCTTTACTACTGATGATGAGGAATGAGCCACAGCACCAGGTTTTGACAAATTCCGACAAAAAGCCAACAACCTGTATACCATGGTTGCGGGCTTTGATCTTTATCAGTATAGGGGCGGGGTCGATTTCATTACATCCTACGAGAAGAACTATCACATCGGTCGAATTTACCAAACAGGTGGTTGAGCTGGTCAAGTGACAAGAGCCGAATTTCAGGCAAGAATACAACATAAGGTTGCTGAAGGATAATATCCATGTAACAAAAGAGGCACCTCTCCTTTTAAATGGGCATCAGAACGATGTCAGAATCCATCTAAAGTACACTTCTGGGGCTAGAAGACTTTACCTGATAGGCCAATTAGCCCGGAATTTAAAGACGACGATCTGAAGTACACAAGGTACAGATTGACATGATGGGAAGTTCACGATTGAATAAGATTGTAAGTTTTACCTCTAGACTTACAAGGTGATACATTCGTTGATACACTGGAATTATGTAAGATTCGGTAGAGGGGACATTAAAATAATTATTAGTTAGAAATTTTGATTTGATCAAGATTTCGAACCTGCGTCGTGGTTATTTACAACGATCATTTAAACCATGGTGATGGGCGGCCAATCAGAAGGAGGGAGGATGGAAGGAAGTTCTGGAAATAGACGATCATTAATTTAATCTGATCGAAGCAGAGAAAAACTCCAATAATACCCGTGAAACCTTAACTTGGATATATTGATTCCTGGGGGGGAGAGAATTGGAGGTAATTGTGATTGAATCATTAGTTCAGTTTAATTAGTTTAATCACGTAATTAAAAACTAATAATTGAATTTTTATCGATAATGGTCGATATGGTTAGAGTACTGTACCGAGCTGCCTGGCGTTACCAGCGTGTTGTTTGGATGGATGGATGGAACCTATGGATATACACCGAGTCTGAGACACAGGATGTCTATCGTCAATTTTAGATGATTTTTAAAAATACTTTCTCTGAAGACCTAAGAGTTTAGTAGGCTTGGAAGCCATTTTATATGTGATAATGATTAATTATTTAATGAATAAAGATTCTCTGGAGGCCAAGGATTATATATAAGACTTGGAAGTCATTTTATATGTGATATAATGATTAATTATTTAATGAATAAAGGGTATTTTACCCTTGTTTCCATTGGTCCATTGGTCTTTTTTATATTATAAAACACTGGTCTCTCTGCGATATTTTACAAGGTCTGTGATCAACAATGAGTCATTTTAGGCCAATTTATTTGCGCTGATTAGGTTTTCTGTTGTTGCATAATCTGACTTAGTATTTTAGATATAAGAACATAGTAGAAGCTCTTACCTTGAGTCTATACTTGGGTGTTCGAAAATCCACACAAAACTAATTTTGATAGAAAATACAGAAGTTTATATAATTACAAATTAAGCATATTTAATAGGATCATATACCGCCTCGAGGTGTTATACGGTCAACATGCCATACAGCATTCAATTTCTTGGTCTTGAAATATCCCGTTTTGGTGATCAGAAAATTGGCTGTTTATATATAGAACATGAGATTTAACACCAATGAGATTGTCTTTGTTTTAAGTCTGAATTTTAAGGCAACGAGCACACATGACTGGCAGCGCTGCATCAACTGAATTCATCAACATTTTTGCAAAACGTCGCGGAAATATTAATTACATTATGGAATAACGACAATGAAGAGTTTATTGGGAAGAGCCGAAAATGTGGGCAAGCCAGTAAAGAAGGAAGTATGCAGGAGGCCCACCAAGGAAGTGACGATTGACAGATGACAGGGTGCGGACGTGTAGTCCGGCTGTGAGCCGTGTGGGAAGAAGCCGCTAGAGCAGTTGGCCTGAAGGTGGGATAGTGCGCCCAGATGGAATCTTGTCTGCGGAGTGTGCCAAATCGGCGTTGTGGGAAGAAGTGGCAAGTTGTCTCCGGGAGTTTGGATGATCTTGCAAGACAGAACCAGGAGAGCCTGACATCGGATTGGTCTACAAGGCGGTGTAGCCCAGGCTGGACGTGTACAGTATAGAGAAGGGAGTTTCACAAGAGTGACATCCACGGCGTCAATAATCCTTCTGTCGGGGAATTTGAAGGCAAGTCGCACTTATTGTACTCCTTCCATTTAGTCCTACGTGTAATAAAGACCTAACCCTTTCTGCATCTCTTACGAACTCGTGTGTGCTATCTTTATGTCATTCTGATTAGACAACACGAATAGCGTATGGGCACGACGCAACATTGGTGTCAGAAGTGGGATGCAGCTTAGTTAATTTAATTAGAGATTTTGTTTACGTTCTAATTTAAAAATAAGATGGAAAAAACTAACCGACCTCGAGATTGAAGAATTATTCAGAGATATTTCTAGGCATATGACCAAAAAAAAAACGATCAATGGAGATCTGAATCAATTGCTGTTTTAAGAAATCATTTTGAAAATAGAGAAATCCATACTTAAATCATTAGATAATAAAAAGACATATATGCAAATAAATCTTTTTATTCAATCCACACACAATAAATACTTTTTTATTATTAAAGAAATAACTTGTGTAATAATTCCGCTCGATTAATCGAAGACAAGATGGATTTAGGCAGCTAGTGACTACTGTCAGTAAAGACTCAGTCTCGTCAAATAAGGATCAATATGGTTGGATGGATTAAACTGGAAATAGTGGGATGGAGAAGAAATTGATCCAGACAGGTATTGTAGAGGAGGACTGATGGCCTCCGACAACCGCTGCGGCACAAATTCTTTGGACCAAGGCAAGCAGACGGAGAATGAGTGTCTTCCAAAGATGTGTCGTGCGAAAGTTCGTCTCCCTTCTATATACCTTTGTGATGACGCCAACTATCTTGAAGAGCTGCAATGCAACGGCATGGCTGACTTCTACGACGGTGCCAGACTGTCAGGGACTATGGGCGATCCAAATGGGAGGAACGGAGCTGGGATCTCCGTGGAAGTGCTACAAGACTAGGTGGTTGAAACACCCCGAAGTTGAGCCGACGACCCGACTTTGAGGTCATGAATAATCACTCCAAAAATCAAGCCTAAACTCCGTGACGTTTCCGAGTTTAAAGCGTGCATAACCGACAGACACCGTATTTATTTATATAGATAGATAATATAATATGCATGTGGCAGTTACGAACATTTAAGATTTCATTATAATTTGTTTGATATTTCAATAATTTACATGTGCCAAAACAATATTTAATAGCGCAAATAAATGGCTAAAGTTTGAGCAGGAAAGCAGCCAGAAGCTGGAAACTCGTCTGGTAATAAAATCGAATGATTAATGAGATGTTATCAATGTCTATAAATAAGGCTAACAATTATCGTAAAATATATTGCCTAAATATAAATGAAAATATGTTTTTCGAAAATACATTTTAAATATTTATAATTTTGGAGGGAAACAATTGCTATATAAAATGATTTAGGATTTTCTCTAAAACCCATTTATCAAAGTCCTCTATTCAAACACAAATAATAATTACTCTTGTTTTTATGTATCAGTATTTTTGAAGACATACAAATTCTTTGATAAAATGCAAACGAATAAATTATATTTAATTTTTTACCAAACGTCGGGTAATAAATCAAGTACAAAGACGATTTACATCGGATGAACACTTATAAATGCACCCAACCCATAAATTCAAAGTAAAAATACAAGAAATATAGAATAAAAAATCAAAAAAATTATCTAAGAATATGCTATTGATTCATCAGAAGAATTTTTTAAAAGTTTGAAATGAAAAAAGTAGAAAGTAAAATTAAAAGAAAGATGGAAGAATGTTCAAAATTAAATGAAAAGCATCCAAACTTGGACGAAATAAAATACATAAATAATGAAAAAAAAATGGCAGCAAACGGCAAAATATTAAATTTTTTATTGAAGACATTTTATATAAAAAATAATTATTAGAAATATTTAAATTTAGGAATAAATGGTTTTACTCATATATAAAATATAAGCATAAATAAATTTGAAAAAATAAATATAAAAGTAAGGGGAGTTGGATGTTTGGAATTTAATTTTTTCTTTAATTTAGTTTCATCTAAGGCGGTGTGGCTTTGGTTGAAAAGAGAAATGAAAGAGGTATTATATATAGAGATGTGGAATTAATCCAATAGCCTACCTCTTCTGCTTTTAAAGGATCTGTGTTGATTCTTTATCATTTGTAAATATTTTATAGCAGCCCCTCTTCTGTATTGTATTTACTGCCAATAACCCTTTTACAATATCACCATTTAGAAATAAAAATAAACATTACTCAAAGACAAAAATGGAAATATCTTATTGTTATATAAAATAAGGTATGTGTAAAATCATATTTAAAAAATAATCTATAATTTATTATTCATTTTTAATTGCGGGCGCGTTGAATGCTTTTTATTTATATTTAAAATTTTAAAAAAGTCCATTTTATTTATAATTGAGAAATTGAAAAAAAAAGCCTATTTAAAATATTATATAATATACAATAGATAAGCACATTTTTAAAAGAACTTATATAATCACTTTATAGGATTTTCACTTTTAAAACAACATTATACATTTTAAATAACAATATTTAATTTTTAAATTGAAGTTCTAACAATGTTACTAGATATTTTACAGTTTTGATTTAAATATTTTTATAGTGATTGGAATTTTCCCATTTCTCACAACTTTTCACATCCGATTTAATCAACTAAAATATTGGGAATATATTCTCTCAAATAAAGTCTATCAATGCCTACTAATACATTGAATTTTGACCAATATTTCCAGTATAAGATGCTTTTTTAAAAAACATATCAAATGGATTTTTAGGTTCAATTTAAACATCATATAAATTAACATATCAGTTTATAGATAGCTTCGAGTGCTTCAATATTAATTCAGGGTACGAATAATATTCATAAATATATAATACCATTTGACAACTGTAAGGTCATAGCCCTCATCTTCAAGCGGCATTAACCAGAAGTATATATCTCCTAGTTCAGCACCCTTTCTGTATTTACCTACAGGTTTTTACCCTCGTCAACATCTGGTGGTAGCCTGTAACAGATACGATTCTAAGATTGCTAATTGCTTCGTCCCAGTTCTCGTTCAGGACTTTACACCTTTCTGAGTACATTATGCTAACATGGCTTCCTGTATTGTAGAATATGTGCCACGTATTGCCAGTAATATTCACCTTAACTATTGCCATATTTCCAAATTGATCTCTGCCACATGAACGTACGTTCACCACCCTAGTAACCTCAAGAGTATTGCTGTTAGCAACCATAGAGCTATATGTACTGATTACACTTAGGTAGACTATCTCCCAACGATTTAGTAAGTCTTTTTACCTCATTTCAAGGTCCTTAATACTGCTTCGTGCTTCGTTCTATTTAAGCTGGCATTAAGAATCTTGATCTAACCCTCAATGCTATTTAAGTCCTGATCACCTTCTATTGAACATACCCTTTTCATAAAGCTGCAACGATGTTTTACACTATCTTCTGTGAACATGATACTGACTTCCTTGTCTATTGAATGACGTAGATGGACTTGCCTTCATTGTCTGTCACCAGAAGGATCCTCCTCGTCCTCCTTGGCACCATATTCCTGGTTAATCCACACGGTCAACACGCCAGGAGGCAACATGCCACGTCTTCTGTCCACAGATGTTACAACACCAGACTGTTACTTCTCCCGCACACTGGAGTAACTTTTTTGTGGTCTGTTTCCTCTACCACGTGGGCCATCCCACCACAGCTGGAGTCCATCCTTCTTTCCACAACTTCACTTTGGAATCTTGGCTTTCCAGATATCTTGTCATCTATTTTACAATATCAACATTTTCTTTGTTAGAATGCTCGAACTATGCCATTTTATATATAGCAAAATTCTCATCATCTTGTCTCATTATTTGATATTTTATTGTCAAAACAAATCCTGTTTATTCCAATTATTCGGATCTTTTAAATATATATATTTTTCATTTTCATATAGTTTCCCTTCTAAGATTTCCTAAGGGAAGCAATCCCTTTTTATATTAAGTATTTTATACTTATTATTTTTAGATTTTTTTAATTTAAAAATTTGGGATTATAATTATATAGGAAGATGAAATAAAGAATTCTTTGCAATTATATACTATATATGTATTTAATCATTTTACTTGAATATTTAGCGAAATAAAATGATAGCGAAAACGATATTTCTAAAAAATAAAAATAAAATCTTCCAAGAATCAAAATGGGTTACAAATCAAAAATTTTGTAAGAATTAATACAGTATTATTTTATTACGAAACGGATAGCCTGGCAAACAGATTTCGATTTTATATAGAGCTTAAACACATAATATGCACAATCTAAAAGTACAGTATACGATAGTATAGTGTCCATTTGATAAAACGTTTAATTAACATTTGCATTATCAATTTATCACTAGTAAAATTCTGAAGCTACCTATTAAAATAGTATCTGGTCGTTAAAGCAATGCCTCTGTTGAATTTATTAAATGACAAAAGTTTATATTTACGATTTTAAAAAGCAGTAGTAATGTGAAAACAATTTTTTAAATTACGACCTTTGATATCAATTTACTAAAAATTATTTAAAAAAGAATTAATACATAGATATTCATTTAAAATATTTTCAAACCATTAATTTTGAAAAAAACACATCTATTCTTATTGAACAAAGAGATAACCATTCAACTAACCTTTAATAGAAAAGAAATACACTTAAAATCTGGAAATTTAAAAACATAAAATAAAAATTTAGAAAAAAAGTTTATATCTAAATTAACACACACACACGTTTCTATCAATTATTCAATAGGTAAAAATCAATTACACAATGCGAATGTATAAAATAATAAGTTATCAAAAGAAAGAAAAAAAAGGAACAGACGATGCATACAAATTTCTTTAGAAAAAAAGACATTAGAATTATAAAAATATGCAGATAATATAATCAAACGGGTTATTTAAGCGTCTGATAATTAAATTAAAAAATCTAAATATTTCAGAGTGGGAGAGAAAGTCTAACAATGGGAAAAATCCCCATGAGAATCCCATTAACAATGGATTGGAAATTTTCTTTCTTTTCTTCCTTCTCGTACCCTAGTTAATATAATTATCTCCTCAACAATTACACCCCATAATTTATATATTTCGGTGATGAACTAGGACTAATTTAAAACAATTTCCCATTTTCCCTCTGATCGTGAAATAATGTGATAGTTTTTGAAATGTATTTTTTTAATACTTACTTTTGTGTTCAGTGAAAGTAGTAGATCATCTTGCATTTATCTTTGAAAGAATTAATTTGGTAATTTGTTTAAATTTATGTCCATATTTATTAGGAATAATTTTTGTTGCAGATTGATTTTTTTTCCCTCTCTTTTCATAGAAATTTGGCGCCATTATGGTGACGTGAGTGGTGGCAATGATCGTTTGGTGGGATTTAAAATGACATATTGTTGCAGAATGTAATTGTAAACGATTTAAATGTAGCAAAATAATAAACCTATATTTTTCTATTCTTATTAATAATGGTGATTTTCAATTATTTACACAAAATAATGTTTTTTTTTCTTTGATATTATTTTCCTTATTTAAATATGACGTTGTTTTCTTCACACGCTCTTTATAGAGGATATTTGTAGAGGAGAATATTTAAAAAAAATTATCAAATATATATATATATGCTATCAATTATAAAATATGATAATCTATATAAATATCAAATTATATATTTATATATTAAAAATGGCATATCCTGACCAGGAGCACATGTGCTTTACAGAAGGCAGAGCGTCATCTGGTGGAACAGAAATCAACTAAACATTGATTTAGCCTGTTCCCTGATATTTGGCCAACCCAATTTCTTGATAAATCAAGAAAAGCCATCCACGAACGCGTTTCGCGCTTTTGGCGCTCGTCAGCGTGGAGAAGGCTGAACCATTGAGACCAAAAAATATTTTTTGATCCCAATGGCTTCCTGAAAAACCAAGAAATGGGTATTTAAGGCCAAACTTGCGTAAATACGCTTAGCACATTAAAAAACGAAATAAAAAAATAAAAGATAAAAAGATCAGGTGTTGAAATCAATATTAAAAATGGCATATCCTGACCAGGAGCACATGTGCTTTACAGAAGGCAGAGTTTTTATTTCGCTTTTTAATGTGCTAAGCGTATTTACGCAAGTTTGGCCTTAAATACCCATTTCTTGGTTTTTCAGGAAGCCATTGGGATCAAAAAATATTTTTTGGTCGCAATGGTTCAGCCTAATCCACGCTGACGAGCGCCAAAAACGCGAAACGCGTTCGTGGATGGCTTTTCTTGATTTATCAAGAAATTGGGTTGGCCAAATATCAGGGAACGGGCTAAATCAATGTTTAGTTGATTTCTGTTCCACCAGATGGCGCTCTGCCTTCTGTAAAGCACATGTGCTCCTGGTCAGGATATGCCATTTTTAATATTGATTTCAACACCTGATCTTTTTATCTTTTATTTTTTATTTCGTTTTTTAATATTTATATATGTGTAAAAATTGAAAAAGGTCAGGTGTAGATATTAAAATAAAACGGCATATCCTGACCGCCTTCATATGTGAGCATTATATAATATATAATATAAAGGAAATACATTGCATTATTGATATTAATATCAAATACAAAATAGTTAAAATGATTTGAAAAGAGAAACGTATATAAATATATATTCAACAGAGAAGCATGATCTTACTCTGATTTTATATAAATGTAAAATAATGAGAATTAAGAAAAACTTAATGAGTAGAAGGAAATTTATATTTTTGAGTTGAATGTTCCGATTGTTTCAATGAATATTTAAAAAATGTTTAACGTCAAGATTTAACAACGGAATCAAGCTTATAAATCGGCTTTTAGGGCGTCATACACCTTTCAAAATAATAATAATAATAAAATTAACTGGGGTAACGAATTAGATTTTAGAAATGAAACACCAGAACACCAAGCTGAGCCAAGGCTTCCCAATATATTTTATATATTTTTTCATCGCAGTAAGGGCAGTAGAAGTTACGAGGGCCTTCCAATATATAAGTTTCCCTATTTTTTAACAAATAAACAACATTATTTACAATTATTCAGTTATTTTATTTTCATTATACAACTCATAGACTACTTCTCTACATAATCACCATTTCTGTCCAAACATTTTTGCTACCGTTGTAGCAATTTTTTGATACCACTGTTGTACCAAGCCGTGTCCTGTCTTCGTAGCCAGTGGTTCGCCTCCGCCTGCACTTCGTCATCATTCGTAAAGTGCTTGCCTCCAAGGTGCAACTTGAGTGCTGGAAAAAGATGGAAGTCGCTTAGGGCAAGTTCCGGAGAATAAGGTGGATGTGTGAAAATTTCCCATTTGAAGTTTTCCAGCAACGTTTGGGTCGTTCGAGTTGCGTGAGGGCGAGCTCTGTCATGGACGAGTAACACTTTCCGAGACAAAAGTCCAGGACGTTTCCGTTTTATTGCAGCTCTGAGTTTAGTGAGGACTTCGCAGTACCTCGCAGCGTTAACCGTAGTGTTTGGGGGCAGGTAGTCAACCAATAAAACACCCTTACAGTCCCAAAAGACCATAGCCATAACTTTGCCTGCAATTTAAAAAAAGGCATCTCCTTATCGTGCAACTGAAAGTTGCTGATGGCTTGCGCCATTTATCGGAATAAATATCAACTATTCTCGTTGATTTTTAATTATTCCAGAATTGGCCAAATACCCATTCTTGATTAATCAAGAAAAGATAACCACGGACGCGTTTTGGGCTGTTGGCCCTCATCAGCGTGGTGCAAGCTGTACCTCAACGACCAAAAAATTGGTCATTAAGAATGGGTATTTGGCCAATTCTGGAATAATTAAAAATCAACAAGAATAGTTGATATTTATTCCGATAGATGGCACAAGCCATCAGCAACTTTCAGTTGCACGATAAGGAGATGCCTTTTCTTAATTTATGCACCTTATCCCAGTACAATATTACATTTGTACTATTTTTTCACTTTGCCTGCAGAGATTGTGACCTTCGCCTTTTTTTGGTGCACTTTCCTCAGGCTTCTTCCACACCATGCTTTGTCGTTTTGTTTCTGGAGTTGAATGATGCCCCCAGCTTTCATCTCCAGTGACAATACGGGAAAACAGTTTATCTCCATCTCTTCGATGCATTTCCAGGAAAGCTCGGGCTGCCTCCATCCGTTGTTGCTTGTGATTTTCCGAGAGCAAACGCGGGACTCATCTTGCACAGACTTTGCGAAAATTCAAAACATCTGACATGATTGTTCCAATCGAAGAGCGTTCAATTTCGATTCCAGGAGGCAGTCGAATCATTATTTCGTCAATGGTGACGCGGCGATCTACTTCCACTACATTCCGAACAGCAGCAACGGCTGCATTGTCCGTAGCAGTAACGGGCCTGCCGCTTCGCTCGTCATCATGCACGTTTTGCCGTCCTTCCAAGAACCATGAACGCCATCGGCGAACCATTTGGATGCTCATACATCCTTCACCATACACTGACACTAAATTGCGATGAATATTGACCGCAGTTTCATTTTTCGCCGTGAAAAAAAAAACGAATTACAGAACGGAGTTCGCAAGTGGACACGTTCACCAATGGTAGCTCCATGGAAACTGAAGCGCTACGGACTTGCGCCTACGAGTAGCGTGATTTTAAAGGTCACGCGCTTCCAACGCATCCTAGTGACCATTTCTTACACTACTTTATTTGTGCAAAGAAACATTCGCGTTTTGGTGTTTTAATTTGTATTATATGAATGGCGCGTTGTTGCTATGAATTAGATATTCTCTCTCTCTCTCAATCAATAAAAAATAAATTAAAATGTTTTATTACTTTTATTTTATTATATTGTAGCGAAATATTTTTTATTTTATGAATAGAATATTAATTTTTATGTTTATATTTTACTACTCTACAAACTTGCCTCATGCTCTCTAGTATTTATTAATTTTATGTTGTTCTTGCCTTAAATAAATTGCTGTGTCATTCTGAAGTTTGTCTTTCCTAATTTTACACGTGACAATATATATCCATTTTTAAAATTTTGTTTTGTATTTTTTTAATATTGTTTGCTTGTTAAATGTAAATAAACTACTTGTAAAATTAATAAACCATTGTATAAACAAAAATATATTTTAAAAAGCATATTTTGATTGAAAGATGATTGATAAGAAGGAATTTAAGACCTTGCAATTTTGCCATCACATTGTCAGCAACCACAATATCAAAATTGAATGGTCTTTAAGAAAAGATTGTTAACTATAAGATGTTCCTGTATGCATAGTTGGTTTATCATATGCTGATTAATACTAATATGTTTAATGGATTAATTATTATAATGGATAATTCTAATGTTTATAGAAAAGCTAGTTTGGCCTATATATTTAAGGTGTAAAGTTTGCAAATTAGTTTATAAACAGTATTCTTTATACTAGTATTATAAATAAGTGATTGAAAGATATTATGGTTCGTTATTAAATTATTACTTCGGCCTTTTTTAGCGCTATAACATTAAAATGTATATATATGAAATATATATATAACCTATGTTGGAAGAAATTGTATGTTCATGGTAAACGGTTTGCGGATTTCGACAATTTAGAAAGAGGGGATCATATATCGCCGCAACTATTTTTATTAATGCGATTAAAGGAAGCTTTCGGGCAAGCCCTTCTTCAGTAACTATAGTTAGCTGAAGAAGGGCTTGCCCGAAAGCTTCCTTTAATCGCATTAATAAAAATAGTTGCGGCGATATATGATCCCCTCTTTCGAAATTGTATGTGTTTGGAACAAGATATTGTAGCAAAGTATTTATTATTTTATTAACAGAGTATCAATTTTGATAATCATATTTTGCTATTCTGTAAATTCCCCCATTGCTTATCTTGTATTTTTATCAACTATAGCTCGTTCTTGCCTTAAATAAATTGCTGTATCATCCTGAAGTTTGACTTCCCTATTTTTCCACGTTGCATTTTGGTGGAGATGCTGGATAAATTAGGGAAGACAAACTGAAGATCGCCGAGAAGACCTTGAGGCAATGGGTACTGTGATCTACATTTTCAGAGCCTGACTCAAGGCTTCCACCGCCGTGTCAAAGCCAAGACTTCCCTCCAAGATGACGATGTCCCTATAGACGATACGACGACAAAGCCACCCTTCACGACGCAAGAAAAAGGACGCAAAGGTACTAGGGACAAAGTTCCAAGACTTAGATGGAATCCTTGGCAGAAGCACGTCAGATCCATGTCAGTATCTATAATAATTCCAAGCTGTGGGTTGAGATCCCATAGGGAAGGAAATATGTAGCAAGGTATATATTATTTTATTAAATATTTTGATATTTATATTTTGCTACTCTGTAAACTTCCCTCATTGCTTATCCTTTATTTTTATCAATTATTTGTTTGTCTTTCCTATTTTCCCACGTGGGAATATGTTCCCTGGTTACAACCAAACGCACACAGAAGCCACCTTTAGTTAGCAATTTCTTTTTAAGGGCCATGCAATTTTTACATTGTCATTGCTGACAAAGTAATAACAAAATTGAAAGGTCTTGAATTCCTTCTTGTTCAAAATATACTTTAATTTATCTATATTTTTGTGTGTGTTTATATGATATTTTTGTCAAATCGTTTATTTATATATTTTACAAAGCAAACAATCAAAAAATAATATTTAAAAAAATCGTGGATGGCTTTTCTTTATTTATCAACAACAACAACAACAAAAAAGCCTTTATTTAGGGTCACTGACCCTATACAGGATTCACCCGAGGTATGCATAAGAACAAAGCAGTGAGAAAAGGGAAATAACGATATAGACAGAAGAAAAAGAAAAAAAAAGAAAAAAAAAAGAAAGAGAAAGAGGGAAGCAAGAAAAACAACACAAAAAGAGTAGCAGTAAGAAAGTGAGGCGTGAATGTCACTTGGCCTTCTTCTGAGATTTCTTTATTTATTAAGAAATCGGGTTGGCCAAATATCAGGGAACAGGCTAAATTAATATTTAGTTAATTTCTGTTCCAGTAGATGGCGCTCTGCCATCTGTAAAGCACATGTGCTCCTGGTCAGGATATGCCTTTTTTTTTTTTAACAAACAATAGTAAGCAAAAAATTTACAAAACAACAAAAAAAAACTCTAAATAGATATATATGAGCCCCTCAATGCACAGATTGATTAACTCCATAAATAATCGGGAAAAAAATGTTTAATTTTTGTTGAAAGTCTAAAAATCTATATGACATATAGATTTTTAGACTTTCAACAAAAATTAAACATTTTTTTCCCGATTATTTATGGAGTTAATCAATCTGTGCATTGAGGGGCTCATATAATGAAATCATGAAAAATAATGAAACATCATGGTCTGAACTGGCTTGAATTCGCACAGGAGTACACCTCTTCTCGTGTTGAGGGAGTTACATCGAATGCTCCAAACATACAGCAACGATGTTCTTGAGCCCTATGTGAGATCTTGAGGGGTGTCATCCTCAGTTCATTTTTGTAGATAATCATTTTCATCCTTTTAGAGCAGTAATAATCAAACAAATGCTACAGGTCTCTGGTAGAAAATAACTCATCTCCAGAAACCTGTAGCATTTGTTTGATTAATGTCTAGGAGATTTAAATCATTCGATAGATCAGTAATAGCCAAGGATTTCTTCAAGAGTGATGGATGCTCACTAGACAATTGACAATTTAAATAATTGTATTGATTATTCTAATAAATTGTTACAAAGGTGGAAAAATATATAATAAGATAGTAAATAAAGGGTAGGGGAATATATATATATAGTTGTGTATGTGTACAAATTTCTTCAGCAAGGAAGGCTTCCCCACCTTGAGAGAGTTCTCCTCCAGACAAAGTCTTCTTGAACACTCTTCAGGTCCACACCGAGGAAGTACCTATAGATGTGTGTCTTGGCAGACGCCAGGATGGCCAGGGCGTCATCGTCTAGGCCATGCCCGAAAACCCAGCCCTGCAGGTCAGGGGGCCGCCCGATTATGGTAAATGCCTCCCGGATGCTCAGTAGATGAATTGGTCAGCCAGATCTTTGGTTTTGGTTCCAATAGAATCTATCTGGGATGTCTTAGAAATACTCATTTGGGCTCTTATCAACTCCTTCCAGAACCCTCCACAAACTAAATTATGACTATTTGGATCTTTTACCTCAAGATCTCCTCCAAAGTGTTAATTAGCATGAGAGCTCGTTGTGAGAGTTATATAGAAGTTAAAGATGACCATACCTACTATATAGATACCTATTTCTTGTATATATTCGGACTTATTTTGTGTAGATTTGAAATATTTATTTATATATATATGATTCATTTATTTTTATTTATTCTTAAAAGTCCATATTTATTACACATTCAATAAACTTAATTTAGGTAGCAAGAGAGAGAGTTTCATAATTTTAACAAATTATTTTTTAAAGAAATATAAAGTCATCATGGATGTATACACACAAAAAATGGAATTCCTTTTCTGTTATTTTCTAAGCATATGTGTGTATGGTTATATTCTACCTAGTTCTTCAGATGGAAATTTACGCTATATGAAGGAGGTATAGATAAATATTTGTTCAACGCTGAGAAATGAAGTCGAAAATATCTTAATAGTTTTCTTATTTTTTCTTTAAATTAAGTATTCTTAAATTTAACTTTTTTTTTTTTTTGGGTGTCACCTCAGAGAGAGAGAGCCGGTCGAGGAGGGTCAATCTTTTTTTTTTTTTTAATATGAACCAGCAAAAGGCCATAGTTCCAAATCAATATTAAAATAAACAATATCCTGTGGAACTTCACAAACTTAAGATATGAACATGAAGTAGAATATGACAAAGAACATAATATCCTTGTTATGTTTTGTAGATTCCAATAGTGAGGAGGGACATGAGGAAGAAGACGACGTTATTTACCCAGCCCTGGGTCGTGACCTTTGACCCTTTTCCCGTCGATTGGTTAGAAAATAAATGCAGGGTCTCTATTTATAAAGCCGGCACTTGTGGGTGCCTTCAAAGCGAGGATATTTGTCTTTGTTGAACAAGAGATCAAGTTTTTTGTGTCTGTCCGGCTCATTTCCATTGGGCCGTAGGCGGTGGATGATCCTATCTTGGCGGGGACATTTATCACTTGGTATCTTGATGCCAGCACAAGAACAATTAGATGACGGCCTTGTTTGTTCCGTGGCAATTATTTCTTGGGATCGGGTCCATCACACTGCGTGTGGGAAGTCCAACTATGTGTGAAGCCTGCCCTCAACGCCCGAATGAGACAAAAACACATTTTGATTAAGATCTCTTTGGATAAATGCCAAAAACTTAGATAATTATTCGAAAGAACCTATTAGGAAACTTTAAAATTTCGTGTAATCAACTAAGGTATTTCAAGGGAAGGTTAGCTTAAGCTAACGCTATGTGTATTTGAGAAATTCGTTGTATGTAAATATAGTCTCTCTCTAAAGTGCTGCTGAAAGTATGCAATATATGTTCTTTAGAAATAATAAAAAATACAATGCGCCATAATAGCTTTCTGTTGTTTCTCAATGGTTTTCTATAGTAGTCTCCCATTGCTAAAGGGATTCCCATATATTTCCTGGACATGGTGTCCCATTAGAGGTATTGTATGGTCATTTTTCAAATAATTTTACAAAGATGATATTGCCACGTGGAAAATTAGGGAAGACAAAAACTTCTGGATGAGACAGCAATTTATTTCAGGCAAGAACAAACTATGAATGGTAAACAAAATATAAGCAATGTGGGAAGATTACAGAGTAGCAAAATAAAAACATAAAAAATAATACTCTGATAATAAAATTTGAAAAATACTTCGCTACATAGCTCCTTCCCTATGGGAGTTGTGACCCACAGCTAGAAATTATTGTAGATACTGACATGGATCTGACGTGCCAAGGATTCCATCGAAGTCTTGGAACTTTGTCCCTAGTACCTTTGCGTCCTTTTTCTTGCGGCGTGAAGAGCGGCTTTGTCGTCGTATCGTCTATAGGGACATCGTCATCTTCGAGGGAAGTCTTGGCTTTAAGCACGGCAGTGGAATCCTGGAGTCAGTCTCTGAAAATGTAGATCACAGCACCTATGGCTTCAAGGTCTTCTCGGCGATCTTCAGTTTGTTTTCCCTAACTTACCCAGCATATCCACCAAAATGCCACGTGGAAAATTAGGGAAGACAAAAACTTCTGGATGAGACAGCAATTTATTTCAGGCAAGAAAAACTATGAATGGTAAACAAAAGATAAGCAATGTGGGAAGATTACAGAGTAGCAAAATAAAAACATAAAAAAATAATACTCTGATAATAAAATTTAAAAAATACTTCGCTACAATATTTTAGTTATCAAAGAGGTGTGACGTGTGTAGCTGATGGGAAATTTCACTTGATTTTTTAAATTCATTAATCAATCAGGCGCGATATTGAAATAGTTGCGCCTATTACAGAGGAAACAAACAATACAACAAATTAGAACTTAGAATTGAATATTTACAGATTTCCCCGTGTATTAATCGACAGAGTTCATAAAGTTTATATAGACAAAGCGCCTAATATGTAAGAGAGGTAAATCATTTAGATCAGGGAACAATCGATGTCTCACTTCTGTAAAGTTCGGACAGTCATAGATAAGGTGGAGAGCAGTTTGTTAAGTTTTTCTGCAGGAACAATTTGTTTTTTCTGATAGATCTCTTTTAATTTCAATTGATTTGAAAGAACGAAAGAAAGAAGTCAAAAGGAAGATGGTGAATGTGAAAAAAAAAAGATCAAGTTGTCTTCTCTCTGATTGTTTAAATAGAACGCTGCAAGCTGGCGGTCACCGCCATCTGTCGGAATAAATATCAATTAATGTCGATGCGTCAATTCAAATATTGGCGTTGCCTAATATTTCCCTGATAATTTAGCACTAAAGTCTCTTCAAATACCAGAGTACAGAGCATGCTGATCATAAGTGGTACGTGTAGTCAAACATTGAACTCTTTTTTTTTTTTTTAGAAAGCGAGGCACCGTTTGCTTTTTTGTATCTACTGATAATGTTAGTTTTTTTTTTTTTCAAATAAAACAATCTTGGACATTTGAATTGATATATTTTCATTTATCGAATATATATGACGGGTTAAAACTTAGATGGTGAATTTAGTCAAGAATGAAGCTGGTGGTGAGGACATTGAATCACAAACTTTATTTTCATGTGGATTACAGAGCTTCTTGTTCCTGCATGCTTTAAATCTATAGGCCAGCTTACATAGCACTTTACATTACTATCGTTCTTGGAATCCTTAATTCTAACAGGAATAATTCGGGTAGATCGTGTAGATAAAATATCAGACAAATTTTGCTTGCTGGTGGACTGAGGAGCCTTCGTCCTGCCTCACCTGTTAATCTTCAATGTTCACAGCTACCCATTACGTAACACCAAGGTAGTTTTAAAAATGCCTGAATAACCAGTTTTTTGTTGGTCGTTGAGGTACAGCTTGCACCACGCTGACGAGGGCCAACAGCCCGAAACGCGTACATGGTTAGCTTTTCTTGATTAATCAATAATGGGTATTTGGCATATTCTGGAATAATTGAAAATCAACGAGAATAGTTGATATTTATTCCGATAGATGGCGCAAGCCATTAGCAACTTTCAGTTGCCCGATAAGGAAGATGCCTTTTTTCTTTTTAATTTATGAAACTTATCCCAGTGCAATATCACATTTATACTTTTTTTTTCATTAAGGTAGTTGTTTCCTATATTACATAGGTATAGACTTCAGCCAACTAACACTTATCTACAAGGCAGCAGAAATTAAAACCTTTTTGATCAGAATATTTGCAACAAAATAGAGCACGATTTATAATTAGGTAGACAAACAAATTATTCGCTATGGAGATGCAGCGAAAATTTCAATATATTCGGAATTTCCATTTTTAATTTCAAAATTAAAAGACCCAATATATTATTATACCAAATACTATAATCTCTCAAATTTAAAAATATATTTAAAAAGAAATAACTTCAAAGAGCTCTAATAAACTGTCCTCATTACATTCTTTAACTGGAGCTCAGATCTTAAGTAGCTTTAATTTAATGGGTAACAGAAGGACAGTCGAATTAGCGATTTTAAACTAACCAGACTTGGAGCTAATCGGATTTAGTAGAAGAGGGACCAATTAGAATTCTTGCGGTGTTTAAAAACGTCATTACATTCGGTACTTAACATTATCCTGGACTGAACAAAACGCTTCAATTAGAGGGTGGATGACCAAGTCCTCTGGAATGTTGAGGCTTGGAACTATGCAGCACAAGTAAAACATTTCTAAATGAACGTCAAAAAATACCTTTGTGTACTCCCCCCTTCCTCTTATGATAAATGAAGAGCCATGTAATTAACCAGATATGTAAATTTTGGTGTTTTCACATTCCACACTTGTAAAAAATTGTCCGAATATCTGAAATATTTAACTTTCCATTTATAAATAGCTGGATGGAAAGTTGAATGTTTTAAAGTTTTGAATTCCAACTTTTGATTTACTATCGATATTTTTTAAAGTTGAATAGAATTTTGACAACTTAAAGGAAAATTTTGAAGTCACTATTTAAAATTCATACGTGCTAGGTTTAAATAATTATGAGATATTGAGTTTATTGATGGGAGAGCGAAAACCCCCTTAATTATAATGATAGTTGTTTTATATGAATCAAGATTTACTTAGCCTATTTAGATGGATTCTCTAGTAAAGTTTACCCGTGTTATAATTTATGCTAAAACTTCATCTTTTGTTATATATAGCCCTAATAACACACACACACGTGGCCATGATAGTCATGGTGGGTAGTTAGAGTCTTCTTTCACGCCACATGTCCACATATGTAGAGAGCAGTTCGACGTTTACATTTACAATTGCAATTCGCCAAAGCCCCGTTTGGTTACTTTCACTCACTAGTGGGGTTGTATAAGAATCATTGAAGAAATATTTCCTTCAGAAAAACAATGTCCAATGTGGGATTCAATATCTGGATGTCGACGGTTCAAGCCATTCCTTCATGGATCCCAAGATGAAGATATTAATGATAATTTGATGCTAACGATTCACCAAAGTGATCCTAATAAAATCCATTATTGAAATTTACAACTATAAAAGGACTTGCTGTTTGCAGAGATCAGTTCGTGGAACGGGAATCCGCATCGCATAAAGAAAACTTAGTTGAAAAAGCCATCTAATGATATCTGAAATTGGCAATTTATAATGATGTAAAAATAATTTTATAACATTTTATTTATTATAAAATATATGTATAAAATTTGACAATACCTACTCAATAAATCTTAAATATTTAAATATTTTAAAGTGTAGCGATTTAGAAAGATAACTTTGTGTTTAAAAAAAAACTTCAATCAATGAAGGCAATTTTGGTTTTCAGCCGAGCTATCAGGATATTTCCGGGCAAAAGATTGGGATAAAAATAAACAACAAAAAAAAGCAGCAGAATAATAGAAAGATGGGTACCAAAATCTATTTCCTCTGATGGGAAAAAGAAGCTAAGCTGGATGTAAAAAGAAGACTATTTACCAGCGTTCGTCTGATTCAATTTGGATGGAAGCAGACGCTTTTTAATTCGGAGCAGAAGATCGGCACGAGATCGTTGCAAAACGTGCCGGTCGAAGCTACCAAACGAATCTTTTGAATTTATTTCTTGCGGGCCAAAAAAGAAAGAAAAATCCCCACCCCTAGATTGACTAGCCATAAGAATGCGTTGAAATTTATCAGACGCCAACTCCCCAAATATCGTTTGCATTGCTTATTTATTGTTTTTAATTTAGCAAATGCTGGCTCCACATCCCATTGAATAAAAAAAGAATGCAACTTGATGGCCAATTTAGATGTTTCGCACATGGATTTCTAATTTAGCCTGTTTTATTGACCCCAATAAATTGGTTTGGTATATTTACATTGTGCCTTTGAGATTTTCTTTTGGAATTAAATTTTCTTCTTCTTTTTTACACTTTCCTATTTGTCTTATTTAGGGTTAGAATGCTATACCAATTTGTAAAACAGAATTCATCATTGTATTCACAATATGTTTCAATGGACCGCATTTATTTAGTGTAGGTATGCATGGAGGAATTATAGAGCCCTTAACACGTCGTCTGTATGCGTAAGTTTATAAACATTTTAACGCTGTTTTTAAATGGTTATTTGTATTGCATTTGTCAAAGGATTATATACATGGAATATTATTTTAAAATAAAGAAAGCATATCCTGACCACGTGCACATGTGCTTTTTAGATAGCAGAGCGCCATCTAGTGGAGCAAAAATAAACTAAACGTTTATTTAACTTGCTCCATGATATTACAGCGCGAAACACGTTCGTGGATGGATTTTCTTGATTTATCAAGAAAATCCATCCACGAACGTGTTTCGCGCTGTTGGCGTTATAAGGAAGAGAATGATAAACCTCTATATGTAAAAGTAAAAATAGAAATCAATTAAAATGTTTCTTTTAATTTAGGTTTTGAAAGCTTTCAATCAGATATTTGTTCTTCAAAGGGCAAATACTTTTGTGTATAATATCAAAATATTCTTTCTACAAAAAAAAAAAAAAAAATTCCTCGAAAGCTTGAAAGACCTAAATTAAAAGAAACTTTTTAACCCGAATTATATTTTATCTTTTTCAAATATGTTTTTGAGTAAATATTGCTCACAAACCACTATATATTTTTGAAAATAAAATAATCCATAAATGAATTTTTAAATAAAAAGGAATATATTGGATCAAAATATCATTTATTTTACCAATATATCAGTTGGCTAAATGCCAACCTTTATCAAGGTATTATAATATTTTAAAGTGTGTTAACAAGTTGTTGACACAAATTAAATATGTTATATCTTGATAAAGGTTGGCGTTCAGCCAACTAGAATATTTGTAAAAATAAATGATATTTTGACCCAATAAATGCCTTTTTTATTAAAACCATTATATATTTTGAGTATTTAAAAAATAGATAAAATTGCATCGTATGATTTCTGTATTGGAAATTATTTTAGATTCAAGTGTATCTAGTGTTAGCTATACCGAGTGGCAAGAGTCTCTACTGTCCATATAGGTGGCCATTCCTGACAATACTGCTCCTACTGAGCACCATATCTTCCAGTACATCATGTAGGAACTGTTATGTTCTTGCTCATGTGTTCTATTCTTTGTTTTATCAACAATTTGATGGCTTAGTGGTGTATACCACCGTCGATTATAAACAACCGTGATCTGGATCGAATACCATTGAGCTCTTTCTCTAAAAATAAATGTTTCAACTGTCTCCGATTATTATATGAGGACAAGTAACCAAACGGAACTCTGGCACCTTAGTAATAGGTGAACAAGTTTAACTGCGTCTAAATATATAGACATGTGTGCACTTACAGTACAAGCAAATGTAAACCCTACCTACCATGGTAGGTGGTCCCACTTTGTGTATAATTGTCTGCTTTCTTAAAATGTCCCCATTTAACCCTCGCACTATATAGACAATGACATTATTGGAGCACCGACCTGCAAGATGTGTGTTACAAAGTTCTAGCCATAGATTACAGAGCTGAACTAGGTGGCTCCAAGCTAGCTGAGAAGTTCCAATGATAAAGGATCTTGACGAACCAAAACAGTAAGACCATTTATATACTCTTCCAGACGATGACGGGGTCCTCAATGCCACCACCCAGGCCAAGCTGCACGAAGTACCGGTCAATTCTTGACTTCGCTAATGTGAGGATTGCCAGGTCCTCGAGGCTGGTCCCGCAGATCCAGGCCTGTAGGTCAGAGGGTCTCCCGATGATGCTGAAGGCCTCACAGACGAGGGGCATGATGTTGCGGCAGCCCCAGTATCGGTGGCCCAAGGAGCCGTCGTCGGACCCTTAGGCAGGGCAGGACGGACCGGCTGATGCTGGATGGTTTGGATGAGGCAGGGCATTAAGAACCAATCTGAGGGTGATATCCACGTCGTGGCCCGAGAAGGCGCAGCGCCAGAGCGAGAACCAGGCAACACTGACCGGAACTTCGACGATCGACACCCATCTTGATAGAAACCGGGTGACCGGCAGGGTCGCAGGGTGTTCCAGTGCGCGACAGGCCGAGCGGGTGGTGATTTTTATGAACGGCGTGGTCATCCCGCGCATTACAACGGCCTCGGCCAGACTGGGGTCCCAGAAGCTCATCCAGATGTTCTCTGTCATCACTCTCTGGAATATGGCGGCGAGAGCGCCGCTTCATTTCAAGAAATTGGATTGTCCAAATATCAGGGAACAGGCTGAATCAATGTTTAGTTAATTTCTGCTCCACCAGATTGCGCTCTGCCTTCTGAAAAGCATATGTGCTCCTGGTCAGGATATTGCTTATATATGTATATATATATATGAAAAAAACAATAGAAAAAATAAAAGATAAGTGTGTCAGGTGTTGATATTAAAAATAAAAAAGGCATCTCCTGACCACGAGCACATGTGCTTTTTAGATGGCAGAGCGCCATCTAGTAGAGCAAAAATAAACTAAACGTTTATTTAGCTTGCTCCGTGATATTTGGCCAACCCAATTTCTTGATAAATCAAGAAAAGCCATCCACGAACGCATTTCGCGCTGTTGGTGCTCGTCAGCGTGGAGAAGGCTGTAACTACTGTGCCCAAAAAGATTTTTGGTCCCAATGGCTTCTTGAGAAATCGAAAAATGGGCATTTAAGGCCAAATTTGCATAAAGACGCTTAACACATGAAAAACAATAGAAAAAATAAAAGATGTGCAGCGGTGGTTACAGCCTACTCCATGCTGACGAGCGCCAACAGCGCGAAAAGCGTTCGTGGATGGCTTTTCTTGATTTATCAAGAAATTGGGTTAGCCAAATATCACGGAGCAAGTCAAATAAACGTTTAGTTTATTTTTGCTCTACTAGATGGCGCTCTGCCATCTAAAAAGCACATGTACTCGTGGTCAGGAGATGCCTTTTTTATTTTTAATATATATATATATATATATATGTATATATGTATATATTATTAATCCCAAGTGCGCGCACATAGTACAGGACATGACAAGGGGTCTGTGATTACTCATACTGCGAGTACACCACATGTCCACTCATATAGAAAACAGTATTAATTTTGTACGTTCCCGGTACTAGACGCCGTTTGGTTACTTGCACTCACTGGTGGGATTTGTGCCATAGAAAAAGTGCCCACTGCAGTATTTGATACCAGATATTGGATGCCGAAAATGAGATCGCAAACTATTAATATATTTTGAAGACGAAAAGTGTATATTGGAGGATAATTATTCCAAAAGGCGTAGTAAAATTCACATTCTAGGGCAGAAACCTATTATAAAAATCTCAAAACACACCACATTTTGGCAGCTATTCTTAAGTGAGAATTCTCACCTAATCCACATTTAAATTCCAAACGGGTATCGCACATCTTTTCAATCCAACTTCTGTAAACTTCGATAAAGTCAGTGAGAGATTCAGTGAGCCTATACCTTGGTCAATTTTACTTTCTCTTGAGAAGATGTTAATTATGGATATGAACGAAAAAGCTTCAACAAATAAATAATGTATTTTTGAAACCTATTATATGGCTGTCCCAAAAGTTTGTAAAAATATTATGATTTATATTTTGCAAGTGTTTACGAACTTTTGAGACAACCTTGGTAATATTGGTAACCTTGGTAAAATTATAACAGAATTTTTATAGAAGAATGATTAAATCTCTGATATTCTAATAAGTTTACGAAATTTTGAGACAACCTTGGTAATATTGGTAACCTTGGTAAAATTATAACAGAATTTTTATAGAAGAATGATTAAATCTCTGATATTCTAATAAGTTTACGAAATTTTGGGACAACTTGTATAAGTAGCAGACCACGCATATAATTTTGGAATAAAAGGCATATATTCGATAGAAAAAAGTAAATTTATTTACCAATGTTTCGGTTATCTGAACGCCAAACTTTTCAAGAATTAACAACATTGTATTTATTTTGTGCCTATCGTACTTTTATATAGGTTATTTTACCTTGTGTTGAACCAAACGAAGATTTGGTGAATAAAATCTTTTCGAATTTAAGGCACAATTTGGATTATAGATTATAAACACAAGGTAATAAGACAAAATCCAATTAAATAAATAATAGTGTTTCACATACTATTTATTTAGATATGTCTTAATACTTTGTGTTTATAATCTATACGATATTCCAACATTATCTAAAGGTTTAATTATAAATAAATCTATTTTCAAAACAATCGAAGCGTATTTTAAATACTTTGTCTTTAAAATGTTTTTTTAAGACTAGAACTATGGATCACCTATGGAGAGCTCGGTTTTGGCCTTGAGCTTC
This sequence comes from Cordylochernes scorpioides, assembly GCA_030710605.1. Lineage (NCBI taxonomy): Eukaryota > Metazoa > Arthropoda > Arachnida > Pseudoscorpiones > Chernetidae > Cordylochernes > Cordylochernes scorpioides. The sequence continues at coordinate 127,759,460 of CP092867.1, forward strand.
TGCTGGTCCCTGGAAAGACCAAGATTTCACTCCTACACAAGAATTGTATGATAATGTGAATAGAACATATTTGCTAAAAAGGTGAACAAAAATGCATCGAGGCAGTTTCGAACTAGTAGCGTCAGAGTTGATAATCCAGAGATATAACCACTACACCAAGGAAGAAGGTTGAGTAGAGGTAGGAAGCAGTTATTGAATGGAAGAGAGAACCATTGGCGCCGCTCCATCAGGGAGGTAATAGAGCTTCAATCCGGGCTAACCACCACTGATAGTTAAGCGGTTATCAATTAATACAGGCGCCCCCTCCCGATCATTGCCTGTGTTAATTAAGTCTTCGATGTTAATTGGGTCCACACAGCTGCTCGCCAATTTTGTCTTCGGATTGGCGCTTTTAAATTGCCTCTTCCGCCGCTTTCAATTGGATGTTTAACAACTTCCCCTTTCACTGGCAGTTATAGATAGTTGGATGTGTGGTTTAACTCTTGTTAATCAATTGATTCAATGGTTTTCCCCAAGCTCTTCTGTTTAAATATCAGAGAGATTTTACTCTGGAAGCGCCCATTAATACATTTCACTTCAAAGACTCAATAGAGATATAGAAAATAAATGAAATAATTAATACAATTCTTGTTACTATTTATATTAGAATATATTTATTTCTAGTTGATGGGATATTTAAACAGATTTTCCAGTAATTTCTACCATACAACTCAGTCAAAAATTGTCACTTCGGTCTTATTGTCTCCTTGTAACATCCGGAGTTCCTCTGTGACACATATGGATGATTGGATGCCTATGCTCTATGGATTAACAAATCTGCCCACCCACCCACTAATCGATTCTTCGGACTGTGAAGACTGGTGCATGTTCATGAGACCAAACAAGTTCGTATGAACTCTGTCGCTTGCTTCTTCTTGGCCTGACATCTGTAGAGGTGGCCAAGTCCATTTACCAATATCTTTGCAGTATTTTTGGCATTCCTATCTGAACATGGCTTTCTCCCCCGTCCAATTTATATCCAGTACATCTTGAATATGCTCACGAATCCGGAGTCCCATCTTGAACCCTTATATCGTATGCCATCCAGGCCTATAGGTCAGAGTATACCAGTTTGTGAACACTGATGTACGCTCGTTGAAAGGAACGATTTTTGTTAGATCGCTCGTCTTCATGGCCTGGCTTAAAGAAGGTGACCAGACAACCTTCGAGTCTCAGGAGGAGTTCTTCAGTCTTGACCTGATCCCTTTGTCTTGTCGAACCCCCAAGCCCTGCTCCATAGCCGCCATCGTTCTCCTTTTAAACATTTCATCCTGAATTTGCCGACAAATTAGGATCCTCTGAGGTAGAAATTAAATACGGTGAACCTGTGATGGGGGGGGGGGGGGGGGGGGGGGGTGTTTCTACTGTGGACTCTCCGTGGTTTACTGTGACGTACTTGGCAGGGACGTCCCTATAGCGTCATAGCCGAGGGTGAGCCATTGCTTCTTACCACGCCCACATGTGACCAACAACATCCCTGCAGTTGACACCATGTGTCGTCGTTGATTAAGGCAAAAAAAAAAAAGAATTTCCACTCAATATTCAAATGGAACACCCCATCAATACCGCCGTAAATTCAATCCGAGCTTCCTCGTTGCCCACATGCATTCTGATGTTAACTTCCTACATCAGTTTCTTCTCATATTTGGCACATAGAACATATACTTTGTGTAATTCATACTTTGAAACTTCATTGCATATCGCTTTCTACAGGGCTCAGTATTAAAATGGTATGTTTCTTATTTTGACATAAGTATTGTTGCCATTATAGAGTCAGTTTGCATAGCTGGTTTTGTTTTTTACAAGTATGTAAATGTGTGAACATATACATTGAGTTTGTATGTGTTGTTTGTGCATTTATCATATATGGAGAATATCTTTTGTTGGCGGACGGTTCTTTTCAATACATTTCATTTGAAATACTTAAATATAAATAATACCAAATTCAAACTATTATAGACGCGTATGAATCTTTTTAAAAATAAAAAAAATTCTACTGTCCTTACTACAATGGTATAATTAATGGGAGGGCCTGGCTCATCAATTCCATTAATTTTTCCATTGCAGTAAAGACAGTAGAAATTGTTTATTTATAAAAGGAATCATACGCGTCTATAATAGTTTTGAATTTTGATAACAGATGGCGCGCTAATGTATCATAATATAATTGATATAATAAATAATACACTTTTCAAAGCATCGGGGTGAATAGAGTTGTGGTTTTTTAAATTTATATTTTGTGGATGTGTGGAATTTTTATATTCGTTGCTCGTAAAGAGTCGGTGGACGAGTGGGTAAAACCCTCGATTCCCGACAGTCATGAACCGGGATCTAATCCCGCGTTGTACACTTTTCTGTGAAGAACCTGGTCACACTTTTTATTATAAATAACATAAGCTAGGTTGCTCTTTTTGAGCGGTACCTAATAAATTTATTTTGTAACTGGAGTTACTGGTGTGAGAAGTCGGTAGCCGGTGGTATAAAAAGTCGATATCCAACAGCCATGAACCAGTATCGATTCCCGCATTTTACACTGTTTTCTGTGAAGAATCTGTTCATCTTTCCATTGTAAATAACATAAGCTAGGTTGCTCTTTTTGAGCGGTACCTGATAAAGTTATTTTGGGACTATGTTGCTGGTCTGGGAAGTCGGTAGCCGGCAGTATAAAACGTCGACTTCCAACAGCCATGAACCAGTATCGATTCCCGCATTGTGCACTTTTTTCTGTGAAGAACCTGTATATATGACTCATTATAAATAACATAAGCTAGGTTGCTCTTTTTGAGCGGTACCTGATAAAGTTATTTTGGGACTATGTTGCTGGTCTGAGAAGTCGGTGGCCGGCGGTATAAAACGTCGACTTCCAACAGCCATGAACCAGTATCGATTCCCGCATTGTGCACTTTTTTCTGTGAAGAACCTGTATATATGACTCATTATAAATAACATAAGCTAGGTTGCTCTTTTTGAGCGGTACCTGATAAAGTTATTTTGGGACTATGTTGCTGGTCTGGGAAGTCGGTAGCCGGCAGTATAAAACGTCGACTTCCAACAGCCATGAACCAGTATCGATTCCCGCATTGTGCACTTTTTTCTGTGAAGAACCTGTATATATGACTCATTATAAATAACATAAGCTAGGTTGCTCTTTTTGAGCGGTACCTGATAAAGTTATTTTGGGACTATGTTGCTGGTCTGGGAAGTCGGTAGCCGGCAGTATAAAACGTCGACTTCCAACAGCCATGAACCAGTTTCGATTCCCGCATTGTGCACTTTTTTCTGTGAAGAACCTGTATATATGACTCATTATAAATAACATAAGCTAGGTTACTATATTTGAGTGGTATCTAATAAAGTTATTTTGGAACAGAGGGGTGTCTCGTCTGTCTTTCTTCTTTTCTCTCTATTTCTCGATACAAATGTCACTAATGCTGCCATATTTTATCGCTTTTTCAAATTTGTATGAGTTTTGATTGGAAATGGAATTTGTATAAAGCTTGTATGCGCGACGTTTCTGACATCTTCAACTTGCGACTGTTGTTGATGGAACCTGTGCACTGTCGGCGAAAAATTAATTTTATGATCACTGATTAAAGGAATCAATCTGCTACTGAAATGATTGGCCCCACTTCTGTTTTGTGTATTATTGAAGATAATCATATTTATAGATATACTTTGATCCAGAGCATTTTTCTCCGAGTGTGTATAATTTTTAAAAATGTATATTTTAATTCAAATATTATTCGTTACAATTATAAATTATGACCCGGGATCTCCCGAAGTGAATGTTTGCCTTACGAATAATGTTTGAAATAAAACACTTTATGGCTTGAAAATTCGAAACTATTATAGACGCGTATGACTCCTTTTAAAAATTAAACAATTATTACTGCCCTTACTACAATGAAAATATTTAAAAATGCCGCGCTAATGCATCATAATATAACTTTATGAGACATATAATAAAAACAAAATATAAGTTTCGAGCACTCTAAATTATAGTGAAACAATTCATAATTTGACAACAAATTAAAAAAGAACTAAAAGTTTTAGTTTCACAATCAGGAAATGTCCTTTTCTCAATTTATCCACCTGTTCCAAGTACAAATTCACTATGGTACTATTTTTCACATTGTTTGGCGTTCTTACGCGCTTCCGGCCTAAATACCTGTTTCATGGTTTTTCAAGATGCTCCTAAGAACACCTTTTTTGGTCGTTGAGGTACGTACATCTTGCGCCACGTTGATAAGGGCCAACAGCCCGAAACGCATACGTGGTTAGCTTTTCTTGAATAACCAAGAAACGTTATTTGGCCAATTCTGGAATAATTAAAAATAAATTAGTTTATATTTATTCCGATAGATGGCGCAAGCCATCAGTAAATTTTAGTTACGCGATCAGGAAATGCCCTTTTTCTCAATTTCGGATATATGTTGGCTGAAATGTAAAAAAATAAAATGTAAACTTTTGGAACGATATTTAAATATTGTATTACTAAATCTCCTTGTCTTGAAGGTGCAATAAGTTTATTCCAAAACCTAAACCTATTTGATTCTCGAAATGGAGCTCAATGTGTGAGTGAAATTGGCAAATTTTTAAATGACTTCATGGATATTCGAGATAGAGACTTGACATTTTTACTAGAAGTTTAGGAAATTTTCTCCTCTATATATAATTGAATTTTCAGCCAGTTACGTATTGTTTATATGCACATCCGACAAACATATATATTTGAATAAAAAGCATTTGTTGGATTGAATAAAAGAAAACAATTTTTTTATCTAAAGATTTAAGTATGGATTGCTTTATTTTCAGAACAAGTAAATATATATAGAGGATATTCCATTTTTAAAATAACGATTTTTCAATGCTGTGGCTCGCGAAAGAAGCGGGAGATTCGCATGATGTTATATTTATTAGAAAGAACAAGCATTGATTTATATGTAATCAAAATTTATTTTAAAATATTCGAAATGGCTAAAATTATAAGTGATGTTATAAAAGGTTACGTTTTCAGACTTTCCGAGGAGAAATACTCGTTTACCCAAATTATTAAAATTATGAGAGAAGAATATTGATATCAATGAGTTCACAATCTGTCACATAATAAAGAAAACAAAGAAAATTTTGATATCTTTGAAATTAAGCGAAAAAATTCCTCTCAAAAAAAGGTACCTGAAAAAATATTTAACTCCAACCAAAAGAAAAATAAAGGAAATGGTTTTCAGAGATAATACACCTTCTCAAAGAAACATTTCCACAATAACCAACGTACCACTTTCTACCGTTAACCGTATTATTAGGAAAAATTCTGCTTTAAAATACATAAAAAGGCGAAAGTTCATGTTCTCAAGTTGCACCATATTGAGGATCGAAAGACCTGCAGCAGGGCCCTTTATGAAAATTACATGGCAGGTGAGAAATGGAAGAATGTTGTTACACTGGGCGAGGCATGGGTTTACCTCAATGATAGCAACAAAACCCGTGCCATTTAATACGCTAACTCTCAAATAAACACCTTTCAGAACTGGGTCAAGCAATGCAAGGAAAGTTTCTCAAAGGGCTTCATCATCGTTGCAGGTTTCTGATACAATGGGAAGCTTCCAATAAAAAAGATGGACCCAAATGTCAAGATAAATTCGTAAATCTACCCAAGACTTGTTTTAGAAACATTATTCGACAATGAGGTCCCGGTTTTGTATCCAAGTGACTCAAGATCCGTGTGGCTGCACCAGGATAAAGCCACGAGTCATACATCACATTCAACACGTCAATACCTGGACGAAAAGATGGATGAAACCGGAATTTCGTACATCACTTTTAAGCACATCTTTGCATCTCCAGACTTAGCCCCTATGGATTTTTGTGCTTTTGGCTTGCTGAAAACTGCTCTTAGATCTAGAAAACCGAAGACTCTAGAGGTTCTCTGGAAAGTTGTTAAGGACTTTTGGAATAGTCTTGATCAAAATTTTATAAGACGAAGCAATATTTCCTGGAAACATCGATGCAGGGCTGTTGCTAAACATCAAGGCTTACAAAAAACAATAAGTTGTACAAACATTAATAAATTATTTTTAATAAAGCACTAAAAGCGTTATTTAAAAAATGGAATACTCTCTGTACATACGTTGTTTTATATATATATAGAGATTGTCCAAAGAATTTTGTTTCTGACAATCAAACATGGTGCAGCAATATTGTCATCATCATTTACTGAGTGAAAAAAGGTATTTTTTCCCAGTACTTGGTTAATTTTTGCTTGGTGGAAAATGTGACAAAAATATCTTCTATATAGACCTAACTCTATGTCCTGCTAGAATTTTAGCTAGATTAGTTACGTATTAAGGACGTGCATAGCCGACAAACCTACGTTAACTTTTAAATAAAAAGATATTTGGAGAAACAAAGAGGGGAACTCTTGGGTGATTTATCCTTGTTTCAATTCGATAGTCAACAAATTTATAACTGGATGAATACAATGACGTTTGATCAAGGTCTTCTTTTTGGTTTATATAAATTCTACAAGGCCGCAGTCACCGTTCGGAGGAGATTAATAGAATCGCCGAATGTCGTGGTCCATTTGGATGAGGAAAGCTAAGACTAGAACTCGGCTGATTCCACACTAGCCTGTTCAGCGATACGCTAACCTTGACGTATGCACAAAGGAACGTGTGGCTGCTGGACATGCGTCGGACCTGTAGGCTGTTGTTGGGTGCTGCACTGCCTGGAGTACAAGAGCTTCATCTATGCTTCCTTTCTTCCTGTGATGAATCTGTATAAGACCGGTGGTCTTAATAAAGCTTTGTGTGTGTGTATATATATAGAGATTTTTTTAAGTTTTGGAATAAGTTGTTAATGAATAAATATTTGTGTGTCTAAATGAAATGTCTGACTCCCAGGACAGTATATTTAGTGTTTGCAGTATGAAAAACATTCTATATATAGGAAATGGTAGATACTTTATTTATTGATTTCTATCTACGAGCTACAGCGCTATAATATCTTTCTAAAAGAAAGTCCCTGCTTCCAATCGTAATTGATAATTTGCTTCTGGACTATTTCTGGAGGCAGGATAAAAGAACAATTGAATTGATCATCTACTATTGCAACAAGGAGTATATAAAGTAAAGAACAGAGTGAAGATATTTTATATATTTAGCTTGGTATAGGTGAAAGGGCTTTCCTCAGTTGCTTGTGTTTGCTCAGTTGATTGTTTTGTGTCAATAAAAAGTCATAATTATTCGCTATATTCCTGAGTAATCTGAAGGTGCAGGTCTTTGAAGGCATATTTCTTTAACAACCTATACTTTAATTAAAAACTTTTTAAAATAGAGAGAGAGAGTTCAAATTTTTATTTTTAAAAAATTCTTCGTTTTTATTACACACGGGAAGGCGTTTGCTTACTAATGGAAGGTTTATTTATATATTTTTTTACCCCCATCATTGAAGTGACCCAATGTCCAATATTTTGTTTGTAATTTTGTTATTCAAGGCAATTGCGTTATTTATAGACAAATGTAGCAGACAGACAAGAAGCGCGTGGCGTCATACAGCTCGGTAATTAGCACAAATTGGCCAGGAAATGAGAGGCTCTGTGTTCTAAGAAGCGTGGGCCGAGCGTGGGTAGCGAGTTAAACCTCTCTGTCAATATTCCTGGGGTTTCAAGGTTATATGGTTTGGAACATTCTGCTTGCTAAATAGAAGGCAAAGACACAAAATAACTTTCAATACATCCACGAAGCGCAACAATTGTTTTTAAAATGCATTATACTCTATTGCAACACATGATAGAGGCAGCCATAGTGGATAGAGGGCTGTGGGGGCTTATATCCTAGGTACATCATATGTCCCTACATGAAAAATGCAATTCTACTTCACATTTATAATGTGCCCCGTTAGGTAATTTGCTATAGGGGGTTCGAATTTTGTAAGAATAGGAGGGCCATGGGATCTTATGCCCCCTCTACACATGCGAATGATAATCCCAAATATAATTAAACCTAAAATATTTGTCGCGACGAAATAAAATCGAATTATTTTCACGCCGCTAAATTTTACCATTACAGAATAAAGACACATTGTAATAGATCCCGAATACAAAGAATAAATAAGCTTAAAATCAAAATAATTCGTAATTCCGTTTTCGAAATAAATTTGCTTTTGAAAGAGTACACAGATAGAATGATATAAATATTGTGAAAAATACAATTTAAAAATATGTGAAAATACAACTGCTAAAATTAGAACCCATGCTCTTATGTTTAATATAAGTTATCGTTGGTGTGCCAATGCATTTGAGAGCTAAAGAAACACTGCACGCAGAATGGTTGATTAAGGTGAGGTGAGAGTGCATAGCCAATCATAGCTCAAATAGATAGGACATCTAACACTGTAAATTAACTAAGGCTTATATTTCATAGTAAATTGGATAAAAATAAATACGATATCCCTATAGAATATTGTCGCGCTTGACCCCTCCGGTTTTCGCGACGACGCTGCTTCTTTCCTCGTGGATCACCTATCCAGGCTCCGTTGCTCTCCTCTGCAGCCCTACTCTGCAGACCAACCAAAGACCTTCTGAGAAACACCACTAGAGTGGATCTGCTTTCCTCTGGAAGTATCTCTCGGCCTTACCACTGGTGGGGGGATACGAGAGACTTACCAGAAGAGTAGCTACAGTGATGTTGGCGAGAGAGTCATAACAGCAATCGGCAACAAGACTTCTAACACTCCTCCTTTTTATCGTCATTTCTACTACACATTACATATAACTAGAATAGCAATCAACAGGTATTTACATTACGTTACCTCCTAGGGCCAATATAAACGTGTATTTACAAACATTTGCCCCAGGAAACAGGACCACAGCAGTCGGCGATTCCCACATTATTTCCAGACCGGAAATAAACGAAAGCGCCATCTATTGGCGGAGGTTGTAGGTGTTTTGAAGGCTCATATAGGCGACAATATATAGGATTTATCAGTTACAGTATCAGCATAGGTGTTTGCAAAAAACTTCTGCCCTGAATGGATTTATTTTCTCTCAAGAGTGGATTATTATTTTCAGAATATAGGATTTATTCCACAGTATAGTGGCGTTGCTAAGTACTGTTTTACTATAGAACTGCCAGTGTAACAAGCTCATTTATTAGTAACAAGAACTGCCGTTTCTTTGATATAAAACTTACTGGGTTCAGACACTCCGCATAAGAGACCAAGACCTGCCTCTTAAACACAATTCTGGTTTCAAAACTATTCGTAATAAGGCCTATATACTGCATTAAATATTTTTAAAAATTCAATTCTCAAGTTTTCATTTGAATATTAGAAAGCATTTAATGATCCAATGAATCGCTTATAATAAATACAATAGGTCTAAATAACTTCTTGTTTTTAAAGGAAAAAATCGTATTTATCCGTCTTAAAACGACTTAAAATAAAGCCAGGCGTGTAGAAACATCTATAGATATAAACATGATAAGTTTGTATTTGTTCCACGTACGTATCTACACAGTATAATACCTGACTTACCCGGATATAACTTTGATATCATATAAAGGTAGTAAAGAAAGGAGTCGATTTCATAGTTAAAGCTTGAAATATGATAATTAGCCCAGTAATAAATATTGTAGCGTAGAAATCAAGTCTTGGAATATCTTAAGATGTAAGCGTATTTATTGATGACGTCTGCACGACTAGTCGACAATTATCAACAAAACTATCTACAGCTAGAGAACAAGCAAGCTAAGGAATATTTTTACGATGATTTTACAAATACAGAGTAATGTATATTTATATAATCTGTTGAGTATTTTCCTTGAATAATTAAATAATAAAATATAAATTATTTCTTCGCCACAATATATATATAAAAGAATAATTATTTGATATGCGAAATAAAAAGCACAGTCATTTCTGTGGTGTATTCGGCCGCAGATATTCCTGGATACAAAAAAAAAATCGACAAAATGTTTAAAGAAAGTGTTTCAAAAAAATCTTATTATATGTTACCTACAGAGGGTGCTCCTTTTTTAAAGGCTCCTTTATTTATTCGAAAGAACAAGCATTGATTTATATATAATAAAAAAAAACAAACGATCTCAAGCCGCACAATATCGAGGAACGCAAGACCTGCGCAAAATATATACTTTGTAGGTGAAAATGGTAGATTTTTGTTACATTCGACGAGGCACGAGTTTACCTCAATGATAGCAACCAACACCATGCCATTAACAACTCTAACTCTCGAAAAAAAAACCTTTTTCAGAACTGGGTTAAACAATGCAAGGAAAGTTTCTCAAAGGGCTTCATGATCGCCGTAAGCTTCTGCTACAGTGGTAAGCTTACTATAAAGAAGGTGGACCCAAATATCAAAATAATTTATCAAATCTACTCAAGACTTGTTTTAGACGCATTATTCGACAATGAGGTCCCGTTTTTGTTTCCAAGTGACTCAATATTAGTGTGGTTGCACCAGGATAAAACCACGAGTCCAACATGAGTTCAACATTTCAATATATGGACGAAAGATGGATGAAACAGGCATTTCGTGCATCCCTCTTAAACACATCCCTGCCAAATCCCGAGACTTGGCCTCTATGGATATTTGTGTTTTTTTTGTTTTCTGAAAACTGCTATTTATTCATTTATTACCAGTTGCAAACAAGACATGCTATATCCGATCTGGATAATTTCGCGGTTAAACTATTTACAATAATTATTATCAAAAAGAAAATATATAAACAATTAAGAAAAAGATCATTGAATAAACATATACATTAAACTGCTATTAGATCTATAAAACAGAAGACCCTAGAGGGTCTCTAGTAAGTCATTAAGGACTGCTGGGATGGTCTTGATCAAAATATTCTAAGACGAAGCCTTATTTCCTGGAAACATCGATGCAGGGCTGTTGCTAAACGTTAAGAGACTTTCATATATTAAACAATAAGTTGTACAAACATTAATAAATTATTTTTAATAAAGCATCTAAATCATTCTTTTAAAAATGGAACACCCTCTCTGTATTTATTAATATCTTAGTTAACTACAAGTTGTTTATATTAATGTAGAGGTGTTTAAGTGATTTATATTTTATTTAGAAGCAAGGCAATCTCATAGCTGTATGGCTGATTGATTTAGTGAAAGTTCTAAGAGAGTTCACCACTGATGGCCCTCTTAATATTTTTACATTGCAGTAAGGACAGTAGTAAGCGTTTTATTGGGGAAAGTAAAAAATCGTGTTAAAATATTGTTTCATTTCTTAAATATAAATGGCGCGCTATTGCCTAGTGTGTAAACTACAAATTTTATTACAATCTTGCATGGACAAACATTCGCTAGAATAACTATTCCGGGCGAAACCAGATTATTCTTCTAGTTCAACATCTAAATTCGAAATGTGGCGCAAATGTGAAACAAGCCTGAAAACCACCTGTCTAAATAAATTGCGTTTTCAGTGTTCAATATAGAGCTGAAAATTCTAAGTTTTGAGATTTAAGCTTCTTTATTATGACACGTTCATATAAGATTGTATATGCGATTAAATACACATGTAACTAAATAAGGTTTATAAACACATATATACATAAAACATATTGCTACGTGGAAAATTAGGAAAGACAAACTTCGGGATGGCACAGAAATTTATTTAAGGCAAATACAAACTATGGAAGATAAACAAAAAAGAAAAGCAATAAGGGAAGTTTACAGAGAAGCAAAATATAAAAATCAAAATTGATAAACTGATAATAAAAAATACTTTGCTACAATATCATTGAAATAGAGTGGAGATCTCCAGGTCGGAATAAACATCGATTGATCAAACTGATGATTGTCTGCAGGTCCAATACATCCAGCGAGTTTGTGATGAAATCTATTAGTATCACTTGATAATATTATATAACATTTAAAATCTTCAATGTAAAAACCTATATATTCTATTAAATTCTGAATATAGGGCAGTCCATAATATATATATTTTAAAAATATGGCTTATTTTGGATTGTAATAAGATTTTTTATTAATCGAATATTTCGATGGACCAATCGTCCATCTTTTACGAGGTTTTTTTTTTTTTTTGTATGAAGCACACAGCAGGTCGCGTGCTTCAGGTGAGCCATGGACGTCTTACAAGCTTATTGGACGATAAACCATCTAATATATACATTTTAAACAAAGTAAATAGAATCAAAAGAAAAATCTCTTATTTATCAATATTTATTTTTATATATCACACTGTTTTTCTTTTGATTATATTTACTTTGTTTAAAATGTATATATTATATAGTTTATCGCCCAATAAGCTTGTAAGACGTCCGTGGCTCAATTGAAGCACGCGGCCTGCTGCGTGCTTCATAACAAAAAACCTCGTAAAAGATGGACGTTTGGTCCATCGAAATATTGGATTAATAAGAAATCTTATTACAATCTAAAATAAGCCCTATTTTTAAAATTCTACTAAATGAATCTTTTATATTTTCTCGACTCTGTGCAACATGGAAGAATGGAAAGGTCAACAGAACACGCCATTCTAACAACATATTTGTCAGCATTTTTTGTATTCACCAACGATTCGTCAAATGTGCCATTCCAGCCTTATAGGAATTTATTCAAAATGGTCATATCCGGCTTGGAAGGATGTCCCGATTATACTGTGAGGTCTAGAAAAACGGTCAGATATTAATCATCTGGCACCTTTGGCCCGTCACCTCCGCTTCGATTGGCTACAATTGGTCACGCCGTCATGCCTCTTTTTTTCTTTTTTCACTATAAAATTCCATTCAATCTTTCAAATTCTAAAAAATATCTTTTTTTATTACATTTTAACAAATCGGTATCTAATTTATAGAATTTCAATGATCATTATTTCTATAAAAGGGAATGAAAATTAAATAGTAAAATATTTTAAATGTGTTTAACCTTATTTGATCCTATCCAATAGTTGAGCTATATATCTGTGTTTATAGAACTTTGTAGTTTGAAAGCACGATCAACTGACACCCGCTCTATATAATTGGTTGATGCAAATAATGCTTCATTCACATAATGGGATAATTCTTAGAAATGTTTGAGGGTCAGTTTCATTGTTCGTTAGAAGACTTCTTTAATGAATTTGATCCAGGCATTGTGTGAAGTTCTCCAATACCCAGCTTCAAAATGTCTTCTGTTGATATTTGAACCATTTAAGTACTGCAGACTTCACTTCATCATCCCGACCGGAATATGAGCTACATCAAAGTTTTCTGTAAGGGATCGTTGTAGAAATGGTACGAACTGCGGGTTTTGGCAACCACAGCCAGGGATCTGCGGCAGCGCCACCTTGTCACCTTTTTTCTAAAATTGTTTCAACTGTTTCCTATTATTGCAATGTCCAACTCCACCAGTGATTCCAAGTAACCAAACAGAGATTTAGTACCCTGAAAGTACAAAAGTCGAACAGGTTTCTACAAATGTAGACAACATGTGGTGTACTTACAGTAAAAAGCAGTCGCTAGCTATTCACAATTACTAACGTGGACTTTACCATGTATCATAGAATGCCTAATAATTAAAAAATGGTCTTTAATCAAAAACTGGTCTTACACCCATTATCAAATCATATGGTTTTATTTTTATATCCAAGTTACTCAACAAGATAAACCACGAGTCATACATCACGTTCAACACGTCAATATTTGGACGAAAAGAGGTATGATCCCGACAATTTTCGTACACCTCTTTTATGTACATCTCTGCCAAACGTCGGTAGACGAGTGGGTAAAACCCTCGATTCCCGACAGTCATGAACTGGGATTGAATCCCGCGTTTAAATTTTGTTTAATATGTGAATAACCTTCACATATTATTCACTGTTTCAATTATCATGAACTAGGTTGCTCTTGCTGAGTGGTACCTATTAATGTGAATTTGAACCATCCGCCAAATTTCCAGACTTAATTGTCTTGGATATTTCTGATTTTGGCTAGCTGGCATCAATCTTAGATCTAGAAAATAGTAGACGCTGGATGGCTTCTGGAAATTTGTTAAGTATTACTGGGATGATCTTGACCAAACTACTCTACGACGGAGCCTCATTTCCTGAAAAGATCGATGCAGAACTGTTGCCAAACATCGAGATTATCACATAGAAAACAGTAATTTTTACAATACTATTTGAGTAAATTATTAGAACGCATCAAATCCCTTATTTTAAGTCTGTCGAACTCACTTATGATGATGAAATTCACGATATAAAACACATTTCCATAAATGATGATAATGTTTCAGCCACATTTCCATACATGATTATGACATATAAAACACATTCTCAAACCTCCATTTAAAAATGTGGAGAATCCTCAACGAGCAGACGAAACGTAAAAAAAGGCGCCAAATTAAAATGGCCGCCGCCATTACTGGGGTTTATAGATATCCGACAAATTAGGAGTGGGAGGAATGCTGCCATGTATAATTAATGTTTCCAAGACTTCCTTCACTTTACGACATCTCTGCTGTAATTGATTCATTCCCCGGCATTTCTTCATTAGACCGCTCAGCTGACCAGCCTTCTTTCACACGCTACCTCCCTCATCAGGCGGCGGGTGACCACTCGCCGTTTAATAAATCCTCCCTCTCCTCTCTGGGCGATTTTTAAATGCACTAATGGAAGAATGCATGCTGTGGAAATGAGTTAGGGGCCATCCTCTTAATTATCACTAAAATGACCTCTGTGATGTTTAATTAAAAATAAAATGTGGAAATTATTCTCTTTCTACTTTTGACCCCCTGATGGACCGACTCCCTGATGATCTTTAGAATAATGGGCTGAGTTCAGCCGACTTTTCATTCTCTTCATTAAAATATTCTGGCGTCTAGAGCACCATATATATATCTCGAGATAGAATTAGAATTCAACGGAAAACAAAATTATTGCATTCATACTCATTTTACTAAAATTTCTCTAAATTTTTATATATACCTTAAGATGTTTCAAAATGTTTATGTAGGTACTGATTGTCATCAATATTAATGGTAACTCATTTAATGATTTTACTTTCTACATATTGAAAAATATTTTTTTATAATACAATATAATGTGGCTTATGATTGTAGAACGACATTTGAAAATTATCCCAAAGGTGTTTCTTTTAAACAAAAAATCGAAATTTATTTTAAGGAGAAATAAAGATTATTTCTAACCTTAGGGATGAAGTATTAAAGGATGAAATGTGAAGAGTATTGATAAACGGAAAAATAAAGTGTCCAGGGATGGGAATCGAACCCACAGTGTTCCGCTTACCGGGCAGATGCCATGCCCATAAAAAATATTTATGAATGATAATATAATATGATTTCGTTTGTTTATTTCAGACAAATTTGACATAGATGAAGACACTTTAACACAATTTAAGGATAAAGGGATTGATTGTTTCTCGTAGTGTCAAAGAATCTCAAATGTTCATAATGATGATGATATATTAATGATTTATCGTGATCATTACTTCTAAAGTAGAAAAACCGCTCTCTCGCCTAGTTGCAGAGCCAAAGAGTCTTTTAGTGAGAGGTGTTCTATTATGCCGTAGAACATCTTATTAGAAAAAAATGGTAATTTTGCTGAAGAAAACTTTCCATTGTATAGAGGTAGTGTCAAATTATATTGACAAACATTTTCAGTTTTTTTTTCTGATCAGGTTTTAGAGGGAAGAATGTTGTCTTCGTTTGTTAGTGTCTGTATATAAGAGGGGACTAAGTGAATGCGAGAGGGGCCCAGAGCGTGGAGAATTGGGGTGGAGACACGAAAAGTGTTTTTCTAAGGAGTTTTCCCTGTCTGGCTGTTCTCTTCGCATCCCTGTGCCCCCAGTACGATCCCTACCAACCCTACAATAAAGCTAAGTATTTTTTGAATTTTATTTAACAAATCGTGAGTTGTTTTTATCTCCCTTTTGTTGTTAGTGTTGTACTCTTGAGTGTACGCTTTTCTGTGTATTAAGGTACTTTAATTTAGGCCCTAGCTTATTCCATTTTTGTGTGTTAACCCGCTAAAGTGGTAACTTTTGTCAGTAGTCTTTAGAAGGAGAGTTATCTACTGGAGTTGTGTTGTCTACCGTACTATATACTAGCAATAATAAATCTCTGTTATAACGATATATTATTAATATACGAAACTATTATAAACGTGGATGATTATTTTGAAAATTAAACAATTTCTACTGACCTTACTGCGATGGAAAAAATAATGGGAAAATCCATCGCAGTAAGGGCAGTAGAATTGTTTAATTTTCAAAAGAATCTTACACGTCTATAATAGTTTCGAGTTTTCATTACAGATGGCGCGCTGATGCATCATAATATAACGATTTATTGTTTAGACAAACGATACTCTGGTATGTGAAACCGAGTCATCTGTTTATCGTCTACTAAATCATTCATGCAGCTGAAATACATCTCGGAGTTGGTGTCTCAGTAATGATCACATTCAGGATTGTCTGAGATTTACTGAAATATTTATATACACATATCCTATATATTGTGAGCTTATTTGGGCGTTTGCCCATTTTGAAAAGCAATTATCCAAAGATAGGTTTATTGTAATATTTATTGAATATTTTTCGAATCTCTAGAAAAAAAAAAGACATTTTAGTTGTACGATCAGGACAAGTCTTTTTTTTTTTCTCGATATTTCCACCTGATATCAATGAAATTCCACGTTTGTGCTATTTTTCGCATTGTTTGGCGTTCTCACGGATCTCGATTGCTATTCCCTTACACGTTAATTGAAGTAAAAGAGACAAGCTCCAGTTTGGAAGCGAGTCGATAATATTGATGAACATATAAGTTGTAGGCCAAAGTGAAAGCCAGTACCTTCGCGCTTAACTAGCATTTTGTTTTATTCGGGCCGACAATATAAGAAAAGGTTCCTAGACATCGATGTCTATTGGAACGTGCCAACAGCCTGACTGCGGGGGACAAGGTCCACAGACATCGATGTTAATTGGAACGTGCCAACAGCCTGACGACGGGGGACAAGATCCACAGACATCGATGTCAATTGGAACGTGCCAACAGTCTTACTGCGGGGGACAAGATCCACAGACATCGATGTCAATTGGAACGTGCCAACAGTCTGACTGCGGGGGACAAGATCCACAGACATCGATGTCAATTGGAACGTGCCAACAGCCTGACTGCGGGGGACAAGGTCCACAGACATCGATGTCAATTGGAACGTGCCAACAGTCTGACTGCGGGGGACAAGATCCACAGACATCGATGTCAATTGGAACGTGCCAAAAGTCTTACTGCGGGGGACAAGATCCACAGACATCGATGTCAATTGGAACGTGCCAACAGTCTGACTGCGGGGGACAAGGTCCACAGACATCGATGTCAATTGGAACGTGCCAACAGTCTTACTGCGGGGGACAAGATCCACAGACATCGATGTCAATTGGAACGTGCCAACAGTCTGACTGCGGGGGACAAGGTCCACAGACATCGATGTCAATTGGAACGTGCCAACAGTCTGACTGCGGGGGAGAAGATCCACAGACATCGATGTCTATTGGAACGTGCCAACAGTCTGACTGCGGGGGACAAGGTCCACAGACATCGATGTCAATTGGAACGTGCCAACAGTCTGACTGCGGGGGACAAGGTCCACAGACATCGATGTCAATTGGAACGTGCCAACAGTCTGACTGCGGGGGACAAGGTCCACAGACATCGATGTCAATTGGAACGTGCCAACAGTCTGACTGCGGGGGACAAGATCCACAGACATCGATGTCAATTGGAACGTGCCAACAGTCTGACTGCGGGGGACAAGATCCACAGACATCGATGTCAATTGGAACGTGCCAACAGTCTGACTGCGGGGGACAAGGTCCACAGACATCGATGTCAATTGGAACGTGCCAACAGTCTGACTGCGGGGGACAAGGTCCACAGACATCGATGTCAATTGGAACGTGCCAACAGTCTGACTGCGGGGGACAAGGTCCACAGACATCGATGTCAATTGGAACGTGCCAACAGTCTGACTGCGGGGGACAAGATCCACAGACATCGATGTCAATTGGAACGTGCCAACAGTCTGACTGCGGGGGACAAGGTCCACAGACATCGATGTCAATTGGAACGTGCCAACAGTCTTACTGCGGGGGACAAGATCCACAGACATCGATGTCAATTGGAACGTGCCAACAGTCTGACTGCGGGGGACAAGGTCCACAGACATCGATGTCAATTGGAACGTGCCAACAGTCTGACTGCGGGGGACAAGATCCACAGACATCGATGTCAATTGGAACGTGCCAACAGCCTGACTGCGGGGGACAAGGTCCACAGACATCGATGTCAATTGGAACGTGCCAACAGTCTGACTGCGGGGGACAAGATCCACAGACATCGATGTCAATTGGAACGTGCCAAAAGTCTTACTGCGGGGGACAAGATCCACAGACATCGATGTCAATTGGAATGTGCCAACAGCCTGACGACGGGGGACAAGATCCACAGACATCGATGTCAATTGGAACGTGCCAACAGTCTTTCTGCGGGGGACAAGATCCACAGACATCGATGTCAATTGGAACGTGCCAACAGTCTGACTGCGGGGGACAAGGTCCACAGACATCGATGTCAATTGGAACGTGCCAACAGTCTGACTGCGGGGGACAAGGTCCACAGACATCGATGTCAATTGGAACGTGCCAACAGTCTTACTGCGGGGGACAAGATCCACAGACATCGATGTCAATTGGAACGTGCCAACAGTCTTACTGCGGGGGACAAGATCCACAGACATCGATGTCAATTGGAACGTGCCAACAGTCTGACTGCGGGGGACAAGGTCCACAGACATCGATGTCAATTGGAACGTGCCAACAGTCTGACTGCGGGGGACAAGGTCCACAGACATCGATGTCAATTGGAACGTGCCAACAGTCTGACTGCGGGGGACAAGGTCCACAGACATCGATGTCAATTGGAACGTGCCAACAGTCTGACTGCGGGGGACAAGGTCCACAGACATCGATGTCAATTGGAACGTGCCAACAGTCTGACTGCGGGGGACAAGGTCCACAGACATCGATGTCAATTGGAACGTGCCAACAGCCTGACTGCGGGGGACAAGGTCCACAGACATCGATGTCAATTGGAACGTGCCAACAGTCTGACTGCGGGGGACAAGGTCCACAGACATCGATGTCAATTGGAACGTGCCAACAGCCTGACTGCGGGGGACAAGGTCTACACACATCGATGTCCAGCTGTCAATTAGAATCTGCCAACAGCCTGACTTCCACTTGCAATCCTCCAACTTTCCGACTGCTGTGACAAGAGAAGCCACCAGGATGGCGAGAAGAAAGACGATGGCCATCTGTCTCGTTGGCCATGGACGAACGGAGATGGTCCAGCGGATGGTCACGGATGACCTCTGACCTTCAGACAATTGTCGAGTGCCGTAATAGAGGGCGCTGTTTTTTCTCCGTATAGTACAGTATCTATCACCTGCGAACATCTAGCAGGCAAACTGTCGAGGTTACCCCTTGGTCTTGGACAGCCAGCACGAGCTCACCGTTTGAACTTTCCATTCCCTTAAAGCTGTTTTCCATGGTCAAAAGAATGTCTATAGAACTCTATATATTACAAATATATGTCCAACATGGCCAACATCATAGATGACAGTTACAGAACATCAAATATCCATAGGAAAATCACAGTTTTGAAAATCTAAAACCAAATACAAAAATGTTATAGAAACAAAACAAAACCAGATATATAAGTTTTAACAGACGGTTATTAACAATGACAACAAAAAAGTTTGACTCTAATATTCTAAAAATACGAAGTTTTTTTCTGGTTCATATTTTCAGTTATAAGAAATTTGCCATTTACTTCTATAAAAATATTCGAAAACCCTTACTCAACATGTTACGCATTAAAGATACCTATTGCGTAAGGTTTTTTTGAAATATTTTAATAAAAAATGTTTAGCCTTGTGCCCATTGATTGGCGTACAAGCGGGACAGTTTGATAAGAAATATAATATTAACAAAATTTATTATTTTCTATCATCTTTCTATCAAATTTTCAAACATATCATAACTCGATTAGTTTTGTTAAATAGGAAGAGTGATCTATGTACATCTATCCCTTGTAGAAATCAAACTAAAATCCCAAATTATCTCTTTAGATATAAACTCTAATTACACTGGTCGGGGGGGCTATGCACGTCCCCAATATAACCAATCTGGCTGAAATTCTAACAGGATATAGAGTTAAGTCTGGAAGAGATATTTTTCACATTTTCAAACAAGAAAAATAAAAACTAATCAAGTACTAAAATTTTACATATTTTAAGCCAGAAAATGATATTTTTGATAAATAATTTTAATGGGCATTAACGTGATGCTTTCTGTGAAACATTCAATGTGTGTTTGAAAAGTAGCAAACACAGTTTTATAATTTGAGAAATAGATTCAGTAATTTTATTATTTATTTTGTTAAAATTAAATTTTACAATTTCCTCGTAGATATTAAATATGATGGTATTAATTATTAATCATTTTTAAGTACCATCATAACTTTAAAGATATTTTTAATGAGTCAAAATTATTCTGGAGTGGATATATATGACATGAGAAATGCCCGGGATTTTTTCAAGTGAATTTTAACTCGAGTGTATATGTATAAAATAAAATGCTATTTTTAATTGAGTCATTTTTTTTCAATCAATATTCGGTTTCTTTCCAGTTGAATGTTTTCCCATGAAAAATGCTTTAACAAATATCACTCTAAAGTGTGTGTGTGAAAAAAAATAACAAAAATTTTAAATTGAAAGACAAAGTGATGATGATAGTGTTTTAAAAATAGATTAATTTGAATACTCATGAGCAATAATTAGAGGGTTTATATATATATATATATTAAAAATAAAGAAGGCATCTCCTGACCACGAGCACATGTGCTTTTTGGATGGCAGAGCGCCATCTAGTGGAGCAAAAATAAACTAAACGTTTAGTTTATTTTTGCTCCACTAGATGGCGCTCTGTCATCTAAAAAGCACATGTGCTCGTGGTCAGGAGATGCCTTCTTTATTTTTAATATCAACACCTGACCCACTTATCTTTTTTTTTTTCTATTGTTTTTTCATATATATATATAAAATGATATCATATACAATGATAACATTTTGTAGCATAATAAATAACATATTTAAAAAATATTTTCGCCTAGCAAATATTCACTTGAGAATAAACCGGGTAAAGTTAAGTCATTAAGTGTAATTAATAATTATATCATGATTTTATACTTCCAAAATATGAAAAATGTTTAGTTTATTATATGATTTTAGTCTTATTGATTAGGTTATATGTTGATCCATATATTAGGCTATCAACATGCAAAATTTCCATTGGTTTAATAAGTAGTTTTGTGGAGAAAAGTAACAAAAACCTCAATTTATCTTTATAAGAATATATTAAGTAGAGAGTGGATGTTGGCTCGAAAAATATTTATATCAAATATTCGTTAGGCAAACTTTCACTCGGGTAATCTCGGGTAATCTCTCCGCCTGAGCTACGCAGAAAGGAAGCCACCAAGAAAATGTACCAAAAACTCTTGGATTCACCCGACCTCGAAATTAACCCAATCCTACAGTCTCCCCCAAAACATAGACTAAAATCAAGGAATCCGATATGGTCCAGAGGAAACCAACTTCTCTCCCAAAATTTTAATATCTCAGAAGCATGGACAAATTCCTGGATCAGCTCCGATATCCCAAACAAGAACCTCATCACAAGCCCAAGTGTCAAGATCCCAGGTTTTTCCCTCCCTCGACGAGAATGGGTGCTTCTAAACCGCTTTAGGACAGGACAGGGAAGGTGTGCAGAGCTGATGAAGTTATGGGGCTACACCAAAGATCCAAATTGTGCCTGCAACGTCCCACAATCAATGTCCCATATACTAGATGACTGCCCGCTGTACAAATTCAATGGAGGAATCTCCAATCTCCACTCTGTCACCCCGGAAGCCCTGAACTGGCTGAAGGCCTTGCCTCTCAGACTTTAATGACCGAGAAGTCCTCACTTCTTTTTTCTAGATTTGATTCATTTTGTCTCCTCTCTTATTGTAAAGACGTTGCTGTATCACCTCATAAGCATAAATAAATAAACTCGGGTAAAACCCGGGCGAAGCCTGATACATCCGCTAGTCACTTATATAACTTGTATATATAATATCATGTATTGCGTAACCATCTAAGTTCTGTCAAAAGATAACAACAACAAAAGCTTTTATTGAGGACCGCTCGTCCTATATAGGTTTCGCCAGTTTACAGAGTAATTGAAGAGAAGAGAACTAAGAATACAGAGAGAAACCTATATGTAGTAGGTATAGTATAGTATTTTCTACACTGTGACTATATACAACAGCAGCAAGTCTTTCTGTCAAAAGATAAGTATTGGTCATTTACAAACTATAATGATACAAAATATATGATTCTTATATTCAAATTTATGTTAAACATTTTCAGCTTAACTGAAAGAAGGAAAATCAGAATCCAAAATAAAATTTCCTAAATTCATTAAAGACTGGGAAGAGGTTATAGTAGTGATCAAATGACTATTGACCAGAAACAGATGTTCAAGTTTCAAATACGCACGAGCTTAAAGTAGATGCCACAATCTCGCAGAGAACAAAATGTTTCAGTTCTTTTCCACACAATATATTGTTGTAACAACACACTGCCTCCGAGATTAAGTTATCCACACAATATATTGTTGTAACAACACACTGCCTCCGAGATTAAGTTTTCCACACAATATATTGTTGTAACAACACACAGCCTCCGAGATTAAGTTTTCCACACAATATATTGTTGTAACAACACACTGCCTCCGAGATTAAGTTTTCCACACAATATATTGTTGTAACAACACACAGCCTCCGAGATTAAGTTTTCCACACAATATATTGTTGTAACAACACACAGCCTCCGAGATTAAGTTTTCCACACAATATATTGTTGTAACAACACACTGCCTCCGAGATTAAGTTTTCCACACAATATATTGTTGTAACAACACACAGCCTCCGAGATTAAGTTTTCCACACAATATATTGTTGTAACAACACACAGCCTCCGAGATTAAGTTTTCCACACAATATATTGTTGTAACAACACACTGCCTCCGAGATTAAGTTTTCCACACAATATATTGTTGTAACAACACACAGCCTCCGAGATTAAGTTTTCCACACAATATATTGTTGTAACAACACACAGCCTCCGAGATTAAGTTTTCCACACAATATATTGTTGTAACAACACACTGCCTCCGAGATTAAGTTTCCACACAATATATTGTTGTAACAACACAGAGCCTCCGAGATTAAGTTTTCCACACAATATATTGTTGTAACAACACACTGCCTCCGAGATTAAGTTTTCCACACAATATATTGTTGTAACAACACACTGCCTCCGAGATTAAGTTTTCCACACAATATATTGTTGTAACAACACACTGCCTCCGAGATTAAGTTTTCCACACAATATATTGTTGTAACAACACACTGCCTCCGAGATTAAGTTTTCCACACAATATATTGTTGTAACAACACACTGCCTCCGAGATTAAGTTTTCCACACAATATATTGTTGTAACAACACACTGCCTCCGAGATTAAGCTTTCCACACAATATATTGTTGTAACAACACACAGCCTCCGAGATTAAGTTTTCCACACAATATATTGTTGTAGCAACACACTGCCTCCGAGATTAAGTTTTCCACACAATATATTGTTGTAACAACACACTGCCGCCGAGATTAAGCTTTCCACACAATATATTGTTGTAACAACACACTGCCGCCGAGATTAAGTTTTCCACACAATATATTGTTGTAACAACACACTGCCTCCGAGATTAAGTTTTCCACACAATATATTGTTGTAACAACACACTGCCGCCGAGATTAAGCTTTCCACACAATATATTGTTGTAACAACACACTGCCGCCGAGATTAAGCTTTCCACACAATATATTGTTGTAACAACACACTGCCGCCGAGATTAAGTTTCTTGTTTGTCTAAACAATCTCTCGGGTATTACCTCTACAGGAGTATACAACGAATCCTAATCTTTAACTACTCTTTATATCTTGTATATTATTTACATATTACCAAAATGTGCAAATAAAATATTTAGCATTTTATTTAATGTTAATTTTATGATGTAATATAAATAAAATTGAGTTTTATCTCTCTCTTTTATATAAAAATATAGCGCTAAATAAACACTCTATTGCCTATCTAGGGTTGTTTTGAAATAAATTATAAGTATTCGTGATATGTATAAATCTATTGTAAACTTCTAGGATTTCTATGTGTTTGATGATGATCTGGTGTTTTATGGATATTATTGTCTTCAAGGATTAGTCTTTTGTGTTTATTGTTTATGTTAGTGTAAAAAAGGTTTTGGCTCCTTTAAGTTAAATATGTGACCTGTGTTTTCTATATGTTGAAAGATAAGAGACAATATATTGTTTCACTGTCAAAGATGAGAATAAGTTTTGAGAACAGATGACCAAAAGAACGCTTTAAAATTTTTGAGCTGAAGACATAGGTCCGATGCAGGAAAGATGTATTTAAGAGATAAGAATCTTTATCCTAAATATTTATAATATCAAATTTAGAGGCGATAAGAACTTACCTCTAATTCTTGCGTCTTCTTCAAAACTTAAAAGAATCCTGTTGGCAAAGCTGGTCATTTCGAGAGGAGATTTGTTTCCTCAAAAATTATTCCAGCAATAATTCTTGCCACCAAAATGTTTCTTTTTTTAAACACAAGTATTCTTGTACAGATGATTCTTGCGTAAATGTTGAGACTTCATGCTTAGATTATATAGTGGTATAGCCCAATCCATTCTATCCAGATTATATAGACCGATGCTTGAAATGGACTCCGTTAAAATATCTTTTTCCCATATAAGAATATACAAGTTAAGAGTTTTTGAATGCAAATTTCTTGTATATATAATTAATCATTACCATCATTGATTGGAGAATATTTTTCTGTTTTCATCGATATCCATTAGATTTCATATTCTTAGCTAAGGATAGTAGATTCATGTCCGTAATTGATAGTGAAATATTGCTTATGTCTGAAAATAGTTCACTTAGATTAAACAATAAGGATCATGTGATTGAAAGTTTTCAGAATTTTTGAGCGGCGACAAAACTGTCTCTGCCTATATAAACTTGTTAATTCAAAAGTTTATAAACATATTCAATATATATTTACTTGAGAATTTGATTTCTATTTCATATTTAAAGTTTCTATTTTCTTCGGCTAACTTAAAAATTGGCTTCGGAACAATGCTTTGAAATCCCGATGAGGATGTTTTTTTTTTTTACTTTATGAGAGATCTTCCTCGCAACGTGTAGTCAAATATTTCTCAAGGGGAGTTCCAACATTTCTATTGTTAGAGGTTCTAAGCAACCAACTTAAATTGACTATATATAAGGATCACTCCAAAGGTTTTTGAAATAAATATTAAATAATTAAAATATTGAAAAATAAATTATACCATTAAAATCTACATACATTTTCATAAAATTGTAACGACATTGACTCATAAAGGGCGCGACTTTGTTTACAGCGGTAATTTCTAAACATTGCATTAGACACAATGGAGTTGACTAGAGAAAGTTTGCGCGCCATGATCTTATACATTAAAATAATAGAATCAAATCAATATTACATAGTAAAACTGTTTTGAAATTTTTCCTTTTGAGAGGCGCCTAGAATTTATTTGTTCATCAACTCTGCCGTCAAACGGGTTCGGCTATTTTAAACTACGAAAGGGTAAATGTAAATGCGTCTTTGTTGAAAAAAAAAAGGAAAAGCTTTTAAGATAGGTTGAATATAATGGGCAATAGAAATAAATTCTGAATCCGGTTGACCAAACCACACTAATATAATGCGAAAATACAAAATGATATTGAAGCAGCTCCAATGGAGCTAGTTGGTACTACACAGGAGGTATTCTACTTTTTAAACTTAATGAAGACTTGGATGCCCTCATCATACTCTACTCATCAAAAAATTTGTCACTCGCATTTGCGACAGAAAAATCTTAGGATGTCTAAACTGAACTGCTAACTTCCCTCAAATTCTTGAAGAACTTCCTAACGACTCTACTGCATTGGAAAATAATAGGAGATACTGGCTGTGACCCCTCCATGCAGTTAAATCTACCAGTCTGCTCTACTAATATTTCTGGATGCTCATCTCTCTTGTCATTTGAACGAATTCTTTGTGGGTGTATTTAAAGACATTATGTATATAAGTTTTAGGAACAAGAGGAAATATATCCAGATACATATATAAAGCATTTCTCTACCGTAAGTCACAATTACACCTTTAGGCATCACAATTAAATATATATATTTTTAAATGCTTTTAAGAAAATGGTTAAGGCTTAAGCTGAGTAACTGCTAGAAGCTGCTTGTATGTTATATAGTAATAGATGTGGGGTATTTTATATAAAAGATTAACAGTTTCTTATTACACCTTTATTACTAGTTATGCAGACAAGCGCATAGCATCTACTATATTTTATTCCAGTACTGAAAGTTCCAGTACCTAGCGGATTACATTTAAACCTCAATAAGATGGAACAGGAGCCGTTCCACATAGTATATATAGTTGATTCATTTACACCATTATAGAAACTCCAACGTCTGTATCGCTAAATGGTAAGCTTCCAAGTTTAAGATTTTCCCTTAAAAATTTTGGAATATAAATAATAATAAACTATTTTTAAAAAGGCATATGTCCTGACCGCTCAAACGGATATTTAAAGATGACACCGCACCTTCTATCAATTAAATAGCAAATAAACGTGAATTTGTTCCTGACTGTTCGCTGAATACTCTTTCTTGATTCATCAAGACCCTTCCCAGTTTCACTCCGCTAGCAATGTGTGTGTACATTGCCACTACTGTAAACGCCTACACTCTCCAGAAGCTCTGTGTCGATGACAAACATGTGTTTGTTTGTCCGGATTATCCATTCCATCACCTCAAACTTGAAATTTATTACAATAGATGTCATCCTTAAAGGCTAGTTTCAACGATAGTCTGGATAAATGCCTTTTACATTATTTAAGATTCCCTTCTCCTCTATCTGTAACCTCTTGTTCCTAACAACAAACGTACTCTGCACCTTTCAGTAACATGATAAGGAGACGCCTTAATTGCGTTACTTGATTTGGTACATTCTCTTTTAATATGATTTTAATTTTGATATGGTTTTTAAAGTTTTGAAACTATTTTAGAGGGGAATTTTTTAAAATAAATAAACAACTCTCTACTGCTCTTCTTGCGATAATAATTTGAAGACCTGGCTCATCAGTGGTGAACCCTCCCAGAGAATTTTCCAGTTTAACTTTCAAATATATAGACATTTAAAAACATCGAGGGATAGCTCTTCCGAAAACATCCTATAAATAAACCAGTTAGGCATCATCGTAGAAAGAGCGGTACAGAGTTATTTTTATCTATAAAAGAAAAATTCGAATTATTTTCTAAAATTCACGTTGAGATGTAATGCTATGTGATTATAGTTCAGTATTTACTTCTGACCTTGAATACCTACTTGTGCCTTGATTTGCCAATAAGTATTTAAGAACACCTTGTTGACCACGCGGATAACTTTATAAGAAAAAATGTTTTTGGACCAATATTATGGGATATTGTCAAATTATATTGACAAACATAAGCAGTTTTACGCCTCTCAGTATTTAGCGGGGAAAATGTTGTTTTTATTTGTTAAGTGAACCGATCTCTCACGTCTTCTCATTGTACGAATGTGACCATTTGTACATAAGATGGGGCTACGGGAATGCGTTAGAGGTCAGAGGATATTTGTGTAGGGACACTTAAAGTGTTCTCTGTGTGCTTTATCCGTGTCTGGTGATCTCGCATACCTGTGTAACCCCGGTCCGCTCCCTATCAACGCTGCAATAAAAGATAAGTACTGCTTTTTTATATATATATAACAAAGTGTGAGTTTTAATTAACGTCTTATTTTTGTTGTTGTTATTCTCTTGAGTGTATGATTTTATGTGTGTTATTTTTACTTTAAGCCCTAGTATTTTGCACTTTGTGTGTTAACCCGTAAATGGCAACTTTTGTCAATACAATTAAATGTCCGTTCAAGTGATATATTTTAAGAAAGATATTTATTTTCCGCGCTAGGGATGGCACCAACAAGGCTCAGTTGTACATACGATCAGTAAACACCTTGTTGTATAAAGTACAAAAACGTGAGGTGATGAGTTTCTTGTAAGTTTATTTTATTTATTCTCGAGTTTTTAAACATTTCAGCCTTTCTACATGAGATAAAATAGAGTAAAATACTTGTTTCTTAATTCCACTACTTGTTACTTTGTTCCCCATTGTTCTAGTTTTGTTTCATTTAAAGCCTTATGGTTTTTATGGTATGAATAAATTAACACGCTATATACCGCGTCATATTCCACAAAGTTAGGAAAGTTTTGGACAACGTGATTGCCCCATACGACGGATGCAACAGGGGACATAAGAGGAATTCTGTCAAGTTACAGCAATACAAGAAAACTGACAGCAATTATATAGCATTTGGGTCATTTTTTAAATACACTAAGTTCCTTATTTAAAAGCAACTACTTATTGTAGAGAACAAATCGCCTTTAAAACCACTATTTTCGGCTCCAAGATTCAATTTCTAGCACACAACCAACTTATTGGAATTATTATTCAAATTGATCGTATCAAATACCGAAATATTTGCTTTTACATTACGCATTGATTTTATTTCAACAAAATTGAATTCAAATAGTATCACCGGATACCTGGGCCAATATCACACCGAACGCCACCCCAGACTGGATATTGTAGAACTGAGCGACCTTAGGATAGCCCCAGATGGCGGTGAAAACAACGTACTCAGAACCAAATAGAGCTCAAGAATAGAATTTCTGGTCTCGTTTTCGCTCTGAAATCGAAAATCATTGTAAACCATTGCTTGGAACTCATTCCGTTGTGATTTGCTTTCAATATTGCCAGAGTGAGATGGAAGTAAAGGCAAGCTCCACAGACGTTTTTAGATGTCGACCGGAGATTTTAACACTAGATCACATCGATATTGTTCACATCTCCAGAAATACAACCGTGATTTGATCCTCCTTTTTCTAACTATACTACATTCTCCATTTAAGACCGGGCCACGAAGCCATCGGTTTTTAATCCGATTTGGCTTTAGAATTTGATTTATTACCATTATCAACATCATCTTAAGATGTCAACGCTGATTTAAAGTCGTCGCTAACGATCCAGGCTATATGTTGTTCCATGTATTTATGGATTAATAAAACATTTGAGCTCCAGTTTGTATTAAATACAAATAGATTCGCTATTTGAAAGCAAATATTTTTTTAGTTTTAAACACGATCAATTTTTAAAAATGAAACTGAGTTTGTCTTAAATACGAGAGGTGTTTATTTTCGATTTGTCATTGTACAAGATTTGTATTTGGGACCCGGGACCGGTCAATCGGATGATTTGGTCTTAAATAGGTTAAGTTTTAACTCGGGTCTGTACAGTCAGGTCACAGAACTAATGTTGCAAGAACAAGGTAACTATAAAGCCAGCGGTATTTGAAGCTGCCTCTTGGCGCCTACAGATGGAGCCACCACCACCACTATCGCTACAGCCCGAGACTACGGGAGTACGAACAGCAGCTTACATTTCTCATAGAAAAAAAAATGCTTCGACATATTTACTATTCAAAGTGTAATCACATAGTTTTTTTTTCGAATTATTGCCTTATATGTAGTACTTAGCTTTCTTGTACAGTTCTATGTCCCGTGAGTCCCACGATCCATCTGAGCGACTATATATACAGTATAATAATTATCTGACCTCAGCTGTGAGACGAAGAGAGACCATATTTGTAAAGACAAAAATGCTTTTAACTCAGTTAATTCAGTTTCCAATGAGTGATCAAAAATTATGTGATTAGATCTTATAGAATTATTTTTATTTCCAGTAAAATATTCACCCATCAATAGTAAACTCTGCTGAAAAGGTCAATACTTCCACATCTCCACAGTTATTCCTGGGATAGACATGGCCACGTTGGTCAAATACATTGGTATTTACCATTATTTACATGTCCTTTATATTGTTATATGTTGACTGGCCTGAAACCTGATCGAGAGGTCGATACCACTAATTCAGTCGACACACTTTGGGAAAACTTCGTTAAGCTTGGCGCAGATATGTTAGAATTGCGAGCAAAGTTTTCATAGCAAGGTATTTGTAGTTATCCTATGAAAACAAAAGCTGCAAAATTGGTACATCTCGACAATTTTTTCATCTTCGCTCACTTGACATATAGATTAAGTAATATGGTAATATTCATACCTGCATTATTTTCACAAACCAAAATTTATTTTTTAACTCTAAGAAGCTATTCGTTTATCCGATAGTAACTCGTTTTAAGGTTCATTGCATAAAAGTTTATCATTTGACTGATTAAAATATAAGATATTTTTGCACTGTTTAGTTTTGAATATTTTTAACAGATTTACAACTACGATGATAGAACGAAATAATATATTGTGGAGAACCTGACTCATCAGTGGTGAATCCTTTAAACCTTTTCAGTAGTTTGACGTACAAGACCGCTACAAGTATTCAATTGACCTGTGCTGGATAGATAGTCTGCTATGAATAAATTAAACATATCTATCCTGTTATTCATATAAAATTGTAAACATACTTAGAGGAATTTTGAACAGAAGTACCTGTAACTGTTGAAAATAACTTATCAAGACAGAGTTCCCTTCGCTTCAACAGATAAAGAAGTGAAATGCTGAATTTTGGGTGGTAAAAGGGTTTGATCTCTATGACCACTTCAGCCAAACGTGTGGATATTTGAAGCCAATTCTGCACTGTGGGATTCTAAGCCGACAAATTGGATTCCAAGAAGAAGAAGGAGACAGACTCCAGATGGCGGCTCTGGCCATTAGGTGCTGTAGCCTTCCTGTCAAACATCCGGCACTTTGTGCCACAACCGCCCGGACTTCGGACTTCCACATTCTTGTACTTCTCGAGTTTCTTCAGATTCATGATCTAAAGTCTCAGAGTAAACAATCGCGCCCCAAAACTTACAATTATATAGTGAATAAAAGAGATAAAACTGCGAAGATTTCTTTGAATCGGACTCCACCATTCTACGAGTCCGAGATACAAGAGCTTGCTGGAAGACTATCTAGCACGAAGAACATGAACATTTTCAGAAATATGGATGACATGGAAGTTTTTAATTATAATTAAAAATAAACTGCTATTAATTTCTAACCAATAAATTCTTCTGTAAATTATTGACACAGTTATTCAATTAGATTTACGTAGATAGCTTTCAACAATTTTCAACATTTTCAGAGAGAAATATAGAACCTATATATATATTGGTTATTTACATATCTTTTGATTGTATGTATGTCTCCTATATGTTCAAATATATTTTAATATATCTTCTACTTTCTTCCGATGTGTGTGTCTTTATAATTATCAAATTGATTCGTTTTATGCTATGATACTATTTGCGAAATAAATAATTATTCCCTCCTACCACCTTCACAGGTTCCAAACAGCCACCCTCCTAGGAATAAACATATTTACCCCTGAAGACCTACAGAACATTCCCAAGTACAAATCAACCTGGTGATATCTGATAAACTGGATGTATGCTTTGAAGTCTAAAGAACCATTAGACGTGAAGTGTAAAGACCAGCCTGGATAGTTGGCAACTTTAGTACGTGGCTCCAGGAATCCCGGTTACCTCAAGAGAGAGAGAAATTGAGATTGAAACTGATTTATTACAATGTTCATAAAATGATTATATATGGGTAATTACAAAATTGAATAAATACGAATAAATAAGATTATATAATGATAAATATAGGAATAAATAGATATAAGTAGATAAATAGAGAGAGAGAGACAAACAAGAGAGAGATAAATAATTAGTGCCTTCTAATTGATCTCAAAAGAGCGCGCAGTGTCAAATTTATAAATAATAAACTTTTACCAATAAAAGGTTTTCTCCAACGATTACACAAGGTACTTACACTAGCTCTCATCCAATAAACACTACTTGTGCATGTTACTTTGTACCGTAGAGGTTGAAACTACTTGGAAATCTGCCAGATAGTTAAATAAGGTAAATCACATTCTGCGGTTTTATTGCTTTTATTTAATAAACAATAGCATTGTACAATAAAGGACATTTCCCTCTGTTAAAAAATGCATAATTGGTCTTACCGTCAGCTACCTTATTGGAAGATTCAGACGATTCCATAACTCCTCCTGTAGAATGGCCTTGTATCGAAGATCTCTAAACGATGGTATACACGTTGGATGCTGTTCCATATTTCAAAAACTGTTTTTTCTTTCAATATTCAACGGTCTAAATCTTCGCGCCTCGCGTAAAGTGGATCTAGAAACGGTCATTGTTTCAATGATTTTTAAAAATGAATGGTTTCTTTTATATAAAAAAAAACATAAATTGCGTTATAATGAAATATGTTGGCTATTTCTATCTAGGGGAGTTTGCAAAGACCAATATAGGGGATACGAACCATTCAAGCCTTTTCTTTAATAAATGGCGGTAAATTCATCTCAAATATTTTATAGTATTGTTTATAACTTATACACATAATAGCATATATACAATATATAACATGTATATAAATCTATATATATAAAAATGAATGTATGTCTGTTTGTTTGTCCTTTATGCCTGACCAAACCACTCATTGGATCGCCATGAAACTTTGGGAAGTTATTTAGTATAGTACTGGGAAGGTTTCTAGCAAATAAAATTTTTGAAATAACTTTTCGCCTAGAAATAATCAAGATAAATATTCTAATTTATCTGTTATAATTCAACAATCTGCTCTAAATATTATAATGATGATACGATGATTTTGTAATGTAGAAAATTAGGAAAGACAAAATTCAGGATGACACGGCAATTTATTTGAGACAAGAATAATGATACAATTCAAAGGCAAGATACTATTCCTTTAACTTCCAATTACCGAGGGAACCAATTAATATTGATTTTATTCAACTTATCGAGTATTTTTTCAAGGGACCGGGAAAAAATGTTCACTTTATCGAGAGATTCGTTAAACAAACCTTTACTCGGGTAAAACCCGGGCGAAGCCGGGTACATCCATACAAGAATAATGATACAATTCCAAGGCAAGATACTATTCCTTTAACTTCCAATTACCGAGGGAACCAATTAATATTGATTTTATTCAACTTATCGAGTATTTTTCAAGGGACAGGGAAAAAATGTTCACTTTATCAAGATATTCGTTAAACAAACCTTTACTCGGGTAAAACCCGGGCGAAGCGGGGTACATCCATACAAGAATAATGATACAATTCCAAGGCAAGATACTATTCCTTTAACTTCCAATTACCGAGGGAACCAATTAATATTGATTTTATTCAACTTATCGAGTATTTTCAAGGGACCGGGAAAAAAATGTTCACTTTATCGAGGGATTCGTTAGACAAACTTTTACTCGGGTAAAACCCGGGCGGGTCCGCTAGTATATATATAATATAAGCATAGGCTCCTCTACCGTCAAAAAAAAAGTCAAAACTAGACGCCATCTATTGACCGTCGCCACAAACTAGCGGCCTCGGGCCGGTGACAAAGCCACAACACCGGCTTTGGCAAACTGAAAAGCGTCCAACTTATATGGCGTCTAATTTGACGTTTAATTTGACGGGAGAGAAATCCAATGCTTTTTTAGTTCAATTTCTTCCCGGAAATTTTTTCCATCTTTATATATACAGTATATATATTATTACTATAACCTCTGTCGAATTATATATTTCATAATTAACTCTGGGGGATATATATGTCTTTTTTTCAAGACGTCAATGTAAAAGAGCAGGATAATTACAAATGATTCAGTGAAATATGTTTTGAACAAAAAGCTTCTATATGGGTTGAGACTACGGGAATTTGCTCTAGAACATACTACTCTGATCAAAAAGTTTCGAAACTTTGCTCATAAGTTTAAAAAAACTTTATTATTCAACCAAATTCAAATTGTCCCCTTCAAAGTAGTCCCCGTTGGCCGCGATGCACTTCAGCCACCTTTTTTTCCAGTTGGCAAAACACCTCTGGTAGTCTGTTTTCGGGTTCGCCTTCATGGCTTTCTTCGATCCCACTTTGATCTCTTCTATGCTCTGAAATTTCCGACCCTTTAACTTTTTTTTTTGAGCTTTCCAAAAAGGAAGAAGTCGCAGTTGAGTGGTCCTGCAGGAACTTCGAGATTTTGAGGGCTGTGTGCGCCGGCGCGTTATTGTGGAGGAGGATCCACGACTTGCTCCTCCACAGCTCCGGCCGTTTCTGCCTGATCGCTTCCCTCAATCGCCTCAAAACTCCCAGGTAGGAGTCAGCAGTTATTGTAGAGCCTTGTTGTTGAAATTCATGATGAACGATGCCCTGTTAGTCGAAGAACACCGTCAACATGACCTTGACTTTGCTGGGAGCCTTCCTCGCTTTCTTTGGTCTCGGCTCATTTTTGAAGCGCCACTCCGATGCCTGTTGGGTAGTTTCCGAATCAAAGCCGTAAATCTATGTTTCGTCTCCAGTAATGACCCTCTTCAGCAATTCGAGGTCGTCGGTTGTCGCTTCGAGATTGAGACTGGCCGTTTCTTTCCGGGCGTTCTTTTGATCAAAAGTCAAATCTTTGGGAACGAGAACAGCGTTGAGTCTTCTCACTCCCAAAATGTCCTTCATTATCGATTGAGTCGACCCGAATGATATCCCTGCTTCTTCGGCGACCTCCCTGACAGTTATTCGTCGGGCTTCACGCACCAGTTCCAACACCTTGTCCACTTTTTCCGGCGTGGTTGATGTGGACGGTCTCCCGGAACGCTCGTTGTCGGCGGTCTCTTCCCGACCCTCCTTGAAGCGCTTGTACCACTCGAAAACTCGTCTTCGGCTCATGACGGCATCCCCGTAGGCTGTTTGCAACATCCAAAAAATTTCGGCACCCTTGAATCCGTTTTTCACACAGAACTTGATGCATGACTAACGAAATCGAAGCACGGGCACTTCACTTCGAACAGCCGCTGCCTGCGCTGTTGTGGCGTGTGATTTTTGAAAATTGGCAGGTCTCCAAGCCAAGGGCGACGCTTGCGTTTGCCACAACCCGGGAGAAAATATATTGAGTTTTAAGGATTTTATGAGCAAAGTGTCGAAACTTTTTGATCAGAGTAGTATACCTATGGAATAGCCTTGTATAGATACCCTGAGTTACAGAGTAACTATATTGGCAAATTGTTTCCATTGACCTATGTGAATCCAGCTTAGAAAATTTCTCAAAACGGAAGTTTAAAACCTTTCTTAAAAAATATGAATATTGTTAGCTTTGGTTCTTGGTGTATTCAACTAATCTTTGTTACTTTGTTCAACGTTGCTGTACACACAATAGAATCGATCAAATACGCCACTATAAGCTAAATTGCTTAACGGCAAGGGCCATTTTGTGATAATCACCTAAATGTAAATGCATTATCATGAAAAAGATAAGTTTTAAAAAGGATTTTCACATCTCTTAATGCAACAACAACAACAAAAAGCATTTATTTAGGGTCACTGACCCTATACATGATTCACCAGAGGTATGCATAAGAACAAAGCAGTGAGACAAAGGAAACAACGATATAGACAGAAGAAAAAAAAAAGAGAAAAAAAAACAATAAAGAGAAAGAGGGAAGCAAGAAAAACAACACAAAAAGAGTTGCAGTAAGAAAGTGAGGAGTGAGTGTCACTTGGCCTTCTTCTGAGATATGGACTTGTGGAAACCATAAAACGCTGTAGCAATATACTTATTCTGGGTCATATTGTCAATTATTGATGGGAGTGAAGCACAGAGTTGCCCAGTTTTGAGCATAAGGCTTCTTCTTTCTTCTTTCAGGGCAGAGCAATCAAAAATATAGTGAGTGATTTCCTTTTTTAGTTTTGAATTACAGAAGGTACAAATCGGGTCCTCACCGCAGAGAATCTTGGTGTGGTTTTCTCTAAAAAAACTTGAAAGTATATCTAACTTGTGCGAGTAGTCTTACAACCGGGAAAGGAAAATCCCCTAAAAGGTATCCCTCCGTCATGAAAGATATGTGAATGTCTTTGTAGTGAGAGTATAGCTTAGATTTATCCATTCTTGTAAGGTCGTTTTGTATAGATTGGTCTGCCGCTGTTTTTAAGAGCCCACATCTCTTAATGCAAAAAAGTGCATATTTTATCCATTAGGTGCAATATGCATAATATATATACAGATTTATAAGTGTTAATTCAAATGACAAATTATTTAGATGTTCATCTTAATGCCCGAAGATTTAAAAAAAAATAGATATTACATGCTGCCAATTAATGTATTTGTGTGTATAGATAATATTCAATAATCAAAATTAATTTAAAGTGAAGCAAAGATCTATCATACAAAATTTATTGAGAAATTGTACCGGTGTGTTTGGTACAACGGCAATATAAGTGGATGGCTCGAGATGACAAGTCTCCACATAGAACCACATTCCAAATTACGACAATGGATAACCAACAGAAATTGGTTCCACATCAAACGAGATTTGGGATACCATGGAGACACAACCATGGATACCATTACTGATGATTCAGACCTTTTCTCAAACTTCGAATAGAGTGGGATTTTGTGCACGAGATTTCTAAATTAAGTATTCAAAATATTGAGAAATCATCTCTTTAAAAAGAAAATCATCTAAGTAGTGGTAAATGACGTCGTCTATGGGATGTCACAAGAGAAGAGCGACGGAGAAAAGATCCAATCGAAGCCCGGGTCAGACGGAGGAATAATGTCAAGGCAATGATAAGATCGCCGCACGAAAACGTGACCCTGGGCCCAAAATGAAATTTATTTCACCGAATTGCGACCTTTGTTTGGTGAGACGGTAGTGCACGCCCATCGGATGGAAGGACCTCTTATCTGGCACGGCGCCGTTTATATCTCGGAACCTTCAACGGAGCTACACGGCGGGGGAGTGGGGCTACACGGCGGGGATTGGAGGGGAACTACACGGCGGGAAGTCGAGGGAAGTTACACGGCGGGAAGTCGAGGGAAGTTACACGGCGGGAAGTCGAGGGAAGTTACACGGCGGGGGAGTGGAGGGAAGCTACACGGCGGGGGTTGGAGGAGAACTACACGGCAGGGGAGTCGAGGAAAGCTACACGACGGGGAGTTTAGTGGAACTACTTGGAGAGGGATTGAAGAGGGGAAATACACGGCGTAGAGAGTGGAGGGGAGCTACACGGTAGGGGGAGTGGAGATACACGGCGGGGAGTGTAGTGGAACTACTTGAAGAGGAATTGGAGGAGAACTACACGGCGGGGAGTGTAGTGGAACTACTTGAAGAGGGATTGGAGGGGAACTACACGGCGCAGAGAGTGGAAGAAAACTACACGCGGCGATGGAGTTACTATGATCGGAGTAAACATCTTGCATTCCTTACATCTTTGAACCAATTCA
Organism: Cordylochernes scorpioides; assembly: GCA_030710605.1. Classification (NCBI taxonomy): domain Eukaryota; kingdom Metazoa; phylum Arthropoda; class Arachnida; order Pseudoscorpiones; family Chernetidae; genus Cordylochernes; species Cordylochernes scorpioides. The sequence goes on from CP092867.1 coordinate 127,797,140, forward strand.
AACCAAACCTCTTTTCTCATAACATAGTTTTAAATGAACAGGCAGGAAATTTCAACAAGCGTATTTCTCTCCAGGTCCCCACTATACACAGTGGCACAGAACTCCTCCCCATACACGACAATTGGGAACATAACTTTGCGGTTTCAAAGGATTTTATCTTTTGTTTCTCAATTTATGGCGAGGGCTAGCTAGCAATTTGGCTGTCAGCTCTAATGTCGAAGGTCATTTTCTCACGAGGCTTTGGATACTTCAGAGATGACGGCAGTCCTTGAAGTGGATCAACCTGAAGAACCAATAGACCACTACAATATCTCAACCTACAAATCTCAAATACCGGACTTGAAAGTTAGAATATATTAGACGCCTGCTCTATAGAGATTATCGCCTATGTGGAATGCTTCATTATATCCAAGACACCGAAACTATTCGTATAGAGAGTCTTAGTTCCAAAGAGTTACTTTGTAGTGTATTGTTCTACAGTGTTTCGTTAAAGCCAGGTATTTATTACAAAGGGTTTCTTCATGGTAAAATTTGTTGTAATTTATTCATACTTCGTTTAAAGAGTGTGTTTCGCATTTTCGAAAAAAAATATTTTTCCCAAATTATAAACAGATAAAAATATATTGCTATCACATTTTAATTCGTCATGAGCATTCAATAAAAGAAAACAAAGTTTCCATATGCGGTAGGAATAAATGCCGAATCGCAAATATTCCTATGCACCGATACTCAAAAATGATCAGTGACATGACCAAATAAACTTCTATATCGCAAAATAAAGTTACATTTTGTTGACAGAAATACGTCTTATGACTCTGAAAAAAAATCGTAGTCATGCAATCAGACATAACTTAAGTAAGACACGGAGCAGAAAACTGAATCAGAAATGTTTAGTTAATGACAAGTTGGTAGGGACGAGGCCTGAATTTCTATCTCAACGACTACAACCAGCGACAAGAGTAGATTTATTTAAATCTCAAATATACATTCCAAAAGTTTGTGACAGGTAGTTCAAAGAAACATTTTCACGTGGATTGACTTGTGGTAGAATTTTCTTATTAGGACAAACTTATTGAGAAAAATGTGACTCAAAGGTGAAAATTCATTCCAATGCATATGAATATCAAAATTCTAGCTTCCCTTTTTGATAATGAAATACTAAGTTAGTGTGTGAGTTGGAGAGGGAACCAAGGTGAGGCGCCACCAGGATAGGGCCTCGAGAGAGCCTCGTTCTATAATAGAGCTTCTAGAGCAGAAGCGCTATGATATAGAATGTACAAATATGTACTAGTAATGTATTTGTAAGCTTCGTTCAAACATAAATTGTCACGTCTCCAGACCTGGAGTCCACTGTGCTTTGGTCTTGTTGAAACAAAGTCTAGGAAATAATCGACGAGCCTTTGCAAAGTATGCTTGAAGTTCTGGAGTTATATTGACCTCAAGGTTTACTAAAAATCCAATAAAACTGGAAATATAGGGCGGTAGAGAATATGTTTGAGTATCCTATTGAATATTTTTAAATGTAACGATAATCTTTTAATAATACTCTATCCTATCAAGGCGAAATCATTGCTGGCTACCTCTGTAAAAAGCCCAACAAAATGTAGAATTCATTAACCATAATTATAGATATATCAATAAATTAAGAAAAAGGAATTCCGATCGTGTAAATAAAAGTTGCTGATGGCCTTAGTTTCACGATCATCAATGTCTATTTCTTAATTCATCCACCTGATCCCATTAAGATATCACTTTTGTACTATTTTTTCAGATATATATGAATACATATTATAGAATTAGAATCCGCAGAGCAGAATAAATATTCATTTCCACTCAAAAGTCCTATAAATGTAGAATCAACAAACAATATTTATCGAGTCATAACCAGGTTCATATCAAGAAGAAAAAAGAACGCACACAAAAAAAGCCCCAATGTTGGGTCGCGGGCCAAATCAAGATTACGGACAAGACCATACCAACAGGTAGAAAAAAAAAGAGAGAAGGACAAACCCGATCTGAAAGATGGTCGAACATTACCCTTCAATCCGCTCCCATAAATTTCCTGCAAGTTGACTTTTTATGATAGAAATTGGGAGATAGGGCTTGGGAGACGGATAGGTCTTGATAGGAAGGGCGCTCAAAAGGTGGGTGGACAACCTTCTATGACTCCGTTCCATACTGAATATTGCAAGGTATTCATGAAATACTTGTTTAAATAGCAGCATTAGCGGTTTATTTTTTGTTAATTTTATTAGATCACTTGTGAAACAGATGTAGAAAAAACACTAAATATAAAGATTATTTTTATTTTTACGAATTCGTTTTTTTTATAAATCCTGATTCTGGACCGGTATTAACGAATAAAATATTTTAATATTTCACCGAATTTAACTCAATTTGGGTTTATGTAAACTATTTTGACCATTTTTCTTAAAAAGTAATCACATTGCGTGTGTGTTTTTTCATTTGACTTGATAGTGGTATCAATAAATATTGTATCTAAAATAACAAGATCTTAAAGCCTCTATATGGCGATACACGCTTCCTTACTACAATAAAATTGCGCTAAACATTCAAAACCAGTATAGCAAGCAAATTCTTCGGTATAAAGTTTTAACGCTCCAAGAACCTAGGTTTAATGAATTATAACAACGAAGTCTTGAATGCTAGCCTAAAAAATATATATAAGAAATACAAATATTATAAAGCACAAGTGTCTTTTTTTTTAATACACAAAACAAACTTCTACTCTTCTTACTGCGATGAAAAAAAAAATTGGGAAGACTTTTCTCATCAGTGGTGAACCCTCCCAGAGGTTTCGACAATTTAATTTACCAGACCGCTTCTTTAGAGCTCTAATACTGTATTGGGCGATTCTGCTTATATACGCAGCACTGAAGGATGGAATCTTTGAATAGTATTCAAGCAAAGTAGGGAACTTGAGCTTTTTCGCACAGTATAATTACATATAGATATTTGCATCGAGCAATGCTCTTCGGCAACAATAAGTACAAGGCCAGTTAGGTATAGTTAATTATAAGGTGATACCGCGACATATATATATATATATATATATATATATATATATATAAGAAATAGAGGCATTATAAAGCACGAATGTTTATTTTTCTGAACACAAAACAAACTTCTACTGTCCTTACTGTGCATAGCAGTAAGAGCAGTAGAGGTTTGTTTTGTGTTTGAAAAAAGAAACATCCGTGCTTTATAATGCTTCTATATTTGCGGGACAAGAATGGAGCCGGGGCTACATCACCATATACTCTCATGTATGGGGCTGAAAGACGAACGAGAAGTGCTCCTCAGTGAAATAGGCCTTGAGGGACTCTCTTTGGAGCTCCTGTTGAAGGAGGTGGTGAGAAACTGAGCTGGAGCGTTTGCGTTGTTCAAATTCTGGAAGACGGCTGAAGAGAAGAGGAAGCTATACACATAATCTAATTGATATAAATAATTATATGTAAATAATCTTTGTCAGGACTAGAATGACGAATCCTGAATGGGACTTTGATTCCAGTAAAAGGCTTGTTGCTTCTGTTGTATATAGTCACAGTGTAGAAAATACTATACCATACCTACTACATATAGGTTTCTCTCTGTATTCTTAGTTCTCTTCTCTCCAATTACTCTGTAAACTGGCGAATCCTTTATAGGACGAGAGGTCTTCAATAAAGGCTTTTGTTGTTGTTGTATAATGCCTCTATTTATTATATATAGATGGCACGTTATCGCCTTATAATTAAAAAAAGGAATGTATTACGATAGCGGGTTTAAGATCTCGCCAATTTAAATCGAACTAACATTTTAGGGAAATAAAATATTGTGTCTCCTAATAATTAAAAATTATCAAAAATTTATAAATATTTTCAGAATTTCAACCACATGGCGATTTGAAATGTAAAAGTAGTCTCTCAAAATGACTACAAAAAAAAAACGACGCGTTTTTTTAAAATATGAAGTCAAGTGTCAGAGTGGTCATTTCTATTAATTCGCCCGCATTGGTTTAAACAGGAGGTTGTTGATGTATTCCTGATATTGTTGTCTACGATGCTCTCATATTCGTCTTCCAATTGTATCTGTAGAAGAAAAGTGATTGGGAATCTGAAAGAGAGAATTAGGTGATGGCCCAACCATCAATCTGATTGGTTCGGACTGGCTGTTGAAGGTTTTGTGTTTGGTTTTGTGAAGCCAGTATTGTTAGAAGGACCCATCTGATGAGCGAAAACCTTCCTGAGCAATCATCTTTAAAACAGAAATGACCGATTGACATAATCAATCCTCTGATGAACAACTACCTCCAGGAGAGGCCACGAGCGTGCGTCGTATTGGGCGGTCTTTCATGGGAGGCTTGTAGTATTGGAGATTTTTATATATAATTATATTATATATTTTCATATATATGTACAAAAAAAAACACTTTACTAGTGATGAGCCACTACACCAGATTGGCAAAGTGAGACAAAAGGCCAACCTGTATACCATGGTTAAGGGCTTTGTCCCGTGGCTGCATTAGATAGAAACATTGTAAACATATAATGTGTGACAGCTAGCCTGGAATATCCGGAAAAAATATTTTAAAAATGAAAATATTGTCTGGTAAGCATCTTCTCAGAGGCAACTTCACTCGAGCCTGACAGCAATCACTCGAGATTTTGGCGTTACCTTGGTTACCACTCAGTATGTGTAACCATTAATCTACAGTTAAACCAACCTCCACTGAGAGTCCATAACCTGGAATCTCTCCTGAAGGTGGTCTTTCATTGGAGGTTGTGCTATATCATTGGGTTGATTCCACAAAGACGGCCGGTCATCAAGTAGGTCTTCGCACTGGGAAGATGTGATTGTATCTCACAACAAGATGGTAATAACATGTATCATGAATATTGGAACATTTTGAAAAGAAGGCCTTTCCATAAATCATGACAATTCGCGCGCTATATATATATATGATCAATTATTTTTTTTTGTTTCTATTATATTTTTAAAAATGTTTTCAGATATAAGGTTATATCAATGCTTCCATCAAAGCTCTCATGACACACTGCAGTTATTTTAAAAGAATAATACTACCTCTTCCGTCAAAATAGACACAGAAAATATGGGACATCTATTGTCTCTGGAATCTTATAGACCCTGGTCGGTGACAAAGCCACAACACCAGCATTACCGAATTAAGAGGTACTATCAACTAATCGGTGATAAGACCTATTTACGTACAAAAGTTCAAATCTATTTAAAACTTCAATCGCGATCTCTTACATTATAAACTAAAATGTTTGTTTCCACTAAGTGTGTATGTTTGTAAACAAATTACTAGGGCGCGTATTACTTCCAGCCAGCATCCACCAACCCGTTCAACATACACACCGCCACCCGTAGAACTGAAGGTTGGAACATGTATATGTCACAGCAAGACGGTAATACCATGTACCATGAATATTGGAACATTTTTATAATAAGACTTTTTCTATAAAACATAACAATTTGCTCGCTATATCTCCAATATCTGAATAATTATTATTTTTTGTTATTGTTGCTGTTATATTTTATAACGGGGTTTGTTGTTATGTTTAACGGTGTTGTAATGGTTAACCTTGAAATCAGTAATGATAGTCAATGATGACAAAAATATCGGATTTAAAACCTGAAATTGTATATCTCTTAGCTCGGTCTTAAATCGAAAACCGAAGGTGTACTTGTTCGAAAAATAAATATATTTTTCTATATTGACGTTTCGACTAAAAAAATCATTAATTTCGATATTTTTTAAAATATGCATTGTCATTCCTCGTAAAGACTTCGGTCTAGGTAGCCCACTATTCATTGGTGTCTTTTCTCGTTTTTTCTTTTATCTTGACGGATAAAGTCGGTTATAATGTGAAAGCAATAATCTGAGATCAGATAGTTCAGGAAAGAGGGATATAAACAGCACACTGCTACTGTACATTCCAGCTCCAATCGACAACCAAGCCACCCAAGATTGATGGCGACTTTGGCTTAAATTAGTGATTGAAAGTCCCGAAATAAAAGAGAAGCTTTAACCATTGTTCTTCCGTCAACTGACTAATTATAGGTGTTGTTTCTCCTGCTTCAAATTCTTTAAAGTCTCGGGGCGATTTTTCTTATTTTTAGAGTTGTCTCCTTAGAGGGAAGACCGAATGGATTCCAGAAGAGCTTCACACAATAATGCTCTGATATTAATGGAGAGTCTTCAATGGAACCTGTCTGCTTCCCTATGACGGATGTCTTTTTTCATTGGAGGAAAACCCTTTCTAACCCGCAGAAATCTTTCGATTGAGGCATTTGCTAAGCAATCACTAAAGATTTCGAACACATAATTGTTGTGGAATTTCCCCCAAGTGCAAGTTTTATATCGTAATCACATGTATTAATTAAGATATAAAATATGAAATTTTTTATTTATAGTATAAAAATCTTTTTAGATAACTCAAATTTAGATTTGATTTGGGGTAGGAATAGATAAAAATTTAGCGTGTTTCGTTCATTTTTCTTATTAAAAGTTCTTATTTAACTTGCTTCATGTCTGTCTGTCCAAAAATCGTGTAATAAATTTTTAACATACTTTCAGAGCACATAAAGAAATCTGAAATTTTGTACCCTTTTCAGAACCCGATGACAATGCAAGTTGACAAATATTTCAGACTCCTTGGTTGTCAGGTTTGCCAGGTACGGACAAATCTCCAAATTGCCGTTCAAATTTTGTAATTTAATTTTAATATGCTTTCATATCAGATAGAAGAATGAAATTTTGAACATTCGCTTAGTCCAATGAACAATGCCAGTGTACAGATTTTCAGAATTCTGAGTGGTCGGAAATGAACCAAATTCTATATTTCTTTTCAAATCTTATCTGTTGCACCAAGTCAAAAAAAAAAAAAAAAAAAAAAACTCGGAAACTGTTGGAAATTGCGAATTGATATTCTTTTTTTTTTTTTTCGCTTGTTCAAGACCTCGAGCGAGTTAGAATTCTAAATATTCAGGTTCCTATCTTACACCTCTCTTCTTAGAATCATAAGCAAAAACACTGTCAAAAGTCAATAAATATAATAATTTATCTGTTATAATCTGTTATATCTCTGAATTCAATATCATCACGTATATATTTATATTCAATATATATATTTAGGCTATATTCCTCAATATGATGCAGCTTGAGGACATGAACTTTCGCCTTTTACGTATTTTTAAGCCGATTTTTTCTTAATAATACGTTTACGGTATAAAGTGGTACGTTGGTTATTGTCGAATCATTTGGCTATGATGAATTAGTAAATTTAGAAATCATGACTAAAAATTAATAAATGAAAAATACCTTGCAAAAAGGTTTTATTAAATTGCACTAAAAAGGAAAAAATAAACATTTTGCACCTGCCATTAAATAATTATATTTATAGGAGTAAACATAAAAGCAGTGGGGAAATATCATATATTGAGTGCAGATGTAAAAATTCAGTAAACATAAAACTTGATAATCAGTTGTTTGATATTAAGTCAAATTAAGTTCGGAATTTACGATGATCGTTCCCCACCGCTTTTATTTTTACTCATGTAAATCTAATTGTTGAATGGCAGGTGCCAAATATTTATTTTACTAGCCGAATGACCCGGGCAACGCCCGGGTTTTACCCGATTAAATGCTTTTATTCAAATACTATTTGTTACAATCATAAATTGGCGCCGTGGATGTCATTCTTGTATAATATATAAATGAGTTTTGAAAATTGTAAAAAAAAAAAAAGCATCGGCCTGGAATCGAACCCGGGCCGCCCGCTTGGCAGGCGAGCATTCTACCACTGAACCACCGATGGTTATGAGAAATGGCCATATTTGGGTATTTATTCCATTCACAAAAGCAAACGATGACAGAATTGATTAAGAATTGTTGCTTGATTATGACGCTGATAACTGTATATTTTAATCCTTTTTAGTGCATTTTAATAAAATATTTTTGTAAAGATATTTTTCATGTATTAATTATAATTAAATTAAATGAAAACAATAATTATTGTTAACAAATTCCACCTCTCCATGTTGAAGTGAAGATAAAATATTGGGAGGATCATCAGAGCCAACCTCTCCAGCGACTTGGCCAGTTGATCCTCCAGACTGCCGCCATGTTGCTATAGCGAGTTATCAGACCTGTACACGGTAATGCTGCAGAACCTCCACTGAGCGACCTCTTGAAGATTTAGATTTTACCGGTCTCTCCTGGAGGTGGTCGTATATATCAGAAGTTAGATTTAATTTGAAACACAAACTGCCGGAAGATGATATTCATGTATCAAAAGAGACATATTTAAAAAAATATATATAAATACATGTATGTTCACTCTAGGAAGAGGATGTTTATCAGATAGGGTTGAGGTCATTGTTGAGGTTTTACTATAGCAACCTTTCAAGAGTAATTCTCGGTCACCATTGTTATATCTAAATTGGAAACTATTTTAAAGGCGTAAGATTCTTTTTGAAATTAAACAATTTCGAATTTTGATAACAGATGGCGCGCTAGTGCTTCATATTAAAATTGTTATATCTATCTATGGCTATAACTGGCCTGTCTATCTGAAGATAGATAGTCCCTATAAAATCTCCCAAGAAAGAAATCTGCCTGGCGCCACCTCAGTAATTGGACTTCCACTAACATTGCAAATAAAACCAAGAAGACTTAGGTGTCAGCCCGGGTACTTCTATACGTGTCTCCAGGAACCTACTGGGTTATCTAACTAAATAATATATCTGAGAGCCATTCAACGGCTGACCTGAACAGTAGCCAACTGTTAGGGAATGATCACATCGCTATCACACCCGGCGGTAGTTGGACGCTACCATGTCAACGTGATTGAGGAGATCAACGAAGACTCCCTTACTTACATTGTATGGAAAATGTCTTTTCATCTTTTGGAGTACCTCTTGTCAAAATTTTACTTATTTCTAGGTAAATATATTACGTTCTCTATATGCATAGTGCCGAGTAGAGACGAACTTTTTTACTTGCCGTTGGACTGCACCCAATTTTGTCTCCCTTATATCTTTCAATAGAATTGGATTTAGGAGAGAAATGTGCAAAGTGCTAAGACATCCAGTTTCTTCTACAAATGAAATGTCAACTCGATGGAGAGGCATGATGATGATGAAGACATTTAACTACGGACTCGCATATAAATATAAGGTTAATATTTAGCATGATTAGATTTCATATTTGAAGTTATATATTCAAAAGTATGAATAAACAATTGTGTGTGTGTGTGTGAATAGTGGCTCTATAAAACATGTATTGAAATGCAACAGGGCAAGACCCATATGAAGCCTGTTCTTTTTATCTAGTCAACGAATAATGAAAACCTTCCTCTCTCAACGAAACCAATCGGCCTTTGTAAACTGTTAATGCTCCAAAAAAAGGAATAAGAACTAAAGTTTGAGCCTTAGCTATCTTTGAGCACCAATTCCGTACCGGCTCGTGGGGAAGTATTAACAGAGTCTCCTGGAATGCCAGGCCGAAGATTTCCTGGTCGAGGTAATAAAACCTAATGACATGTTTGAAATTTCATGCGTTCGTTGGCGTGGCGCGTGCGGTGCCTGACGCTTCGGCCTTTAATGGGGTCTCCCGGACGGCCGCACCAAATTGGCTCATGATGGGAGGGTTTAAGTGGAGAGTTCGGAGTAGGTTACATCATACAGTCTAGGTTTGGCAGATGTAGTACAGTAGCTATATTCTCGTATTTGTTTTCTAACAGTAGCTATATATATTGCTACGACGCTTTTCAGCTGTCGTTGTTTGCGTACAAGGTTTCTAAATAACAAGAGGGTTCTATGTAGATACAGATTAGCGCGACATCCTTTATTACCAGTAGCTGCTAGTGGAATTAAGGATCAGATACATTTGTCTCCAATGTCCAACACCAGAAGGATCTTCCTCGCCAACAAGCGGGCTCTACGTCCAGTTCAGCCAAGCTTCTCTGGCATCCACACGGCCACACTCGCCGTGACAATTTGCCACTTCCTCTCCTCGCCGATGTCACCAGACTGTCTGTTCTCCCCGCCTGTCTCTTCGTCAGCTGCCCCCTTCCTATAATCCCACTGTCTCCTCTGGGCCATAGTACTTCCTTGTCTACCTATGTCTAGGTATGTCGTCTTGGCTCTTGTGAAGCCAGATCTCACAATATTTTAAAAAAAATTGTTTATTTCGAATAGAGATATAAATTATTATTTAAAGAACCCATTGTGGATCAGTAACCAACTATGCTCTTCTATGTTCAATCTAATAATATAATCGATATAATCATCATCAAAGACTGATCTATTTGAAAAGCGACTTTAGAAACCACTCTAGTAAAACAAAATGGTTTGTCAAGATCTAACCACATGTTAACGACCACCACCTTCAGGAAAGACCGGGAGCATCAATGTTTTTACGTCCCTTCAACCGAGAGGTTCTACTTTGCTATATGATAACACACATTGATATTTTTACTTTAAAACAACGAGAGATCACACAGCTCACATTAAATCTACACACTTCTGAAAGAACAATAGATAGAACTGTCTATACGTCAAAATCTACAGAGACAGGTTCGTGGAGCTCCTTCAATATATTCACACAATTGGAATAAAGATAAATAGACTTGAAAGTTCGTTTATTTTGATTTTATGAACTTTTTTTATTCAAAGTCAGTAGATTTTTAACTATAAATATGTGGGTCCACATCTATAGCGATTTATGGATACATCGTGAACAGGGTTCATATTCCAGGATTATTTTCTGATGGTCGCGTCTTTATATGGGGCAAAATGCTAACTGAATTTGAAAGCCGCAACTTATAATCACATCACTATCATTCTGAGTGTTTAGATTTTTCTCTCCCTCAACTACGGACTCAAAACACAATATTGGAAAACATCAACAACAATAGACTGTTCAAACTTTACAACCACTCCGACTCAAAGTACAATATTAGTATATCAACAACATTCTGACTGTTCAAAGTTTTCAACTACGGACTCAAAACACAATATTGGAAAACATCAACAATAGACTGTTAAAATTTCTTGGCGAGAAAAACTAAAAATTCAATATAGAAAAACCAACTTTTTGTTTTCACCAGGATCTCTTCACATGACTGATACTGGATGTAGGTTCTTCATCGAGTAGAATAGCCTCCTGTTCTCTGGAGTTCTTGTATAACTTTGTTTTTGTTTTCAGTACAGTTGGTCAAGGAATTAACAGCATATGTTTTATCTCTTTTTTTTTTTCAATTTGGAAATTTGAAAGAATCATTGAGCACACATAATAATTCTAACATACAACTTCTTTTGAGTTTGTTATAAAATTATTTCAGAGGCAAAAATAATTTTTGGAATATATGAAGAATATATAGCGGAGCCCGTATTTTGTCAAATTCAAAATGGGCAAATGTTTGAAAATTAAATATATAAAAATTCTTATATTATAAACATTGTAAAATTGAAATGAAAAGATTAAAGAAAATATATGCGTATATATATGGAACTATTATCATAAAGTGTAAGAGACCTATACAGACTCTAATATGTTATTAATTACATTTAAGAGAGAGCGAGAGAACGAATGGGAAGTTGAGTGAAAATAGTTATTAAGTCAACCTCTCTCCTTAAAGACCTACTAACAAAGAAGGAGTACTATCCGGGGAATAGGGAGGAAGGAGGAATTAAGGTTGGAATGGGAGATAATTTGCAATACAAAATTAATAGGTTTTGGAAGAGAATTCCTGGCGAAACACCAAGTCGGAATTCCCAGCATTCGAATCCTTCCTGCGAATGAATTTAATTGAAATATTTGGCTTCCTTATGTAGATGTTTATTTAAGTAGGGCTCCACCCCCTCGGCGGTAAAACATGGAGATACGATCTAATCTTGGAATGGTTTATTTCATCTACTAATAAACTTATTGTATTTATGCTTTTATATTTAGTATTAGTGATTTCTCTCGGCCTGTCTATCTCTCTATATTCAAAAATCAACATACATATGTTTGTGAAAAAAGGGGCATCTCCTTATCGTGCAAACTGAAAGTTGCTGATGGCGCAAGCCACTATCAGTTGCACGATAAGGAGATGCCCTTTTTTCATAATTATGCACCTTATCCCAGTACAATATCACATTTGTACTATTTTTTTTCACCTACATATGTTTGTTTATTTGTTTCTTATACGTTTTCCTCAATATTTAACCAATATATAATATTAATATAAAAAAGGAGACTATATACAATTATTTACAGTCGAGGCGGTTCCCCCAACGACCAGGAGTCCTTTTCTCGATAATATGAGGGTCTTCACGAATTCCCCTCATCTCAAGGCTCAGGAAGAACTTGTAGATGGATGCCTTGGTTGACTTGAGGATGGCGTCATCCTACATCTCCTATCTGAAAATACTCTTCAGTAATTATCTTGTTCTACTTTTAAAATTATATATTCCTTATAAAAACAACGTAAATTCTATTCAAGCGAGGACGTTCAAATTCAAGTGTATAAGCCAAAAAAAACCCTAGTCAAAAGTTAATTACATCAAAGCCTCAGGGATGTATTTTCAACATGAAAACACAAACCTATCTTCAATTATCGAACACACACACGAAACTCCTCAGAAACTAGCCTTGAAAAAAATGAATAAAAAAGAGCCATGACATAAGGTGTGCGATGATTCTTCAGATTTGGAAAAGATCATCTACCCATTAATCACAGTTGACCCAACTGCAGCATATGCGCGAAGGATTTACCACTACTTGGAGTGTTGTAAATGAGAAACAATTGATAAATTTTATCGATATTCTTCCAATACTGAGATATTTTGCCAATGTGCACAGTCGGGACTAATTAAGGAACGTGTGATAATGAGTAATTTACAAGTTGTACATATGTAAAGGGGAGATATTCCACCTTTTCTCTTGTTTCATTGAGAGGGATCGCCTCAATTAGAATTTTAAATTAAAACTTTGCCTTAGAACGTGTGCGCGAACCACAGATAATTGGAATTGGCACGAACTCTTAATTGCATAATTATCCACCGAAATCAAAAGTAGATGGGAGTCTGGGATTGACAGCAGAGATTTAGGTAAAAGAAGCTCTTAATTCTTCCCTTTCGGGTCTCCATTCTTTTTCATTTAAATATTCTTTTTTTTTTCTAAGTGTGCATTCTAAGCAGCTACTTGTTGAAGCCCCTCTTGTTTTTTACACATCACCCCCCCCCCCAGTTTTTGGAGCAGGGAGGGAGGGAAGAAGGAGTGATGGTACAAAGAGGCGATAAAATATCTTTTTTCTCCCCTCAATTGTTTTTAATACAATTGATTAATTTGGGTTTTTTGTAGGCGTTAATCTTAGGTTGAGACAGATGAGTGAAGGCACCCGAATGGGTTTAATTGTATTTCCAGTAAAGAAATTTCATTTGTTCTTAATTGAACCCAGGATGCTAATTGTATTTTAAGTACTTACACTCATTTTAATTTCGCCTTTTTTT